>JAHKNZ010000058.1:0-118409 GCA_019054715.1 Fusarium sp. S19/10 | reverse complement strand
CCGATCTGGGGGGGTGCACATACGCATTACCGCTTACAACATCGGTCCTTGCTGGCTGGTTGAAGGTCAAAGCAGCCCTGGAATCCCGATCGTACATCAAATTGAAAAAGAGCTTGAGCGAAGCGTTCGGAGCAAGGCTCCAAACTGTCCCATTGTTGTAGGTGTAAAAGTCGGGACTCAGACGCTTGACATCGAATTTCTCGGAAGCCTCACGCCACCATTCATCAACGGCTTCCGGAGTGGGAGCCGTGATGAGCCAACGATTCGCCGCTTCGTTGGCCGTCTAAAGAGTCGAGTCAGGACACTAGAGCTTTTTGGATTGAACGTGTTCTGAGATTCTAAGGCTTACCCATTTAATCCATGCGTAGTAGACCATGATGGGCTTTAGGAATCGTTTGAAGTGTAAAGTGCTGAAGGTTGGTGCAAGATAGAGAAGGTTCTGAGGATGATGAGATGGGTTGCAGTGTGCGGTAGATGATGCTTTATACGCAATTATGGATTGAGCAGCGGCCGGTTATCCAGATAAAAAGGCACAAGCCTCTGTCATAGCCGATATCGCAACCGATAAACCCTACCATAGTGCTATACACATCTTCTGTTTAGGTCCTTTGAATTCTCCAGCTTTAACACGTTTCATTATTATTTCTTAGTGCTTATAAATGTCTTATAAAACTCAGCACGGAGTCTGCTTGCTATTCTTAAACAAGAACTCTCTGCATAGAAAGTGGCTTGCTGAACATACTTGTAACTATTTTGTAGTTGAATAATTACACCCCCCTGTAAAAAGATAATATGCGGATAAGATTTCTTAGTTAAACGACCTGCATAATGAATATGTAACGTATATCAGAAGGGGAATAACTCGATCTGTATTACATATTGACCAGTAACATTATTCATATAAGCCTCTGGCACACCGCTCTTGTTTTTAGACGGAAGCTTAGTAAACAAAAGTAGCCAGCTCATAAAACCAAAGGTTACTTTTCTAATTTGTGTTATTTTCTTGTAGTTCTCATATATGTATAAGATATCTAAATGACAAGAGATTGGTCTCTTGAGAGAGTAGAACAGACGAAGTAGAAGAAAAAGAGGAACAAACGGCGAGAAATCAAGGTTGTATCCAGGGAAACCTCAGTTAGGAATAGTTTGATGTAAGTACAGCGATAGCTGACGTGGCTCGCATCGCATGCATGACAGCATAATGGGTACAAGGGCCGGAGGCAAGGGAGGTAGACGCGGAGCGTTTTAAACCTATAGGAGAGAACGGCAAAACGATTGACAAAAGTCAATCGGACGGGAGGGCCGATCCGCAAGTAATTGGCAAGGGATGTTAAAGGTAGGCTCGAGGGGAAGTGGCATCCCTTGCAGATTTAGTAGTAGCGCATCTCAAGAAAATCCCGTCTCCACTCGGGCCGAATGGCCCGTTCCGAACTGAACCTTGTTGGTTGATTGCTTAGCTGAACTTTCAGACAGAATGAGACATTCCAGCAATACACATACAGCCTCCAAGGGTAACAAAGGGCACCCTAGATAGATCAAATACAATTGGTCAGTCCCAACTGTTAGGCCCTAATGAGGTCTCGATAGCTCCAAGAGCAAATTAGCATCAAGCAGGTATAGAGTTGAGTGGCGAAATGTGCCCTTTATTACCCTTGTAGGCTGTGCCTTTCATAGCTAAGTATCTCATTGTGTTATCATAAGAAATGCGACAATGGCGATAAGCTTACCACTTATGGCGTGGCTTACTCCAAGGGGCTTGCTGCGAGACAATTGAAAGACATGTTGTTTCTCAAAGTCATGCTACAGTCCGGCTCCCCGATGCCACGTCAATCTACGTTATGAATTTGCATCGTATTTGTTCCACTTATCGTGACGTCTCAGTAAGTGGCTGAGACCTTATACTTGCGGGAACAAATTTTGGCTTTCCCTCAGCTAGCCACGGGGATGCGGTCGTAGAGCCTCGAGGAACAAGTTTAGAGCGAGATAGCATCACAGAATGAGTCAACTAACATTCCTCAAAGTTCAGGTGAACTTGAAGTCATATCCTTTTCAGTAAGCCGTAGTTATGTAACCTGAGGGCTACACGGCATTCGCAATTGAAGTTAGAAACTGATAAACCCACCAGCCGACACACTACCCACAGATATCCTCTCTGGATCAAGGCTAAATCTCTCGGCGCCCTTTTCATAGATGTATTTAAGAGCCGTAAAGCTATCGGTTATACTACAAGGAAAGGCATTCTCGGGTACAAGGCGATATGCCACCAGCGACTTTGTAAATATGCTTGCAAATATGGCTCTCAGTATCAAGATCACCAAGACCCCAGCCTCCGCCATGTTAATCGATATGAACAGGCCACGGGCCAGCGGTATCAGGTTCGTAGACTCTGACATCAAGAGTGATGTCCTCGTGAGTTACGATCTGGGCATTATATTCACGAGCGACATCTGGCGCTGGGCCGGTGCCGTAGGAATAGAGGACGGAGTATTTGGATCGTAGGTGCCGAGGTCGATGGGTTTGACGGGTGTGTTGGCGACGTTGTCGTTGTAGCGCTTTTCGAAGACGGGATCGAGTTTGCCTTTCATGGAGGGGTGGACGGGCTGGAGGGCCTCGTGTTTGTGATCTTGTGTCATGGGAGCTGCTGGTTGATGGTGCAATTGAAGAAGGTCAATGGTGAGACAAGTTGTTTATCGAGTGAGTCTGGTATTCGCATTAATTACTCTTCATCAATGCTTGAATCTATCGCTCAATTTTATTACACTGATCACAATTGCTCATACCGCGGAGCACCCCGCTATCTTTACAGAGAGCGGAATCTCTGGTTAGCGCCAGCTCATGTTTTCCGACGGTTGCATGATGAGCGCTGACTCCGACGGAGCCCTGAAACTTCCCCTCTCAGGCGCTGGAATGAACCGCTGTGCTGGGACGCGCTATCTGATCGGCGCATCACCGATAACCGTTGGAGTCGATGACTCGGGACAGGTAACAGCATCATTACTTCACTGACACTTAAAACACCTGGACATATTATTGTGTTGTATGCGCATTTCTTGAGTCTCATTTGAGAAGATTGCTATTTGTTATCATTTTCTGTTCTGCTCTCGTACAGTTGAACAGAACCAGCCACAAACTCCTCCCTGCTCAAGCCCCCGCTCTGATCAAAATGTCCAAAGACCGCAAACCAGTCCTAATAATCGGCGCAGGAGTTGTCGGCCTTGTACTAGCTCATGGGCTTAAGAAGGTATCATTCATTGAATCACAATTTACAAGCACTTCACTGACCTTTCAAAGCTCGGTATCCCATTTAAAATCTACGAACGCGACAGCCACATCAACTCTCGTGGACAAGGCTGGGCCATAACCCTTCATTGGGTCCTCCCTTTCCTGCGAGAGCTCTTATCAGAGGAGACTTTCGACGGTGTCGAATCAGTCCAGGTTGATCCCGAAGCTGATCGGCAGGGTCTTGGAAAATTTGTCTTTATCAACCTTGAGACTCTTGAGCCCAAGTTTCTTATTCCACCTGGCGACCGACGTCGAGTCAATAGAGAAAAGCTGAGGAAGGTCCTTATGAAGGATGTGTCTGAGCATGTCACATGGAATAAGCGTCTTGCCTCTATTAAAGAACATGGCGACGAAGTAACAGCCATATTCGAGGATGGAACTCAAGCACAAGGGTCTCTGATCGTTGGAGTGGAAGGCAGCAACTCAAGTACAAGAAAACACCTGGTGCCTGATTCATATCGAAATATCCGACTACCAATACGTTTCACTGGTGCTGCTCTAGATCTCACACCAGAGCAAGTAAAACCGCTAAAGGACATCGACCCTCTACTCTTCCAGGGCTGCCATCCCGTGACAGGAACATTCTTCTGGTTCAGCATGTTGGAAACACCACAAGTCAACGGCACAGCTGGGACAAACATTGAGCATTACCGTGTTCAAGTCATGATATCGTGGCCTATGAAGACAGAAGAAGATGAGGTCAAAGCGACAGACGCGGAACGCTTGACATACATGAAGCAACGAGCAACGGAGTTCAATCCCGTGCTACGCGACGTCGTACACGCCATTCCTGAAGGGTCAGAAGTAATCGAAATCGTCCTTCAAGATTGGCCCTGTCCACCTTGGGATAATAGAAATGGTAGAATCACCCTTGCGGGCGATGCTGCGCATGCGATGACTATGTATCGAGGAGAGGCAGCGAACCATGGTATTCTGGACGCGTACCGGCTGAGTAAGGCTTTAGAAGGAGTCTATCACCAAGGCAAAGATTTAAAACAGGCTATTGATGATTATGAAACGGAGTTAAGGGAGAGGACGAGTGTTGCTGTGTTGTTGAGTCAGCAGGCTTGTTTGGATGCACATGATTGGGATGGGTTGAATGAGAATTCTGCTGTGTTGAAGAAGCGGGCCATCGCTGGTGTCTAGATATCCTGTTCTCAATTCACGTCATTTAATTCAAAGGGAAAAAATCAGTATAGTGACGTCATTGTGTATATGTCATCGAAAAATCCCAGAGTCACAGCAGACATTGGATGCTGGTAGGTAATGTTTGTTTGTTTTGCCTAAGATGTCTTGTTGAAATGTTAACTACCAATTATGCAACGGTTTATTTTTTTTTCAATTCACTGTCACCATCGGTCCTCCACGCGCATGAGTAAAAGAAACTCAAGATATACTTGTAATATTATTGATATAAGATTTTATTAGATATGAAAAAAGATCAAAAAGTCTTTATCACTTCGCAAAGTCGTGAACAATCCAATGGCAATCTTGAAGCGCAGGGTAGGAAGTCAGCCACTTGTGGCGGAGCTCGGTGGCTGTGCTGGTAAGTGGACCAATCTGGCGGCCTGGCCAGACTTCCTGGTAAAACGCTAAGCACCGCTGCGTGCTGTCTACAACGCGAACCTTAGCTTCAATTACCCCGAACCTATGCGACGTGTGCTAATAGCCCGAACAGTCAGGCTTTATGACCAGTTGGATCAATTGCCTCTCTTGGTCACAAGATGATACAATTGGCACAGCATGACCAGCTGGACAGTTGAGCGAACAATTGCGACGCGTCGAGTGCGCGGTATGGATGCCAGATCCAGGCTAACCAATCACTGCTCAGTCCCGCTGTAACCGTCGCAATTTTATCTTTCCGATGGGGATCGTACTACGCTAGAGCCAAACAGGAATAGAGTCACTCGGCGTTGAAGCTCGAATCCGCCGTTGTCATTCTGGGTTCCAGCAACTGGTGCCAAAATATCGATGTCTTGACTATTTGAAGTTGGATTCCAGTATCTCACAGTTTCACTTATTCCAACCTCCCCATTGACTTGTCACTGAATTATCTTTTTGAATCATGCCTTCAGCATACCCCAAGCCCATCCTACCTCCCTCCCTTATCGCCGTGACAGGGGCTAACGGCTTTATAGCCCAGCACTGTATCACACTTCTCTTGTCAGAAGGCTACAAAGTTGTGGGCACCGTCCGCTCAGCTTCAAAAGCCAAACAAGTCTTGAACCTTCATGGACGAGACCCTAGCCTTTCTGTGAAAGTGGTAGAAGACATTACTTCAGTCGAATCATACCTTTCAGCTTTTGGCTCAACCAGACCAGACGCCATCCTACACCTCGCCGCACCATTTAACTATGATGCCATCGATCTAGAGAAGGACCTTATGATTCCTGCTGTCAAAGGATCAACGGCTATTCTCAGTGCAGCTACGCAATTGGGAGGTGTGAAATGCATTGTGCATACCAATTCGTTTGCTGGCATCTATGACGCTTCAAAAGGACTTCAGCCTGGAAAGATATACACCGCTCAGGACTGGTCACCTTTGACCTACGAAGATGGTGTCAACGCCCCTGCTGCAGCAGTGGCATACCGCGCCAGCAAGACAGTAGCGGAAAAGGTTGCATGGAACTGGATGGATGATAATCCATCAGTCCAGTTCGACCTCGTCAGCCTCAACCCAGCAATGGTATTCGGACCATTCCTACAAGGCGCAGTCCCGAGCTCTCCAAAAGAACTCAACACATCCAACCAGATCGTCTATGGCATCGTTTCAGCCGGCGAAGACGCTTCTATCCCACCCACTCGGGGCCCAGTCTGGGTCAGCGTCCAAGATGTTGCACTTGCACATCTCAGGGCAATTCAAGTTCCTGAAGCTGGGGGAGAGAGATACCTTCTGGCTGCTGGGGTATACTGCAATCAGGAGATCGCTGATGTTGCGCGAGGAATTGCTGGGAAGAACAAGGGCAAGATTCCTGTCGGGAGTCCTGGGTTGAGAGAGGCCGACACTCATTTTGGT
The DNA here is from genome assembly GCA_019054715.1 of Fusarium sp. S19/10. NCBI lineage: Eukaryota > Fungi > Ascomycota > Sordariomycetes > Hypocreales > Nectriaceae > Fusarium > Fusarium sp. S19/10. The sequence goes on along the minus strand of JAHKNZ010000058.1, from coordinate 112,111 downwards.
GTTGATGCTAGTGAGACTGAGAAGGCTTTGGGGATTAAGTGGCAATCGCTTGAAGATATGTTATCAGGATTACTGCCCCAGCTCTTTGAGATTGAGAGTGGAGACCAGTGAAGCTGTGAGCATGGCACAAATTATAACAACACCTATATTTACATCGCTCCGTGCTCTCCTGTGAAGCAGCGATGACCTTCCTACTTGACAACTACATATCAAGGTTCTTTCTTCAACATCGTCTTAATGCCTTCGGATATAAGCTATCGTCTTTCATGATCCGGATAAACGCAGGCTCGTTATCGTGGCCCCATCAGATAACTCTATCTAAGTGGTCCTTGGCCATTCCCACCTTCCTAACACGGCTTATCTACCCTATCTATGGCAAGGATTATGCCTGAACAGTCCGCAGCTGTTCCAGTGAAATCACCACTTCCAACTTGGCGTTGAACAACCTACGCCTAGATGGGCAGATGATCTACTGAGATAGAATGGCTAGATGTAAGTTTATGTAACAGAATGAACCTGTATGGTTGATCCGATATCGCAGACATGGATTGTACTATTGGCATCTCTGTTTAATATCGCTCAGCTTGACCGACTCCTCGGGATGAAGATAAACAAAGGTTACCATCAACAAGAAGCATCGTGACTTCAATGTTTTCTACCCCGCTTTGAGGTAAGCTTTTATAAAGGCCTTGCCTGCTTTTTAGAATCCCAGGATCACCAAAGCCGTTTCTCCATACGACCTCTTATTCACGATGCTGCTCATAGCTTTACTGAGTCTAACCACCTCAGTCGTGGCAGATGTTATTCGTCCCCATGGCATATCCCTGAGTCTTGACGGCATAGACTATTTCGTGTCACCTTCACCAGAGACAAAGCTGCCTTCTAGTCTTCTTCCTTCAGCTGACACCTCTGATTCCTTCGCCTTTACGCCTGTTACCGTGGTAAACAACAATGGTACTACGCAGAATGGACTCAAGACTCTATTCGCGAGTTGGAAGGAAAAGGACGACGTGTGGCAACCTGGGTTCTTGGATACAGTGATCGTCAAGAACTCTGCAGGCTGCAAATCAGGAACCGACATCCTCCATGATGGAATTGAATCCACGGTTTCTTGCGCCGACGATTCATTCAAGATTCCCCCAGGGCCTTACTTCTTGGACACAAACAGTGGGAATCTGCACAGAGTGTATCGCCTTTACGATGACTTCTCAGGAACCTTCGCTGAGTCCCTTCTCCACTTCCCGGATGGAAAGTTCCAAACTCTCTCAGCACACACTCTCAGCAGCAGTTCTCTCACCATTGGCGTCCCGTCACGCCTATACTATACGCGTACCAAGGACCAGCCATTGGCAGGCGTTCGAGTTGCAGTCAAGGACCTGTTCGATATTGAGGGAGTCAAGAGCTCGCGGGGCAATCGTGCCTGGTATAACCTTTACCCGGCGGCTAACAAAACCGCGCCGGCTATCCAGAACCTTATCGACGCTGGAGCTGTCATTGTCGGAACGCAGAAGCTTTCTCAGTTCGCCAATGGAGAGAATCCTACAGCAGACTGGGTCTCTTACTCCGCCCCCTTCAATCCCCGCGGAGACGGCTACCAAGGGCCTTCTTCATCTTCATCGGGCGCCGGCGCATCTATCGCATCTTACTCGTGGTTAGATATTGCTGTTGGAAGTGACACGGGAGGCTCTATTCGTGGACCTGCTGGTGTTACTGGAGTCTTTGGCAACAGACCTACACATAACCTCGTCAGTCTTGATAACGCGATGCCGTTGTCGCCCGCGATGGATACAGCCGGATTTCTTACTCGTGATCCTGAGCTTTGGGGATTGGCTCAGGCCGCGATGTACAAGGACAACTACACTGTGTTTTCCGAAGAAGAGGTCCAGTACCCACAAGTCATATATACTTTGGGATTCCCTGACAACAGCACGCCCAACGGTGCGATAATACATCGTTTCGCCAATGACCTCGCGGACTTTCTTGCTACAAATGTTACCGAGTATGATCTGGACCAAAGCTGGGCTTCGACAGCTCCAGAACCTGTTCGGGATCTTCTGTTAACGGATTTTCTGAACACGACCTATCCTGCGCTCATTACAAAGCAGCAGATCGCATTGGTTAAGGAGCCATTCTTCAGAGACTATGCCGGTAAGTTTCAGTAACCAGAACTAAGTATACATAATGACTGATCAACAATCAGCCGAGAATGAAGGCCGACAGCCGTACATCAACCCAGCTCCCAGTGTACGCTGGGCCTGGGGTGAAAGCCAACCAGACTCCATCCTCGACGACGCTCTAAAGAACAAGACGATCTTCATGGACTGGTTCAACCAACATGTTCTTCCCAAAGACGAGGACCCTCAAAGATGCTCCAATCGAATTCTTCTTCACACTGAAAGCACTGGAAGCTTTGGCCGCCGCGACGTTTACAAGGATCCTCCCAGGGTTCCGTTCGGTTGGTCTCTCAGCAAGCTGTCCATCTTCAGTGAAGCGCCAGATAGCGTTTATCCTCTTGGAGAGGTCTCGGGGTTTAGCAATATTACCCGTCATGAGGAGAAGCTACCTGTCACTGTGGATATCATGGTGGCTCGGGGCTGTGACGGTCTTATTCCCAGGTTGGCTCAAGATCTGGTGGCGCATGGTATCTTAGAGGTGCCAAAGACTGGGAGAAGTCTTTCAGGAGGATCTGTGTTATTCTAATTGACATATGAAACATTGAATAATCTATATGAGACTCTTTCATAGACTTGAGAATTGAAGTAATTATGGAAGTGTTACTATAAAGGAATAATTTTGTACTTGGATATTGGAAGCTTTACATAACTTCATACGCTTCTCCCATCATTAGAGTTGGTCGGACACGCTAACTCTCTTAAACTTTCTGAATCCTCTGTCTTGGTGCCTGGCATCGTCCTGCTCTTACTCCTTCTCTGTTCCCTTTGCTCATCACCCCAAGTCGGCTCGTTCAATCGTGTCTTCTGGACCCAGAGGCCTCTTTCCTCCAGCAGTGCTTTGCAAGCCGCCTTACTGGTGACTGCATAGATGACAGCGTTCCAGAACCCTTGAAGCGGAAGAACCGTTGCGCTCATGAACTGTAGTGGCTTGCTGACCTGGTCTGGATGAATATGCGAGTACATCCTGTTGGCGCTGGATGGAATCCATGTAGTCAGGATGACAACGAAGAATAGCATGGCGACCTTGGTATAAGCCCATGCTGCTTTGTAGACATCGTTGCTCGGTCGGCCGGTTGGTCGCGGGTTGTTCGGTTGTGGGTTCACGGCTACGCTTGCTCGGGTATCTTCGCGGTCGATCGTTGGCTTTTGGACTCGAACAGACGCTTGATGGCCAAGGTTCTGAAGCTGAACTGCGTCTGTTTGATGGATCGACTCGCGTACGATAGTGACTTCGGTTGTCCTGACATAATTAATCGAACTTTGGTTGCCGTATGAGAGACCACCTGAGCCAGAACCTGATCCTTGGGCTTTTAGAAGTTGTTGACGCTTGCGATAGATCGTGCCACCGGATCGGACGTAGATTCCTAGAGTAATCGTAATGACGACCCTGTCGCTGAATTAGCATCTTTCTTGGCAGGTGACGAGACGTTTAGGCTTACCAGATCGGGCCATAGAATGTCGCAATACGCAATATGTCATACTCGGGTGCGATCCAGCACCATTGAACAGCACTTCCGTAAACGCGGACCCCATTACCGTTCTTAATGAAGAAAAAGATAAATGCTGGTAGAAAGGGAGTTCCGTAGCAAAATATTAGGTAGGGTAGTTCCATCTTGCGAAGTCGCTGTGCATCGAATCGGTGGTAGAAGGCGAGATAAACATTGACAGCCATAGCTAAAGTCCACATTGCGTCGGCGCCAACGAAACTACAGCATGTCAGCAAAAGATGGAGAAGCAGTAGAGTGTGGTACATGCGTGTGAAGTAGAAAAGCTTGCGTTTGACAACCAGGTCCGTTCGGGTCTTTGACAAAGGAATCGGCCATAATGAAGCAAATACTGGCCATGATGTTGCCGAATGAGGCGTAAAAGACCAGACGATTAATCGGTTTGTGGAAGGCATCGCAGAGAAGGAATGTGGTGATGATGAACAAACAGCCTACGATTGACAGAACTGAGCAGACTTGTTGGATGACAGTGATGGCTCTCACGTCAGTGAGAGAGAGACCTGACGTTAGCATTCTGGACAGCAACATCTTGGCTAGCCAGTATCAACAAAAGTTGGAGAGAAACCGACTTCGTCCCTAAAAGGATTGTCAAGTCGTGAAATGTATTATCCACGGTCTTTACGGAGTATGAGTTATTAAAATACAGGCCCCCTTTCATGAAGATTTGATCTGCAACAGGGGAACATCCAACTGTGGATCATGATATTCAACCGGAAGCAAGCCGTTGACGATCTTCTACCGAGACAAGTTTAGAAATAGAGTCAATGGTAAGAGAGCTGATTGGTATGAACCAAGAAGTTGGGGATCTTCAGGGGATAAACGTCCAACAGATGCTCTATTTAGTTTAGTCTTCGGGATATGAAGCAGTCGTCACTGTGAGAAGCTAGTTTGGAATAAGAAGGCAGCCTACGCCTTGTGGAGACCCGTCTCGGCTCTTCTTTTGAGGCTGACATATGCATATTCTCGAGAGCCAATAACATTCTCGGTTTCGTATCGTATTGTGCCCTGGTTACGCGAAAGTAATGTCCAACAGGCTGGAACCCAAGTGATCTACACATTAGTGCATCCTTTGTTGCGTATTGCTTGCATTTTATTCGACCTAGAAATGCCTTAATTCCGTTAGGCCGGTGATCTGCAAGGCTTATTTCAATGTGACAGGCATTGTTTCGAGTTAGGACCTTTTTCTCCAGGGCTGACGGTTGGGGCTCCATCGCGCTTGTACCTTCCTGTCAGATTTGACGCCTTGGAAGCAGGTTTCTCCATTACTCGATAGATTCAAATGAATAACGTTCACTCTTAATGCATATTTGAGCATTTCCATATCCCTCTTGGCTCTGCTGATTCTGGATTATTTTTCCTGCGATTACTCTTTGGTTGTGTTTTCCTTCTCTTTGCGAGAGTTCATCAAGCTGTCGCATGACTCGTGCTGACTCGTGCACCAACGCCATGTAACTATGGCAGCCCGTAGCGCGTTTGAGTCTCATCGATCTTCACCTTCCTTTGGCAGGTTGATGAATGATTGACAAGCTACATACGCTATACCTCCTAGTGTTTATTACTTGATATTAATCAGGCTCTGCTAATAAGCTATTGCAATTTGGCAGACCAATATTCTTTTTCAATTTCCGTAATTACTAACTGATCAATATTCTGTCCTAGGGATGATGCCCTGAAGCAACAATGTCTAGAACGGAGCGAAACTGTCGGATTAGGTAGGTCGAAGAGAAATCCGGATACAAAACTCAAGTGAGGATGTCACAAGGATTAGGCTGTGCCACTCTGAGTTTAAGCCCCTCAATGGTCTAATTATTTCCTTGAATAGACCCTTGTTGCTTGTTTATTCTCCAAGCCAATTGCTTATTTCCCCCGCGCTGTAACACAGTACAGCCAGCTTGGTGCCACCCCAGCTGAACTCCTTACTCCTGCCCATTTGAAACCGCTCATAGCGACAAGAGGCTTGGATCATCCCCGTTACGCGAATAACCTGGGCTCACAAAAGTTAACACAAATTCAACCGCAGCCTACTTTACCTTCAAAATGTCAAGCTCTTCCAACAATGGGAGGCACCATCACTCATAGCAACTACCCCGCAGTCAAACCGAATGAGGTGCAGACAGGAGAGTGCATAATACTTAGGGTACTTTTTTTTTTTTTGATTAATTTTCTTTTAGGGTAAATATCAGCACCAGCACATCTTGATTCCAAAATATGCAGTCATTTCCATTTTCGTCCACGTAAGCATTCAGCAGATGTGTCCAAGTTTGCAAACGCCACTATTAAATCGGGCTGCGATGTACCTATACTGCGGTATTTGTATATAGATCTTTCGTTGACTAATGCAATGCAGAAAGAACAAGAATGAGACTAATCAACACGAAAACGCTCAAACTGCAGGAATTCATTGGAAAAGTCCCTCCATATGCCATCCTCTCTCACACTTGGGGCGATCGCGAAACAACCTTGCAGGAGTTCCAAACCCGAACCTACAGGAAAGGAAGCAGGGAAATTGCTAAGATCTTCGCTACATGCCGCCAAGCGCGATCCCAAGGACTCGATTACGCCTGGGTGGATACATGCTCTATCGATAAGACTAGCAGCACAGAGCTGGGAAAGGCCATTAACTCCATGTTCAAATGGTACCGTGACGCAGCTGTCTGTTATGCATTCCTGGAAGACGTATCAACAAAGCAGCCTGCTGAGCCTAAACGGATATGCACACCAACATCGAGAGGAATTGGTCTAACCAACAGCCGCTGGTTTACCAGAGGATGGACACTTCAAGAGCTAATTGCGCCGTGCAATATGGAGTTTTACGATAAGGATTGGAATCTGATCGGAGAGAAACAAGACATGGTGTCCGAACTACGGAATATAACGGGCATTGACACCTTTGTTCTCCAGGGAGGTCCTCTGGAACAGGTTAGTATAGCCCGGAGGATGAGCTGGGCGGCTTTTAGACAAACTAGCCGCGAGGAAGATATTGCCTATTCTCTTCTGGGTATCTTCGGTGTCAATATGCCGCTTCTATACGGAGAAGGGGCCAGGTCTTTCTTGCGACTACAAGAAGAGATTCTCAAGCAGTCAGCTGACCAAACTCTGTTTGCTTGGCGCGCAACTGATACAGCGGAAGCCCGAGGGCTATTCGCCTCCTCTCCAAGAGAGTTTCAGAACTTTTTGGATAGAGGAGGAGAGCGAACCCAGAAGCGGCAAAGACCGGTACACGCGAAAGACAATTTGATGCGACAATGGGACTCAAGGGCACCCCGGGAGCCCATGACTGTCAGTAACAGAGGCATCAGAGTCACCGGTCGGATACAGGATTTAAGGCCTAGCTATGAGCGTTATCATACCGTGATTCTATTATTAAACTGTTGTTTTGGTGGGAATCCAGGTCGCATAGCGGGTATCTACCTCAGACGTCAGGATGGTGATCGCTACGCACGAATTCGCCCTGGTGAGCTGGCTAGTGTTGAGCCTCTCAGAAGCATTATAACTCCATATAGCCTGTACGGGCTGCGACATGGAGACGAAGTTCGTGGACACTTCTACGATCAACCCTGGACATCTTCGTACACGATCCGTCGTGAGTTGGAAGAACTGGAGCATTCAAAGTTTGAGAACAGTCAGGCTGCGAAAGAGAGATACGAACATGGTTTCTACATCAGCGCGAAGGGTCTCAAGCCCTCGACCATCTTTGGCCAATACAAGCTTCATGGAGTCATGATGACCGACTCTCGTGGGCTGCTCCGCTTTTTCAGCTTCTACCCCGATGATCGACATATGGATATTGTGCTGAAGACATATCCCAACTTTCGTGTTGTACTTCTTTACAAAGAAACCACCAGCTCAGACCTGATCTTGGTCTTATTGGGTCGAAAGTTGCAACCAGATGAAAGCGGAAGCGAACATTGGGTGACGGCCACGTACCTCAGTCGATGGGAGCTTGGAGAAAAGAGCACGAGGTTTCTCGACGCTGTGGCATCATTGACAGAGACAACTATACACTCGAAAGCGGTCTCATGCGAGTCGAGGGACGATGAACTCCGTTTGTGCTTGTCACTAACACCAGATATAGTTGAAGGGATTCCCATGTCAAAGTTGCAGGTTACTGGACCGTGACCAATATTGTTTTGGCAATCTGCTTTCCGACTAATAAGGCCATACCTGATTAATTTCGTTTTATGGGTACTGATGATTGCAACTCTGACAATACCTATCACTTATGTTCCAGAGATACCGTCAGTTAGTTAGTTTCATTGAAATATCGATACCGAATTATTGAAGTTTACTAGAGTTTCTGTTATATCAAAAGTGCATATACGCCTATATCTTTCATAGTACTACTACAGTCCCAGTGCTCATTCGGTTTCACGATCTTATTTGTCCAACACGCTTTTGAGATATCACGAACAGTCCCACAGTTTCCGATCATACTGATTCCTTCAGACAGTACAGTATCCAGGAATCTTGCAAAGAAATCTTGCTGGTCCTGGTCGGCTAGACACCCAGCAACACATAGAGGCCAACTCAGTTGCCGAGGAGTCACTATTTGACCCGCCATCTGAATCTCAAGCATAACACGGCTCACAGCTCGTCTCACTCGAGTTGATGTGGTATCATTTAGGGCGTTCGAGCTCACAGAAGCAAGCTGTGCTAAAGTTGCGGCAGCGAACATGCGAGTGACACAATTCTGATTGGGTCGCTGATCCGAATTAGATGTTTTGCTCGTCATTGGCAGTACTTGAGGTTGCATCGATACCATCGGTGTTGCTTCCATGGCGTTCTCTAGATCATCTTCAATTTGCCGTGCTCTGAGGTGGAACTCATCGAGATCAAGATCACCGCAAACAGAATTCAACTTCCACCGACTCAAAACTGCCAAGTCCCCTATGGCTTTCATGACTGAGTTGTTACAGCCCATTATGTCTCCTAGCTGGAACGTGCAATCGGGTCCTAGCCACTCGTCGTATGGAAGTTTCGGTTTTTCTTCTGTCGCTACACATGCTAGTAGATCCATCCAGAGCAGAACAGGAATGTGGAACTCAATAGCGGCAGTACCTCTGCTCCCAAGAAGTTGATCTGGAGATTTCGGAAGTTGAGGCTGGTGATGCATTGTGACTGCGATAGAGGCCATTGCGCATAAATGTGATTGCCAGTCTGCTGTGCTTCCTCGAAGTACCTATAGTTTGTTAGTAAAGATACATCATCTTCATGTCCAAACTCACCTCAAAGCTAATCAGAGCTACACCACAAGTGATGATTTCAACCAGAGTCTCATTCTCAGGCTCAAGGGCAGTAGTATCAATAGACGTAAGGAAGTCATGAAGCTGTCTGACGGCTTTAGTATGAAACTCAAGCTCCAGGTGGCCGTTGTCTGCTTCGCTTGTCAAAGAGCGCTGATGCAACGCAGCAAGACCCAATGACGCTCGGTACAGAGGCCCATTTTTGCTCAAGAGCCAAAGAAGCCAGCCCCGAGACCACTTTGCTTTATCATAACAAGGGTATTGATAGGGAAATACATGGTCCAGGTAATGCATCAGAAGACTGGCTTCGTCGTATTGGAGGGGTTCGGCGAATGACTGTCCTGAGAGGATTCGAGTTTGTAAGGATTGAGAGCCTGAGTTGACATCTACTGTTAACTTAGGTAAGCGTTCATAAAGATGATAGGTCAGTACCTACATTGAACATTCTCATTTAGCTGTCCTCTCTCTGCAGGAGGCTTCGCCAGTCTTCGCGTCTTTTGTGTATGGGTTCTGGGTTGATGTGCCTGAAGTTTCTTTTGTTTCCTAAAATTCTTCTTCACCGCAAACTTTATTCGCTGCCTCTCTTGCTTCTCGTTTTCGCCTCCATCCATCCATGATGGTATTGGTCCATATCCATGACAATGAACCTGCCGGCTGGTGCATTGGAGGCACGCTGTTATTGCCCCGTCACATTTCACGTGTCGGATTTTACACGTCCAACAACAACCCGGTTTGACAGGTTCTTCCATGGCTGAGTTGTAATGAATGGGACCTTCCCTTCGTTGTTCCGAACATGCAAGAGTATTTTGAAGCTCGGAATGGCTGATTGATTGATCCTGGGGGAGGGGTAATGCGATGACTCTTACCTCTGATTCGACCAAGGTCCATAAAAAGTTCGACAGGACTTCCGTTTGAGGGTTAGCAACTTCGGCAACTCAGTCTCGGGGACGCTAGGTTCAGAAAGGAATGTCGGAGTGCTGACCTTTCAACTTCGGAGGACGAAGCAACTATCAATTCAATATGCGAATATTAGATAAGACCACCAAATAATTCCTATAAGTAACTCATTTTCTCCAAAGCTTTATTATCAATCTTTTTAACTATTAGACTTCAACTTTTACTTCGTTCTCTGCTCAACATGACCAACCAACCAACAGTCAAACTGCTCGAGGCTAGCATCAGTGACCTCAAACAGTTGCTAGACAGTCGAACCATTACAAGTGTCGAGCTGGTCGCTCTATACCTCCATCGAATCGGGAAATATGACTGTCGAGGGCCGCGTCTCAACTCAATCTGTTCAATTAACCCGGAGGTATTCGCTGAAGCCCAGGCTTCGGACGATTATCGTGCCTCGGGAAAGCAGCCACGACCTTTGGAAGGTATTCCTTTCACCGTCAAAGATAGCTACAAGGTCAAGGGCATGACGGTCGCTGCTGCCTCTCCTGCCTTTGCCGACCTCGAAGCTACCTCAGATGCTGCCATCGTCGAGCTTCTTCGCAATGCTGGAGCAGTTGTTCTTGGCAAGACTAATATGCCCCCGATGGCTGACGGAGGCTGTCAGCGTGGACTTTATGGTCGTTCGGAGAGCCCGTATAATCAGAAGTATATGTGCACTGCTTATGCCTCTGGTTCTTCTTATGGATGTGGTGTATCTACCGCAGCAAGTCTGGCTGCATTTGGCTTTGCTGGAGAAGCTGTCACGTCAGGCCGCTCGCCAGCATCTAATAATGCACTGGTTGCGTATGCTCCTTCTCGCAGTATGATATCTCCCCGAGGGTTGTGGCCCTTATATCCGACTTGCGATCAAGTGGTTCCCCACACAAGGACCATGATGGATTTGTTTCACGTACTCAACGTTGTTGTCGCCGATGACGACAAGGCTGGAGACTCTGACTTTTGGCGCTCTCAGCCGTTTGTACCACCGCCAAGAGTCAGCGAGGTCCGACCGGTCGATTATCTCACACTCGCTAAACCAAATTCGCTTCAAGGTCGGCGATTAGCTGTCCCTCGATGTTTCATTGGATTCGAAGGTGCAAAGCCAGATAACGCATGTTCCCCAGGTGTCAAGACTCTTTGGGATAGAGCACGAGCGGATCTTGAGAAGTTAGGCGCCACTGTCATCGAGACAGATTTTCCGCTTTTTGAGAACTACACAAAACAGGACTTTCCTGGCCAGAGCATGAACGTGCCTAATCTGTCTCAAGAGTGGGCGGCACTCGAGCGCTGTGAGATGATTGCCTTGAGCTGGGATGACTTCCTTCGTGGCAATGGCGACAGGGATATCCCGGACTTCTTGTCCGTGGAACTTGACAAGATTCATCCTCACATTGCTCCCATGGACGATCCATCACAGCACACCGAATCCCAGAACCAAGTCCGCTACGAGGATATGGTTGCTGCGGTAAAGAACCGGGGAGACAGCCGCCTCGTCGATCTGCCCGGATGCAAAGATGCACTGCAGGCCCTGGAGGCCATGCGAAAGAAGGACTTGGAGGACTGGATGACAGACAACAATTTCGACGCCGTCGTGTTTCCAACAAACGGTGATGTTGCATTGGCTGATGCGGATGAAAGTTACGAGTCGATGATCTCTGCGCTACGTGATGGAGTCAAATATGCAAATGGTGGCCGGTCACTCAAACATCTCGGAGTCCCGTGTATCACGGTGCCCATGGGGAATCTTGAAGACGAGAAAATGCCCGTCGGCCTGTCTTTCTGCGGTAAGGCATATGACGATTCAACGCTGATGAGCTATGCCTACGCCTATGAGACTGCGTCGAAACGTCGGGAGATTCCACCTTTCGCACCGCTTCTGCCTTCAGATGAGATTTCTGTTGCCGACTCCAAGCCTCAACCACCCACTATGATAACACCTGTTTTGACTGTCGCATCTACAACACCTGTAGAGGAGGATGACCCTGATTCCGATGTTCGCATGGTGAAAGTAACAGGAACTTGTCACCTCGGAACTTCAACTGGCGATGGAGTCAGCTTGAAGGTCTTTGCTAATGGTGAGCCAACTAACGCGGTTAGTTGGGAGGGAAGCAACTGGGTATGGACGGGCCGTCTTACTCGGCCGAAAAGCACTGATAAGTACCCAGCTTTGGCCAAGGTTCCTAGAGATCAATTTCTCATCGTATTGATTGCAAAAGCTGATAATGGGCGTTCTGCTGGTTCTTTCATGTTGATTGATTAGGTGATAGAAAGCATAAAGGTCACATTGATCTGTTAGTTGCAGCGATCGAAAAGTATTTGTGTTTACTCCATAAAAAGATTATCATTTTTAAACCCAAGCCCCTGCGTTTTCCCCAAATAGAAGATGATTAACCCCAAACTTATTGGCAGTTACGGGTAGTGATAACATGACCAGGAGTGTCACGGCAAGCTGGAAACTCTGGTTAGCGCGCCTTAAACTATCTGAGAGGAATAGGCAGTACTTACTTCCGGAGAAGATACCGCCCTGAGCGTTGGTCCAGTATCGGCAGCCTTGACCAGCAGGGACCAAAGCGTTTGAGCCATGGTAGGTGCATGCCTCCCAAACATTAACTATCCATCGTGTAAGTTTATCACCTTTAACATCCGACGGGCTGGGAATAGACTTACTAGCACCTCCAGAGTAGGGCATGGGGCCGTAGGGGTTGTTGTTGGCGATCCATTCACCGTTGCCAGCCTGGGCCCAGGCGTGGGCACCAGTAGCAAAAGCAACAGCGGAGAGGACGGTAGAGAACTGCATGTTGGATATGAGAATGATGTTTGTGAAGTGGAGTGGTCGGTGGTTGACTGAAGTATTTAAGTGATGGTGAGATGAGTAGATGGGGAAAAGAAGGGCGAATCTAATACCTTTATACCTATTTCAACGAGCAATTTGTATCTTGCGGTGAAGCAATGGTATGGTATTGTTCAACACTTTCGGTGCAGTCTAGAACTCCCAAGAACGTAAATCATCCAGTCGCATACTAACGACTGGAAGGTCAAGATGTTACCGGCAATTGATCCACTTATGGGATTGCGATCCTAGTTCATTCAGCCTCTGGTCTTTTACACCGCAAAGCCTTACCACTGCAGGGTCTCGTCTTAGCAAGTTAGTATGCAGGGTGAAAAGCTCCTCCTGTATGCATTCTCTCGTTTAATGCCTTGGCGAATCCTTCAGTTCGGTAGAGGCTTGTCTAGGCAGGTGCAGGGTATACCCCCGCTAGTTGAGGCACAGTAGTGACAGCGGTCGGGTGAGTCTTTCAGCTAGGGTGATTGGGAGACAAAAAATAGAATGAGCATGTGATCAATTGCAGGAGCGTGAGTGGCTATTGAAGGTTCGGAACGGAATGTTGAACCCCATGTAAAAATTAAGCTTGAGGGAAATGTTCCTATTTGTGGGCTGTGCCAAACGACTATCATACGCGAAAATGTGACCCGGTAGCGAACCCTGGCGATTGTTCCCATCGCACCAATACAACTCATCAGAGCTCCGGGCAGGATTTGATCTCCCATTTTTGCATAAAAGTTGTCAACTAAGGGTATCCCGAGGTAGAAGGTAGAACGAGTGCCCGAGGTGTTGAATGATTGCGACCCCGGATGGGAAGTACATAGATCCAATCATGTTCAAGGTAGAATGCTAAAGATGAAGTTGCCAACACTTGAAAGATTCCAATAAAAATAGAATAACTGAGTAAACAGAAGAGAATGGGTTTTAGGATGGCTTATACAGTATACAGGTAAAGATAATTAAGCTACTGGAATTAATCTGCCTCCAGATGTAGACTTCACACTACCACTTTTCTAATCTATATACAAAGAATTCATATACTACAACTAATTACAGCGACCAAACCCCTTTTGACTAAAGAACGAAGTTAGCATCGTGAATCAGACCGAGATCAATGAGTGATAACTTACCAATTAGCACCACAGTGAGTACTGGTCGTTCCGCAGAAACCAGTAGAACCACAGCACTGTCCATTGAATGGACCACCAGCACATGTCAGACCGACCTTGCTACCGCAGGTGCTGTCCATCGAAGGAATGTCCTTGGTGAGACAGGCACTGGATGCACCTTTTTGACTAGAGAATAGTAATATTAGTAAGAGTATCAACATGATATAGAAGTTGAAACTTACCAGCCCTGTCCACAGTGAGAAGCGGTACTTCCACAGTATCCGTTGGAAGAACAACAGTTTCCAAGCCCGGATCCAGCACAAGTCTTGCCGCTCCTGGTACCGCACTCAGAGTCAGTGGAGATACCGGTGCAGAGACCGAAGGCCTTCTGGCAACCATTGCGGCAGAAGGTATCACCCTTGCCACAGTAGCCGTACTCGGAGCAACAGTCACCGTATGTGCTGCCCTTGCAAGTCTTGCCGTTCTTGCCACAGCTTCCATCGGTTGAGATGTTGCTGGACGCCTCGTCGCAGGTACCAAACTTGGTCTGGCAGCCAGCCTTGCAATGACCTTCTTTACCGCAGTAGCCCTCAGCAGAACAGCAGTCACCATAGGTGCTTCCCTTACAGGTCTTGCCGTTCTTACCGCAGAAGCCATCGGTCGAGACGTTGCTGGACGCCTCGTCGCAGGTACCAAACTTGGTCTGGCAGCCAGCCTTGCAATGGCCTTCCTTGCCGCAGTAGCCCTCGGCAGAGCAACAATCACCATAAGTGCTTCCCTTGCAAGTCTTGCCGTTCTTACCGCAGAAACCATCAGTAGAAATGTTGCTGGCATCGGCGTTGCAGGTACCGAACTTGGATTGACAGCCTGCATCGCAGTGATCCTTCTTGCCACCACACCAGTCACCAACGGAACAACAGTCGCCGTACGTGCTACCCTTGCAAGTCTTGCCGTTGAAGCCTCCGCAGCGACCGTCAGTTGAGACAGTGCCGGAGTCAGCCTTGCAAGTACCAAAAGCAGTTTGGCATCCAGCACCACAGTGGCCTTCCTTTCCACAGTAACCCTCGGCAGAGCAACAATCGCCGTAGGTGCTTCCCTTGCAAGTCTTTCCGTTCTTACCGCAGAAACCATCGGTGGAGATGTCAGTCTCAGCATTGCAGGAACCAAACTTGGACTGGCATCCAGCATCACAGTGACTCTCCTTGCCACAGTAGCCTTCCTTGGAGCAACAGTCGCCGTATGAGCTTCCCTTGCAGGTCTTGCCATTCTTTCCACAGAAACCATCAGTGGAAATATCGCCAGAGTTGGTCAAGGTACAGTTGCCGAAGCCGTTCTGGCAACCAGCACCGCAATGCTCAGCCTTGTCTCCACACCAGCCTCCCATAGAGCAGCAATCACCATAGCCAGAGTCAAGACAGATCTTGCCATTGGCACCACACTGGCCGTCAAAGGTGATGTTGCTGGGAGGACCACAAGTGCCAAAGTCGGGGGTACAGTTGTTACCGCAGTGGGCGGTAGAGTTGCCACACCAGCCCTGAGTAGAACAACAGTCGCCAAAAGCGCTGCCACCACAAACAAACTTGTTCGTGCCGCCACAAGAACCGTCAGGAGAGACGCTTCCAGGGCCTAGGGGGACTTCAGGAGGAGGGGCAGCAGCATTGCAGTTTCCGGCCTTGCTTTGACTAGGTTGTGTTAGCTGTGTCTGAGACAATAATGAGTAGAAAGAGAACTTACCATCCCTCTCCGCAGAACTTGCTGGATCGGCCACATTGACCGTCCTTGGAACAGCAGGCACCCCAGATGGGGCTGCAGACGAAACCGGTGTCTCCTCCGCAGGTGCCATCTTCAGTAACCATTCCAGTCTGCCATGGGGACAAAGTCTGAGTAGGAGACTGAGCAGCAACGAAAGCTGGCAGAAGCCAGAAAAGAGCGGCGACCTTCATCGTGTGGGAGAGTGTCGAAGTGATTGACAGTGATGGTGATCCTCTCAGCGTCTACGACGATATCGGTAACTCATATAAGAGTACTCATATACGAGTCCTCGTTTAGTGTCTGCAGTTCACGATCGGGCAATTTCATCGGCGCCACTTTTCTCGGCCAACACGATCGGAAGGATCGTCCCAATTGAGCCACAACCCCTGACCCATGTCCTTGTCATGCAGGGACCGCCAAGGAAAATGTTTTCCTTATCGGATGAATCGTAATCTGCCCTATGAATCCTCTTTGCTCTGAGAATTTTACCGAACACACAGCCTGAAGTCAAGTTCGGATGGTCTCGACTCCAACGTTAATTAGCGCAGCACAGCCCGACGGGCCGAACAGCCCACTATAGTTACCGTTACATGAACTAGTTGTGGGATCCATACAGTCGGCCGCCGTTTGAGGGCTGAAAGGGTTTAGGTTAAGGTTAATTGTTTTCATCCGATCTCGTGAAACTAACAGTACTCCGAAAAAGCCGGACTTTGTATTAATCTGCTAGCACTAGAGGTTCTCTTGTTTAGGTTTTAAAGTTATAATACTTTAGATATGTATTTCTAATAACTAATTCTTTACTGCAATTATAATAAACATAGTAAAAGATTAATGCATATGTTAACAGTAAAACATCTGTAAACATTTACCGAAGTATATTTAATAAGCATTACACTTTTGATCACATAGATGAACTGAATGTTTATTAAAACTATCTTGAATTTTCAGTCAGAAGCCTCCAGGGTACCTGCTGATCGTTCCGCCACCTGATCAATTGACTTATCCCGTCCGATCCGAATCAACCTGTAGCTCAGAGTTTTCATCCTATTATTCTACCCTAAACCCTTTGTAGGATGTCAAGAGCCGTCCCTTGCAGAAACGTTCCGGTCCGTCGATGGGACCCTCATCCTTCGCGTCGGGTAAAAAGAATACACAGCCCAGACGGCCGGCATTATCAGGCACACATTTTTACTCGGCAGCTTTTGTCAGTCAATCTCCTCCATTCTTATTGGCCAGGATCCTGCCCTGCCGAGTCTACTGCAAGCTGATCCTACGCTTGGCTGGAATCGGTTGACTCCCGGGACTTATTTTTCCTAGGTTCGGCCGAGACAGGCCTGGCAGGCCGGGCTGTGGAGTCGATCCTTCTATGGGCCCTGGAAATATCCGTAGTCTAGAACTAAAGAACCGTACCATGGGATCATGATGAGAATCCACTGCCGAGGCTGAGGCGATACGAACATAATTCCCATCTAAATTTTCCCTCATGGTTATCGTGAAAGTGCGTTGTAACGTCGCATGCAATTCGCCATTGGATTGACATGGGTGTTGCAATTTCCGGCATGTAAGGATGCAGATACAGAACTGTATATTTCTTTTGGGGGCGAATGCTCAGACCTATATAGTCTATCCAGTTTGCCTGTAGAGCCAATTGCTTAGACAGACACAGCGATAGTTACTTGTTTACCTCAACCTAGGTACTAACTATGGTGTCGCGACTTTCGAGCATCGCCTTTTGGGCGGTTGCTTTTTGTTTCTTGTGTTTTGTCACCTTGAGCAATGCCGATACGCTCCATCACCCTCATGGTCGCATCAACCGTCGTTCTGTCATCAGTAAGGCTTTTTCATGCGATTATGTTAAGATCATACTGACTCAACATCAACAGCCAAGGCTCCCGAATGGACCAAGAAGATTGTCATGACCCCTGGTCACCAGAACCCTGCCGAGGCCCCTCCGAACCCCACTGAAGATCTTGAGCTCTCCATCGACTCCGGTGTTAGCCTCGACCAATACTACAAGGATGCTCAGAATGCTACTGAGTCTTCTGCTGGCGTTACCCCCAACAAGTCTGGTCTGTCACGCCGCTCTCTCGAGAAGCGTGGTGACGGCCCTCTGTACTGCAAGGACCGTGCATGCCCTGACGAGAGGTAAGTTCATATTGCAAAAACATGCGATAGTAACGACTGACTGTGATTAGTTGCTGTGGTCCCAAGGGCATCTGTGGTTATGGCCCTGACTACTGTGGCACGGGCTGCACATCCAACTGTGATGCTAAGGCCATGTGTGGAGAGTACAGTGAAGAGGGTGAGATGCCTTGCGGCATGAACCTCTGCTGCTCTGCCACTGGTTGGTGCGGTGTAAGTCTCCATCACTAACCTATTCACTATGCACAGCTAGCTAACTCTACTCTTCTCTTAGACCACCAGTGTCTTCTGCGACAACGCCGATCCCCTACACAAGACCCTCCCCTGCCAGGCCGGTTACGGAGGCTGCAACATCGTCTCATCTCCCTCATGCGCAAAGGGAAGTGGCAGCACGAACGGACGAACAATCGGATACTATCAATCGTGGAACGTCCGCGCTCGCAAATGCGACACCAAGACACCCAAGCAGCTCAACACCAAAGGCTACACCCATCTCTTCTACTCTTTCGCCTTCATCGACCCCGTCTCTTTCGCTCTCACTCCTGCTCACAACGATGATGTCAAGCAGATGCGCGAGTTCACCGACCTGTCCAAGGGTGGCAAGCTTAAGACTTGGATTGCCATTGGTGGTTACGATATGAGTAACGAGAAGGCTCCTACTCACACTACCTGGAGCGACATGGTGTCTACCAAGGCTAACCGAGCTGCCTTTATCGCATCCGTCCGTGATTACATGGATGAGTATGGCTTCACTGGTGTTGATCTCGATTGGGAGTATCCCGGTGAGCCCAAGCGTGGTGGCCGCAAGCTTGCTGATACTCGCAACCTCTCCATGCTGCTCAAGGAGATGCGCGCCGCATACGGTTCCAAGTACGGTATTAGTCTGACTTTGGCGCCTGATTACTGGTATCTCCGCTGGTTCGATGCTAAGGCGATGGAGCCTTATGTTGACTTCTTTGGCTTCATGGCTTACGGTATGTTACAGTGGTGTTCAACCCGCTTACCTTATTACTAACGCAATCTTTAGATCTCCACGGCTCGTGGGACTCGGATGTCTTGACTCTCGGCAAGATCATTCGCGGACAATCCGACATCCGTGAAATCCACAACAACACTATCCCTCTCTGGTTCGCCGGCCTCGATCCCAAGAAGATCAACTTCGGTCTTGCCATGTACGGTCGCGGTTACACTGTGTCTGACCCAAGCTGCAAGGATCTCGGATGTTCCTTTGCCGGCCCCAGCAGGAAGGGAGAGTGCACTGATTCCGATGGTGTCATGTCTCTGGGTGAGATCAAGAAGATGATCAAGAACAGGGGCGTCAAGTCAACCTACCTGAAGGACTCTATGATGAAGCAGATTGCTTGGGATGATCAGTGGATTGGATACGACGGTAAGGGATCACTGGTCTAACGTTTCTCTCTGTTCGTTACTGACCATTACCACAGACGAAGAGACCTTTGCCGACAAGAAGGCCTGGGCTGATGGCTTCTGCTTCGGAGGCACCATGGTCTGGAGTATTGATTTCCAAGAGTAAGCCATGTCACTCCCGGTGATTCTTACAAGACAACTAACAAAACCACAGGTCCGAAGACGTCAGTGCTCTCCCCGTCTTGGGCCCAGGCCAGGGCAGCACAGAGCCCATCAAGGGCGGCAGCGGAAGCGGCAGCGGCAATGTCGGCTTTGACGAGCATAGGGATACCCCCTTCAACGAATTTAGCGGCTGCACAGCTTCCAAAAAGAATGACATCGTCCGCAGCTGGTTCGACCTTATCGACTTTGTTAAGGTCGCTCATGCTGTTGACTTCAGCAAGAAGCCGGGAACATTGGAGAGTCGCATCTTTGGCGACGATGTGCACACCAGATCAGGCTCCGCCGACTTTATTCACAGTGAGTTACCACGTTCTCAGTGTGTCTTCGCACGATTGGCTAACATTTGTCGTACAGAAATCTACGAGAATATCTTGAACCTTTACGAGAACAAGGTCTACGGCAAGATCCACATCGCCTGTCAGGACGTCTACCAGAAAAACAGGGCCGTCCAGGTTAGTTGCAAAACTGAACTTGAGAATGGTGAGATTGGCGGATATGCCTGGTCATACAGTCAGAAGATTGACGAGCAACTTATCGTGATGTGCGACCCGTTCTTCCGGGCAGGCCAGCCTCTGCTCTTAGACTTGCTCGAGGAGCTGCGAAGCCACAAGTCTTATCAGAAAGACCCTCATCAACTGCTTGGCAAGACTAGAATGCTGCTCCATGAGATCACACATCTAGCTGCTATGTCTGAGACGTCATCCGGTAAGCGACCCCAATCATACCCCAATGTCATACATGTCACTAACCAGAAATAGTTGTCGTAATAGACCAAAAGCTTCGTCCGGAAGCCCCGAGACCCATCCCGGTATACGGACCGGAAGTCGTTCAGCGAATGGGAATGCATAAGCGGGCGGATGTGCGAGCTCGTTCAGACAAGAATGGTATGTGGATTTGTGGATTTGTGGTCTGAAGTATTACAATGCTGACATTTCTTCGCAGCGGACTCTCTCGCCCTTTACGCCACATTCAAGTACTTCGAGGCCCTGTTCGGAACCCCTGACGCTGTCGTGGTGCCCAGGGACGACACCGACGAGTCCTTTACACTTGAGTGCGCTCGAACCGACAACAATGGCCCAGTTCTCAGCCGTGGCAACATCGAAGGTGCCATCAACAAATGGTGTGACTCTTTGGACCAAGATTACATCAGCCAAGACGACACGCGCAAGGAGAAACTCATCGCGACATACGGTAGTTCCAAAGCTGGATCCAAGATCACGGATCTTGTCTTTAGCGCCAACTGGGTTAAGGATGTCAAGGGCGAAGGATGCCCTGATAGGACCAGAGGCACAGAACCGAAGCACTGCAAGAAGGCGATGTACGATGTGCTGGATTCATGTGGTGGCAAGGACGGTATGGATAGTGGGTCGCCGAGATATGGTGGAAGCCAGCAAGGAGATGAGCAGTGTGTGATTTACAAGATTGAGATTAATGATGTGGGAACGAGCTGAGAGATGGGCCGAGGAAGAATTGGGGGCGACTTCGAAGTTAGCGGGAGGATTTGAACGACTTGGTTTCTTCATGTAAATACGTATTCTTTGTTCGAGATGACCCTTTCACTTAGGGAATGTATAGCTTATATAAAAGTAATCTGCTTCGCTGGAAATATTCAGGGTATGGTCAATCAAATAATAGTGTCGGTTTCAACACCATGTTTTCAGCGACAGCTGTACTGGTGAATGATCTAGTCAGATGCTTAGTTAAAGGAGAATCAGCGGGAATCATCAATCCTTTGCTTGGTGATCAATACTATAATCCAAAGGCGAAGGTCACAGACCGAGACCAGCGTCCCATTTGGCCATCTCAGCCTTCAATAAACATAAGCTACACATCTCATGTACTCTTCTCACCAACTGAACGCATCCACCTCCAACTCAAAGGCAACTCCGCTAGTCCTTGCCATACTAACGACGGCAGCACGAACGCTATCACAAAGCCCAGCAGGACCACATACAACCACACCGACCCTCTTCCAACCGGCTTCCACTTCCTGCTCCAGCAGCGCCTTCACATCGAGTCGTTCTCCTACCAAGACGGTCTTATCATCTATGCCGCTCAGTACAGTTTCGAGGTCCCGCAAAAGAGCGCGAGATGACTCTTTCAAACTCCAGGCTAGCTTGACATTCACATGTGCTTGAGACCATGAGAGGAGGCCAGTGATGCCGATTCCACCTCCAATGAGTAGTACGCGATCGCATTTAAGTATATCTCCACTAGGACCGCCGTATGGACCCTCCAGCAAAACAGGAAGGCTGGTTCGTTGCGTGAGAAGACTTGTAGTGCCGCGGTGTTTCTTGATGTAGATGGAAATGCTATCAGTTCCTGTTGCTTTCTGGGATACGGTAATTTGAGGTGCGGCCCGATTCAGTTCCATATCTTTATCATGTGACAGCTCTTGGGTCACTGGACTGGATTTCTGCAACAGAGCACTGTTGTTAACGGAGAATGGATGATTTTGCCACGCACGGAGTGGTTGAAGCGTAGGGAAGTAAACGTAAGCGTGAATCCCCGGGGCACTCAACCATCTCACGCCTGATATATCGAGGCGGACAATCTCGTCAGACAACTCAACAACAGTCGCTCTCCGAATACCATTTTTAGCCACACGAAGAACTCGGAAGAGACGGTCAAAGAACCATACTGCGCAGACCATGTAGATCCATAACTCGTAAATACCAGAATATGGCTTCCAGTAGTAAATATGATACCAGCAGCCAAGTATGACAAAAAGAGTAAGAAGGATATGAAGGATGAGGAAAACCTCATATGAAGCGCGCCGGAACCAGAGGATGCTTTGAAATAGAAGGAGGAGAAGACAAAGTGTTCCAACAATGCCCCAAATCCAATATGGTTTATGGACATCTGTATAGTAGGTCCCAAGGCTGATATAAGCGGCAAGAAGAGTGATGGAGTGTATAATTGCGTGAATTGCACAAAGACGAGCAACCCAACGATGAAGGACAAGAAAGGTGGAAAAGTGCCAGTTGGTAATCCAGAGGAGTATGTTGTTGCGTGAAGAAAAGAGAACTGTCAATGGTAGGAGCGCAAAGGATATGTGACCTGTTCGATAGCCCACATACGCTAACACCTCGGCAGACTTGGTAAAGCCCCAAGGATGAGGAGAAGAGAAGGTCTTGTACGAAATAGCAGCGAGGATAATGTTAAGTAGAACAAACATGGCGATCCAGAGGCCAGGTCCCATAGTCGGTGCATTGCCGAGAAGATAAGGTAGAGGACGGATATTGTAGTCGCGAATTGTCGAAGGGTAGATCAGATATGGCTTGATCCTTGCCATGGTGCTGGTCATGAAGGGTAGGTATGTAATAGCTGAGAGAAACACAGGTGTCACGACACCCACAGAGATCAAAACGATACTATAGTCTCGTTAGCCGGATAACAGCAACAGAGAATGGTTGCACTCACACAAAGGTCGATTGAACTGTCTCTTCCCAATCAAAATGGACATTAAAGTCATACTGATACTGATAACTCTCATCCGAAATGAGGGCCGTATAGTTCAACGTCTCCCCAGCGACATAGGTTCTCTCCGGCTGTTCTACATTAGCCAACGCAGCACCGTACGTCCATTTCGCGTCGACGCTCTTATCGCCCGTCGTTTTATCAGCCCAGTAAGCTTCTAGCTTGGAAGCTGAGATATCGGCACAGCGAGTGTTTAGACAGTGGGCAAGAGTGAGTAAAAAGGCGTCGTTCTCCGCGATGCACGGTGCCATCGGCGAGCCGCCGTGTGAGTGTCCGCCCATGTCCATGTTACTGTGGTCCATTGATGGGCATTCAAGTGGTGCATTGCCGATGACGGCGCGACAGGCGTAGGCGCAGGGAGGGTCATACCATAATTGGCCATAGCCTATGAGGCCTGTTTTGGCGCTGGTTGCTGAGCTTGCCAATAAGGGCAGCAGAGCTGCAACAGATAGCTTCATCTTGACAGTCTAATACAGAAAGACCTTGTGACAAGTGTTGGAAAGAAACATTGCGGTGGTAAGTGGGGTTATATATAGGGCTGAAGTCGAGCTGTGTTGGGGACTTGCAGGAGCCAAAGTGCTGGGTCCGATATAGCCACTCCGATAGCTCAGATGCTGAAGCCAATGAGAAATTGGGTATTGCTGTAGGCCAGGAAGATTCATGCGCAAACTGACTCAATGAATCAGCCTATTTCCGTTGAAGTATTGAGGTACATGGTGTACAGGGTTACATTATAAGACATGCTTCTAAATTTGCGCAAACTTGCTCATGGTACGCCACAAAGAGCTGTACTCGTTAAAGGTAATTCTTAGAGTCTAGTCCACCCTATATCCATGCCAATAAGAGAAAACATTCCAAAAGAAAGAACAATTATTTGAGCTTCGTAACTCTGGCAGCGTGTTCCTCGTTAATACCCCTGTAGTCCTCCGGTCCATACGGTTCAGTCATCTCCTTAAACCATCCTTGTTTACGGTGCACTGCCAAGCCTAGATCTGCCATCATCATATCCATAAACGGCACCGCTTCAAAAATGAAGTCTGGTACTCGAGCGCCTGCGTCATTTGGATAACGCCATTTGCCAAATCGATTGTGCAGGGTTGTCTGCCAGTGAACCTCGTCCAATGTCATACCACCTTGAACAGCCTTGTTCTTGGGGGTAGTGACAGCTGAACTCGGATCCCGGGCCAAAGTGCCATCGAAGAAAGCGCTGATCCAAAGACCCTGAATGTGCGCACAGGTCCCATTGCTAAAGTTGGTAGAGTACCCTGTAAAGGCAAGGTCTTTGGTGCGAAGAAATTCGGTGGTGGCGGGGACCATGAAGTGGTACAGCATCATAGGTGTGTGAGAAAGTATAGGGGCATCTGAAGGAGCCATGTTGAAGGCCTTGGTTTCGCTCAGGTGCTTGTAGTTCGGGTTGAACTTCATTGGTGTCTTGAGACTTGGGAACCGCTGCTGGATTTCCTGGTCAGCCTTGTTGAGAAGAGTAGCGCAACTACCAAGCCCGTCGTCTGGAAGGTGGCCCTTGTCGCTCGCGTTTGGTACATAAGGAAGACCAATCTTGCGATCAATACCCTCGGGCAGAAACTTGAGAGGCGAGAATGGCTTCCAACCAGTAACGGCGACAAATCCGTCAGACTCGAGAACAGTCCCCTCCGCATCATCGAGGTGAACCTTCCCCTCACTGAGATGCGAGAGGTCGTTCTCGTAAATCTTCACAGTGCCATTGCGTACAAGCTCGCGGAAGTCAGTTGGATAGTTCAAGATGCCAAAGGCTGTACCGGTATGCATGGCTGACGAAGTTGGCTTGAGTTTCTTGAGTTCGGGGTGTGAATCGAATTGCATCAGATCAATTACGTCGGCAGCTAAAATTTTCCAAAAGGCAGAGGTGATGGCGCGACCGATGGTTGTGCGATGCCAGAAGTATTTGATACCGTGGTAGTCGCTATCCTGGCCCCAAATACATGGCGCAAACCAGTGAAGCCAACGAATGTCTTTAGAAAGGAACGGTATTAGCCACAGGACTCGGAAAGACTTGGATAGTGATATTTGTTCCAACTTACTAACGAGCTTCTCAATCCAGACTTTAAAAGGCGTTACGAAAGAGGGCGACATCCAAACTGGACCATGGCCGGTTGCTGAATAAAAGCAGCATCGTCAGTTCGAATTCCTCGGTTCTATAGCGGTACTTAACGTTGGAATTACTTACGTCTTATGATCCAGTCAACTTTGACACCGTTAGTGGCGTACGCATAGACGGCATCCCAAGCAGACTTGGTTCCTCCAAATACGCTCACTCGCTTGGCAGTATTGACAGTATCTCGATACTTTTGGAAATCTCTGCTATGAAAGAGTGGCCTGTCGAATTCCTCTTGACCTCGGATGTGGGGCATCAAAGGCTCCGAATCTTGACCCGTTGCAACGATCAATCTCTTGGTGATGACTCTGGTAGGCACCTCTGATTCCTCGCTCTGGATCTCAAGTAGCCAGCCACCTTCGCTTCGATGCTCAGCCGAAAGAACCTTAGTACCCAACTTCAAGTACCGGTCAATGCCAAACTCGCGTGCGTAAGACTCCAGATAATTGTGCATGACCTCGCCTGGAATATACTCGCGCGGCTTAACGCCAAAACGCTCAGTCGCCATGGGAAAGTCCGGATACTCGTAGGTTCCTAGCAGGTTATTGGACCTGAGGCACGGGTAAAGGCGCTCATTTGACCAGACGCCGCCTACTGAGGCGTTGGCATCAAAGATTGCGAGGGAATGGTCTGGGTGTGTGACGTAATATTGTTTCGCGGCGCCGAGACCGTAGTAGCCTTTGTTAATGCTTTGTTAATAACACGAAGATGCCATATAAACAAAAAGGCTGTGCGGCAATTCTTAGATTGGGAAGACTTACCGGCTCCGACGACGACTAGATCGAATTCTTCCATTGGCAGTAGCAGTGGTATCCAAGATAGCTAAAATGTGTCTGCTTACGTTCTGTGATCTACGTACAGGAAGGAAGAGCTGAGGAATAAAAGAATTGGAAAGGATGCGAGGTATAAGG
This sequence comes from Fusarium sp. S19/10, assembly GCA_019054715.1. Taxonomy (NCBI): domain Eukaryota; kingdom Fungi; phylum Ascomycota; class Sordariomycetes; order Hypocreales; family Nectriaceae; genus Fusarium; species Fusarium sp. S19/10. The sequence continues at coordinate 86,311 of JAHKNZ010000058.1, read as the reverse complement.
AATTGATGACCTTATCTGTGTGACAGTCTGGGGCTGAGCTTCATCCCTGCTTCGGCAACGCAGTGAGATTTTCGCAATGTGGTAAGATACTGTCAGCGCGATCCGAGACAGGTAACACAATCCCTCCAACCCCGCACCAGATTATGTCAACGTCCCTTGATAAGATACCGCTCATCGTCTTCATCCCAGGACAATTACATATCGTTGCTTACGCTTGGCATCTCGCTATAAATCGGATGGATATATGGTTATAATTGCAGAGAGGCTAGGCCCCATCTTGGTTTAGCCGTGATGTGCACCAGTGACATATTTGAATTAGGCCTGTGAGACAGCGAGCGCACACGAGCTTGTGATTCATTGGTGTACGACCCAGGGTGAACAAGGGGTGCTTAGCGCGTGTCAAAGAGCAGGGGTTCTCGGTAAAGTGGTCCATTTTCACAAGGCGACAGGTTTCCAACAATGGACGTATAGGGTATGGAAACAACACATTCTAGCGTCAGCCTCAATTGTGTTCAATCTGCATACAGAAACCGTTCGTGATGGATAGTTGAAGGGACTATACAACTACACGGTCAATCTTAGAGACCTCGAACAATTTTAAACATCGACCCATGGCGGGAAGGAGACTTTGGGGGAACACTTCGTTGTCGCTCCACCACGTATCTAGCGTTAACAGTTCGGCATCCGATTAGAAAAAGCCCGTATGAGCACTCATCAGCACGTGATATAGTTGTGGAGCCTTATTCTAACTCCACCTATGTTCGCCAATCTACAGCGTCCATTGGCCAAGAACAGAGTACTTGGATTAAGGTCTTTGGCATTTCCGCACTATGACCTGGCAGATTGACCAACAGACAAGCGCAAAGCTGGGCCATACACAACTAGGATGTTTGTAAAGAAGCACATGCCTTTGAAAAGGTGTCCTAAGAAATAAGACAGTTTCTCAAAAGATCGCATAGTAGAAGATACCAGATTCTAGTAGTACGAGTCCAAGACGTTGAACTGTTACGAACTGCACGCGGTTCAAAGCTCGACGAGCTTCTGTTGCGGTCTTGATAGCACCACGACTGTCCATCAATGGTGTGCATTCGTTGTTGTTGGGATTGCAGATGATCTGTCTATCCACACAAGCGATTGGGCTACTTAAAGGTAGCTTGTCTAGGTAATGACTACTATCTAACCTTACTACCATATACAGCGCTTATTCTGACTAGAACTATTCTCGCTTTTTCATGTGACAGTTAAGACCCTTTTGACGTGGGAACCAGCTACCTGTAACTACCCACTGCGCATTAGGATCAACCAAAGAAATCTCGTACTTATTGATTAAAGTAGCCACAATCTTATATAGCTCAAGCTGAGCAAGATGGCGACCAATGCAGACTCGTGAGCCATCACCAAAAGTCAAATCGGCTGCGTTGAAAAGACGCATCCGCTCCTTGTATGCTGTTTCAGTCTCGCCTTCGCTCTGGAGCCAGCGCTCAGGACGGTATGTATCGGCATCTTGGCCATAAATTCCCTTGTTACGGCCAGCGACATAGGGGTTGATGCCTACTGCCGTTCCGGGGGGAACAAAGCTGCCGTCAGGCAGTTTGAGGCCTGTCTGGGGCACATAGCGTTCTAGGAGCATACAGACGCCTGGGTGCATTCGCATGGCCTCACGAACACAAGCTTCCAAGTCTTGGCCTGGTTAGTAGCTGGCTCAGAGAAAAAAAACAACAAGTACATGGGCATAAACTCACAAGGCAATGCTCGAGCGGAGCTAAATGAAGCGACATCCTCGAGGCCAGCATCTAAAACCTCCTTCTCGAGCTTCTTATAAGCGCGAGGGTTGTGAAGACAGTACCAAAAGAACGCGCGGATGGTGATAGCAGTGGTATCGGCCCCAGCAAGGAGGTTAACCAGAAGATAGCCCATGATGGTGCCATCATTGACAAGATCAGGGTTCGTGTTCTTCGACTCAATAAAGTGCTGGAGAAAATCGGGAACTTCGGGATCGTAGTTCTCATCGTTGCCTTGTAGACGGGCGATCAGATGTTGAAGCGAGATCTGAGTGATATTGGCTAGGTTGGGAGGGCCGATGCGCATGACGGGGTTCTTGTCAAGAAGAAAGTCGAGGAAGGGGATTTGGCCGACGGTAGCGAAACTATTACTGTTAGCGACATTCTTGCAGATGATAAAGGGGCTTATTACTAGTCAAGAGCCTTGTCAGCAATGGAGATAGTGCTGTCAAAGTCATGTCCTTTATCCATGTATCCAAAGCGCTGGCTGAAAGAAGCAGCACCATTAGCGTCCCACGAGTCTGCAGAGCCAAATCAGTTTCATGTAATCAGTAGCCAGTAGATATGAAGCTTACAAAATCCAATCCATTCGCCAAAGTCGAATGCTTTAGGTTCAGATCCACTCATGAACCTCTTCTCGAGATGGCCGCAAAAGTCGCTGATCAAACCATCAAAGAGGGACTCAAGGCCCATTACACTGCTTTGGGAATAGTACTTGACGACGGGGCGCTTCATGCGGGCATGTTCGACTTGATCAGTCGTGCTGAACAGATGGTATGTAATTTTGCCATCGATGACAGCGCTGTTGTTGTGGTAAAACTCAGTCTGGAACAAGGGCAATAAGTCAATATGCACTCTATAGTGACAGATGGTGTAGAAGAGCGTACCTTTTTCCATTTCCCATCCGTACCGTAAATGGTCTTGATCAGTTCAGGATAATCCAAGTCCAGAGTGTTGGGACCGATGCGAACGACAGGGCCATATTTCTCATGAAGTTCCTTGATCTTGATATGGTAGCTACCCTTCATCACAGTACGCAAACGCCATAGGTTAGTCCAGCCTGAGAGATGTTAGCTCTATCATTTACGACGAGAAAAAGCATTCCCTACCAGCTACTGGAGGGCCAGGATAGTTTCGAAGCGGGGATGCGAAATAAGCGGTAATCCACCATACAACGATACTCAGAATAGGAACAAGAACCAACGCCACGCCGAGACTCTTCCAGTCCGAGCGCTGGACCAGCGCAGTCAAGTAAGAGGTACTCTGAATGGAAGTCATCGTGGGAGACAAGAGACAACTTGCTAATGAAACGTACACTGTCCGTAAGGAGACTGCGAATGGCTATATACATTCGGGGGAAGTGATCTACCATGGGAAGTGGTCTGACAGTGATTTGTGCCAGGATCCTCCCGTCAATGTTACACTACTACCGAGTAGCTCCTGGGAGGATCGAACCGGGGCTATGAGAGAATATGCAAGCAACTGGTGCAATGAAACCTCACGTGTATGCAATACCCATGCCAGACAGCAGGTGATTCCAGCATCTGCCTTTATTTACTCGCGTACTATACGTACGTGGGTCTGATTAATAGAGCCTTCAATGTCAAATCAAAGACAGTTTTCTGATACCGTTACATCTAAGGAAGCCCAGCCCTGTCTTTCGGTCCATGTGAAATCCATGCTTCTAGAGTCCAGCACAATGAGTAGTGTGTGACGCTTAGTTGGAACGATGCATTAGTCCATGAAAAACGGCTCGGTACTGGTTTTAGCCTTAGCACTAACGGCCTTTGCGTCTGGCACACCTCTGTACCCAACCCACTATTGGCTCAGACACATGGACTAGCAGTTGGGTTGTCGGCCCACAACTATAACAGGGCAATGAAACTGACTGTTGGGTACCTGTGCTTCACCCGTGAAAGGTCATCAGTTGTCTAGCGAACCTTCAACGGCCCTGGGACCCTAGCCTTACGCAAGCACGGTCGTTGTCTCTGCTCTGCGGCTGCTAGTCCACTGCGTTGTCAACGCTATCAGTAAACATGATTTACGCTACCTCGATCTGAACAACTATAGCATAGAAAAACGTTGACATATCACCGAGCTTGGAGAATGAAGACAAGATAGAATGGTGAAACGGTCAAGGTTAGGAACTTTATCTGTAGCGGCTTGGAAATTGCGCAACTTGTAGGCTCTTTTTCGTGTGTAGCAGCACCTTGTTGGACCCGCAAACTTTGCAACTTACGCATAAATATTGAACAAGGCAGAGACGAGCCGTGTGAGCGGGTCAACCGGGAGCTTCCGCGTTCGTTAAACAAGGATTATACGAAGTTCCCGCCTCGAACTTGTGTGCACATTTATACAGCTCGCGTGCATGCCTGTAGGATGGCTACATCAGGGAGTAACCTTAGACCAATCAATGTGTAATTTCCATATCAATGAGATACTCAGATTGTCATGAAATCCTTTCGTATTGGGACGGGGAAGGATTTGCCAAGGCCATGGGCAGGGTTTCAGCCCCACAAGCCTTACGTGTTTCCTTGTAAGCAGAGGAAGACCCTTATTGCTAACTTGCAGGGGCCTCAGAAGCGGATGATCTGACGGACATCGTCTTTATTAACATCGTCTTTATTCAACATCTTCCGTCTTGCCAATGTCATAGTAATCTGCGCATAGAGCTACGTTATCATGGCCAGGCAAGAGCACTTCCGGCTGTTTCTGCCCTCTTCTTGGCATTCATATCTGACAGGTATCTTCGTTCCCTCCGTAGAACAGGGGCCCTGAGTTATGTCCCACACAGCCGTAAATAAGGTTCACAAGGGTTTTTAAGCGAAAGGGGCACGAGTTATCTCGTCAACATGGAAGTTGGAACATATTGTTCGGCGAGATTGCCAGTCTTGACAAGTTAACTGAAGAGGGAAAATGAAAAAGCAAAACTTTCTCCTGTTCCATCTCCTGACAGCGTTGGTCAGCCCTGTTGTCTACCTGAATGATCTACAATAGAGTATCAGTAAAGAGGATACCTCAAATTAGAGACACCCTTCGCCAGGTTTTTTCAGCTCGGGCACACCGCATCAGGTCCAACGAGGTTACATTTCACGTTTTGCAGCTGCCGCCCTGCTCCCTTTTTGACAATTCAAAATGCGAGGTTTTCCCTCAGCAGACGTCTTATCTGGAGCTGTTTCTTTCGGCTAAACAGTTGTGTACCCACGGAATATCAGTAACATCGCGACCTCTGTATCCTCATCTTCGTATTTGACACATATCGACAAGTTATTACGAGCGAACGACGCGCACACGATGGCTATGGGAGGGGATGGGCCGTGGGCTGTCGGTGTGATGTGGGCGTTGACTGTCGTTGTATTAATCTTTGTTGTGTTGCGAGTATACACCCGAGTTGTCGTCGTCAAATCGTTTGGCATTGATGACCATGTCTTTAACCTGGCGTTTGTAAGTTACTGATGAAGCTCACCTCTGGCCTTCCGATCATCGCTGATGTGTGCCCTAATTGCTAGGTTTTTCTTCTATTCTACACGATCTTCACAACTAAAGCGGCGCATTATGGCTTTGGGCAGAACGTCTCCGACATTGTTGCCCATGAACCCGAATATTTACCCTCTGCCATCCTGTTTGAAGCAATTGGACAAACCTTCGCTGTTGTTGGCATGGCAGTTGCCAAATGGTCGCTCGGGCTATTTTTGCTTCGAATCGTAAAGGAAACGTGGCACAAGATCGCTATCTGGATATGTATGGCTGCTCTAGCTGGCGCATCAGTCTCGACTTGTTTTGTCTTCTGGCTACAATGCACTCCTCCAAAGCATCTGTGGGATCGGCGAATTCCGGGAAAGTGCACTATTGACTCAACGCCTGTTTCAATGACTCTCTGCAGTAAGTGCTTAGTTGCTTTATGTCTAGGGTTTTGGCTAATGACCGTAGTCCTCTGTGTTATCGTCGACTTCTTCTTTGCTGGCTTCCCGTGGCTTTTTATCTGGGCTCTGCAGATGAACAAGAGGGAAAAGCTCGTCATTCTTTCCAGCCTGAGTCTCGGTGTTATGTAAGTACCCTTTCCCCCATTTTCGGATATACCGTCACTGACTATTCTTCCAGCGCAGGGGCTTGTGGTATCAAACGAACTCTGGAGGTTCCTGAATTATCAAGCCCAAACTACACAAGTAAGTCATCCACAAGCAAGATACCCCGACAGCACCTTGGCTGACATTTTTACTTCTACAGAGGCTACTGTTGGCCTAATTGTCTGGTCAGCAGCTGAAATTGCCCTGACAATGATTTGCATCGGCATCCCCGTCTGCCGACCTATATACAAGAAGTACCTCGACAAATGGACATCCCGAGATGGCAGCAAATACAAGGAGCCCGTCGAGGGAGGTTCATATCCACTACAAACTATTGGAGGCAGTTACATCAGTGGAACCGCACCCCATAAGAACAACACCAGCGAGGACTGCAAGGTCGCCGAATACGAGAAGAAGGTTGGCATTAAGGGCCCTTTTACAAAGACAAGGATCTACTCCAAGCCCACGCAGAGAGTCCGGAGCGACGACGAGAGTGATGAATCGATCTTGGGGCCAGACTATAGAAGGAACCAGCAAAATGACCTTGGGGAGCAGGGAATCCGGGTTACGTATGAGGTTACAACGTCTCGGCAGGGCATTTAGGTGGACTTAATAAGCGAGACCTACGTTATTATAACTTTAAGACATATAGAAGTTATTTAAAAATATAAAGAATTTATATTTACTGTGAGACTCCATTTTCTCTTTCATCATTGGACCTGGCGGGTGAGTCGCCCAACGGTGAGTCTTGCTCAGCGATTGAGAGCACCAAGCTGTTATTGTACCATGGTTTCAGCTGCTCTTTGCACTCGCGGAACTCATGTTCGTCTCCACCGAGCGTTGGCGCAGCGGACGTGATCTTTGGGCTTGAACCGAGGCTTGATCCAGACAGGGGAGTATCAAGCTAAAACGACGTTATGAGAACAGCATCATCAGTGCGGATACAATGAAAGCCGAATCACTTTCATTCAAGCCTCCATATAGACCAAGCAAGGGCTGTGTGTGAATCGGAGGCTACTCGAGCTAACCCGGTTTCCGTCCGGGGGAAATCCGGGGTAACTCCGTGTGTGGATCTGAAACACCGAACGTGGCTTGATAACGTTTATAACGCCAAATGTGATTCTATAACGTCGAGTGGGGCCCTACAGCACCGACTGAAGCAACCAGTGGGAGAGAAGCTGATTTGAATCCCAGCGACGAGACTTGAAGAGTTGTTCCTGTGTCGAGTACCAATGATTGGCCTCATTGCGAAAGAAGAACAACTAAAGATATTAATCATCGCTGAACGTGTCGCTCAAATTGCATCTCACATTACATACCCAAGAGGCCTTCTCGCGGGACAAACTGCAATAATCACGGGAAGTGGACAGGGCATTGGTGCCGAAGCAGCGCGTCTATTCGCTCAAGAGGGTGCTCAAGTGATCGATTGCAACGTTGATTCAGGTAAGACCCTCTGCAAGCAGGCAGAATTATGCCAACAATTCGTCAGCCAAAGCACAAAGTGTGGCTGATAAGATTTATAGTTCTGGAGGCCAGGCTATTGCAGTCGCTGGTGATATTACAGACAAGGAATAAATCGACCAGCTCGTCAAGCGCGCGGCTGAGTTTGGAGGAGGAGAGATCCATATTATTGTAAACAATGCCGGTTATACATGGGACGGCGTGGTGCATAAGATGACTGATAAGCAATGGGCTGCCATATCAAACATTCACGGTACTGCTCCCTTTCAGCTCATCCGCGCCGCAGCGCCGTACTTCGGGTCAAGGACGGAAAGCAAAGAAACATTGTTGGTATATCTTCAACTTGAGGCGTGCACGGAAATGTAGGCCAGTCCAACTACGCTTTCTTCAAAGCCGGCGTGGTCGGATTGATGAAGACGATTGCGAAGGAATGGGGCCCGGGGTTTAACGTTCGGGCTAATACGGTGGCGTTTGGGTATATTGAGACGCGTCTGACGCAGGCAAAAGAGGATAGGGCGTATATTACGGGGCCGGATGGGGAGAAGATCCAGCTTGGCGTTCCTGGATGGGATGGAAAATCTTCGTTTCAGGACATCCCACTTCGCAGGCCAGGCTCGGCTGAAGACGCCGCCAAAGTTATACTAGCTGTGTGCAGTCCGCTCTTTTCCTATGTCACCGGGCAGGTGATAAGTGTAACTGGAGGTTGAAATATGTGAGACAAGATACAGCTCGGTAACATAGATAATGCACGCGTCGATACTTGGTAAAAGGTCAGATTCTGGTCGGGATGCTCTAAGATACAATTCCTGATGATATACCCTCGTGTTGATGCTTAGAGTCATAGTATTCATTCAGAGGAAATGACACCTAGCAGGAAAATACTTCTCATAGCTTCTCCTTCGCCTTCTTATTACCGAGATTTCGTGATGCTGAGAGGACCAGGTTGATGTGACTGGCAACGGCAACAAGATCCCCTTCCTGATCCAAGATGCTGACCTGCAGGTCAAGTCGTCCTTGATCAATCTTCCTAGCTTCAGTCCTGATGAAAAGCCACTCTACACCCTCATTTGGCAAGAGTTTCTTGATGTCTAAGTTCATGACAAGTGTCGGGTACCAGAATGGATCGTTCCTCGAGAAAGGTACCGCTTCGATGCTCTCACCGGGCAACGGCCTCCAGCTCTCAACAACATAAGGTTTTGCATCCGCGACAAGAGGTAACGTGGCATTGGTGAGACGCTCACCGCTTGACAGCCGAATCCATGCATCTTCGAGGCCTTTGCGTTCGGGCTGTCGCCGATAATACGACTCAAAAACACCTTCCACGGCGCGTACAAATCCCAGCGACGCCAAGTGATCTATCTGAATACGACCTGCTTCGGACGACCAGATCCGATCCAAGCCTTTAACAGCTCGCTCAAAATCAATGGGCGGGGTCGGAGGGAGAAGTTGCCAACCGGTAGCAAGAGTCAGGCCATCTGCTGTCGGAGCCACACAGACAAAGTATCCAAGAACACACTTGCGTGTACCATGGAGAAGGACTGCATGAAAGGTAGAAGTTGCGCGACCGCTCTTGATGGTCTCGATAGCGATCTTTGCCTGACCTATCTGAGTGCGGTTGACGTATTGGAGTTGAGCTGAGATGATGTCTTGTCTGAGGCCGAGATTTTGAACGTGACTTTCGACAGCTTGATACATTACACTCGCGACATACCCACCATTTGGCACTGCGATTGATGTCAGTTATGAATTCTCTGTTCCTGGTAGGAATCTTGTGGAATAACGAACCGGCTCCTACGCAGTAATCTTGGACGAGATTACCGCTCCATGTGTCTTCCGCGAGCTGAGCCACGCTTACAGCCGCTTTAAATGGTACAATGGATGAAGATGAGCTCATGCTGTCATGATAAACTTTCTTCCAATGAAAGCGTTGCGATATATCATCAGCTCTTTGCACTGTTAATAGTTGTATGTGTCCCAGTTGGGTGGGGTTCGTGGGGAGCCCATGCTTTTTGAAGACGTGTCGGAGATATCGCGCTATCGCCAAGTCCGAAGCCCCATACGGTAAGACTTGTCGGCGATCTCCCCCGCGCGACCAGTTAGTCCATGGCTTCATGCCCCCTGCAGATCGAAGAAGATACAATGTAGAAAAACCGCAAAGCTACTAAGGATCGAGAGCCTTTGTTAAAACTGCCAACTTATTGTCGGTGCCTTGGTTCAAGTAGAGGGTCGGGAAAGATAGATAGAATTGAGCATTAATGTCATATCTTTATTCACCATACAGGCTAAGGTTCACTTAAATAAGCTGCAATCGGTCCGTCAAGAAAAGATAGAACTGAACGCCATATTTTACAACCATCGGTTGTAGCATCTGCCGCTGCTGGTGACGCGAATGTGAGGGAGATAGCTGCAGCCGTTTCTAAAAGGAAAGGTAGCGCGAACCAGGACAGGGCAAAAAAGGGTCCTCCTGCATCGTAACAGCGATGCGTGACAGTGTGGTATTACTAAAAGAAACCTTGAGGGTAGATACTTCGAGTTACTATTACTAAAAGGCTGTTGGACTGTGAATTCTCCAGTATAATTAGAAATTAAAGTAAACGCGGTAGGCGTTGACAAATGATACTTTACCAAGATAGGATGGGCTACCACGGGAAATAAAATTCCTAAACCACTCGTGCAAAGTCGAAATCGTCCTGAGGTTCATCAGGACTTATACTCGAACAGAGAGCACATTGACTCTCAAAGCGAAAGAAACCAACGCCTTTGCAGTTGCTATTTTGGCTGCATAGCTGCAGGCATTCAACAAAGTTTGCAGTCACGACTAGGCTTCCACCCAGGGAGTTAAAAATACCTCCGGTCTGGCAAAATTGTTCAAAGGTAACACCATTGACAGCGAATCGGCTGGTAGATTCACCTTCACCGCCACAGGCAACCTGAGGCCCAGAGGTGGCTTCGGTGGTTGTCGTTGGCCCAGTAGTAGTGCTAGGGTCTGCGGTGGTCGTTTCGACCTCGGTGGTAGTAAGCTCTTCAGAGATAGTGGTAGTGTCTACAGTTGTTGTTTCAGTCTCGGTTGTAGTAGATTCCTCAATTCCAGTGGTAGAGTCAGTGCTTGTTGTTCCAACCTCCGTAGTAGTAGATTCCCCAATCCCAGTGGTGGTATCTGTGTTTGTCGTTACAGCTTCGGTGGTGGTAGGCTCCCCGGACTTGGTATGAGTGTTGGGGCCATCTGTCTCGGTAGCCGAAGTCTGTGTCGTATCTTCGCCAGCGTCGGTTGTTTCTACTATCGTGTTGATCTTGGTGGTAGTCTGGAACTCCGTGCTGGACGTTGTTGGGAGTCCCGTCTTATCACTGGACGACGATTGTCCAGAACCTTCTGTGAAAAACTTCGACGTGACTGAGAGGCTAGGGAGAGTCGTGGAATCTTTCGATTCTGTGGAAAATGACTCTGTTTGACTGTCTGTCTCAGTTGGTTCTTGCTGGGATGAGTCGGAAGTTTCTGAGCTCAAAGATATGAATGTTTCGGAGGCAAACGAAGGAGACAGGGTCGCTGAAGTCTCAAGTCCGGATGTTTGAGAATCTGGGTCAAGTGACTGGGACACAAAGAGGTTGGTTGACAATGAAAGATCTTGAGAGCCTGATTGTGTAGTGACAGCCGCCTCTGACGTCGCAGTGCCCCCGATACTTGTAGCCTCAGTGACAATTATCTCAGACCAGGATGAGCCCAACTCATCTATCCCATCTAGTCTACCATTCTGGCATCGGCTGGCTGAGGGGGAGGTTAGCATAAGAGTTTCAATGGTCACATATTGAATGTACTTACCGTCATAAGTAACTAGGCTGATAGGTGTGCATCCAGGCGGTATGGCGCTGAAGGTAATAAAGATCTGGCCGTCTGCATCCTGACAAAAGCCCGCCTGGCCATTCGGTAGCTCTGCGTTTCTGAACATGAGTATATTGCCTGACTCTGAGAACTCGGTTGTGATGCTGCCTCCAGGACGGGTACCTTGTCCCGCCAGTTCCTTGTAACTCTCGCCGGAATAATATATAGGCACTCCTCCGTCAAAGAGCTGGCCTTCGGCGAGATCGAATGTTGTTGCGAACGTGCATACGTTGGGGTTGTTGTTTCCAACGAATCCGCGGCTAGCTCGTCTATGTAAGGTACGTTGTTCGTCATCAGTGATTTGGATCAGGAAGATAACGGCTCGTCCGGGAGGTTCAATGGTCTCAGTTGGTGTCGAAGTAGCTTTGGTCCCAGTTCCGGTGGGCACTGCCGTGTCGCCAATCGTAGTTGTGAAGGTTTCAACCATCGACTGTGCAGCAGTCGGATCGATGACCAAATCAGACGACATAGAACTCCCGGGAGGCAGACTGGAAGGGGCGATGATGCCTGGATTGAACAAGGAGCTTTCCGAAATGAGGGCATCTTGGATCTGCGTCCCTGTTGTAAAGTCAGTATCCATCAGAAACCGGTACAAGGATTTCATACGCATAGCGGATCTGGTTGCAATTATCGAAGTGTTCCTAAACGTTGGGCGAATAGATGGTATAAAGGGGAACCGGCTAGGCTCATCAATGACTGGTTGCTCCGATGGAAGAAGGATGCCTTGGTTGGTGATCTTAGCAAGGTGGGTAGTTTCGTATGTGATGCACCACGTATCTGCTTGTGCCTCCATCGCCGCAAAGTCATTAGCCAAGACTGCTGTTAAGGCAGTGACGACAGGAAAAAGAGACTTCATGTTGCTGCACAGATGGGCGAAGGTTGGCTAGTAAGCTGAACGAGTGTCATTGTCTACGGCAGCTATCAACTTCATAACCGTCGGGGTTAGCAATCAAGACATCCCTTTAGAAAACGATTGTTTAAATTACTCTAATCTCATTTCTGTAAAATGTCTCTGTTGGTTGCTTGTTGGCCAGCACTTACTGCAGGGAGATGCTTTTCAGCTCGCCACAAAATAGCGCCAGAGACATTGGTATTGTGTAAGTTGGAGGTCGCAACAGAGGATCTAGAATGTTCAAAGTTCCATCAACCAACATCGTTACAAATTGGCTAGATGTCTCAGATGCGGCCGCTCGTCGTGGAATGATGTCTTTTTATGATTTTATTCCTGGACCTAATCGACCGGAACTGACTAGAGCTACGTGACCCACGCGTCTCTCGCGAGGGTAAAGGAATATGTCTCTTCGCCCGTTTGGTCTAGATCTCAAGATGATCATGTAATTGTATCCGGGTATTTGGTATGTATAAATGGGCGGTAGATGTCTCCAATTGGCCCACTTGGCCTCGAGAAATTTCTTGAATGATTGTCCTTTCTTTAGCCCTTATTTTATCCTACTGACAGTACCTACACAGATCAGTTTATCGATAGGATCTATTGGTCTGACGATGCCTGAGATATGGTGCTGTCTATAGTACATATTTCAATCCTCTATGAATGTTGCTTCATGCTTAATGTCAATCATGTCTGCTTATACTTTAAGAAACTTTCTATCCTTCAGAAGCCGACTGCAAAGTATTAGAACACCTCCAACTAGAATAGTCAACCCAGCCCATATCCACGCAGCCGTATACCCCAAGGACTTTCTCAAAGCACCACCAACGGGAGGTCCGAACAACAGTGCAAACGACATCACGGAGAAGGCCATACCAAACCTCGTCCCAATCCTTCGGGGATCACCTGTCAGCCTTACAAATATTGTCGGCTGCATCGCGAAAAAGGACCCCGTAATGAAGCCTTGGACGATGACTGTAGCAAGAAGTCGAGGCGCTGTTGTCGCCACGATGAGACTCAGACTTGTGATGGCCAAGATCGCTGCAGCCACTATAATGGTGTTCATAGGTCCTAAGTACTGAGCAAGGAATGCTGGTACAATACGTCCGAAAATAGAGCTGCTATTTAGAATAGCCAACAGGTAAAGAGCCAGATCAGGGGAGACAATACCGCGATCAAGAGCGTAGCTTTGGACATGCACGAATGGAGTATACATGCCCAAGAAGACCGAGAAGCACCCGGCAACAAACATCAGATAAGGCCAGTCAGTGAAGGCCGTGTTATCAATGAACGGTCGTCGCGACGACCCGCTTCCACGCGGGCGAAGGACAATGTTAGAGAACAGCAACAGAGCCAGTAGTATGAGCGCCATAGCTCTCGTTGCCCATTGTAAGGTTGTCCTGATGCTCAGTTCGCGGATCATAATAGGTAGAACGACGCTGTAATTCATCAGTTAACGATACACCAATAGTCGAATCTTTACTACTCACCCCCCGAGTCCACTCCCGCACGCCGCAAGTCCATTTGCAAGAGGCAACTTCCTAGTAAACCACAATGAAGGAATGGCAACGCTCAGGATTGAAAGACAGCCAGTACCAATACCGATCATGAGTCCCTGTGTCAGAAGATACTGCCAATATCTTGTGCTTATGCTCTGAAGCCCGGTGCCGACAACGATAAAGACCGATCCGACAGCAAGCAAATGTCTGGAGTAGCCAGAGTCGTAGATAGGACCTACGATGAAGCCTGAAAAAACCATAATAAATGTCTGGAGGGAGCCAATGACTGATATCTGGAATGGCGTATGAGTCGCAAGCTCATCGCGTTCGTAGATAGTCTGAAAGCTTCCGAAGCTTCCAATAACGCCTGAAACTAGTCAGTTTCTGTCAAACAATATGTTCATAAAGACAGATGTCGTACCCCATGTGCAGAAATAGAGACAAAATGACCCAGCTACCTGTAGCCAGGCCAATAGCCCGCCATCTGGAGGTCCATCGTGGATTGAAGGGCGGCTGTCCCCGATGCTGACTACTCCCTTGATATCTGGCATTACTAAGAATCGGTCGATGAATTGTCAAGTTAAAAGAAGCGACCAGCCAGTAGACCTGGTTATGAGCAGGTGACGAATTACTAAACTGGGTGTTGACGGAGAGTTAGACCGGAGTACACCCGCAGAGATTGATAAGCAGTCCCATCTCTTCTGAACCATGTAACCGCGGATAGAGATCTCGTACTTTATTTCCCTTTCGATTTGTCTCTGCAAGCAAGCAAGCAAGTAATTAAAAGTTGATCCCTGTACGGTGGATCACCATGCAACGTAACTCTAGAACTAAACCGACGAATCACAAGACGCCAGACATGGGTTAGGTGATAAGATTGATACAGGAAATATATCCGAATACTACAGTGCTATTGAAATTTCTTGTTTCAAAGAGAAGAACTGGCCAATTTCGATGGATACCACATCGTCGTTTATAATTATCGTATCAGGCAGGTGGCTCGTTCGGACATACCATTCTGGTGATCCCAGTCAGGAAAAGACTTTATCCCTCTGGTGGCAGATTCAGGATGTCACTCAATTGTCATAAACAAGCATTGCATTGTGACACATAGAAAGACAAGATGGGAAGGTGGGATGCGATTTCCTGTGACGGCCGAGGCCAAGTAATTTAAACGCGTATTCATGCTTTCAGTAATCCGAGCGCGGCAGGATCTTGTTAACATTAGTAAAATCTGTTTCGGCTAAAACCCTTGTTTGATATAGCGCCGATGGGTTCATGCATACCCTTTCCAGGGCAAAAGATAATTTGATGACCATCAGAAAAAGCTTCCATCGAGTTTTGAATGCATGTTGCCAGATAAAGAAGAGAACTTGACATGCGACGAGTAAAATATTAATTCAATGTATAATACAATGTGCTATCAATGACACAAATAACGTCTCCCACCTTATTTATGTAAAGTAGGTATCTAGGTACACTTTCCATCCTTGATCCTCCGTGCCACTTCCCACATACCCTACATACATATCCGGTCGCACAACCACTACCAGTGAATCTTCAGCCTTGACCCAATCTGCACTGAAATCCCCATTACCCGCCTGATTGGCTGTCTCGTGTGGCAAAATGTTACACACCGCAGACGGAACAAGATCAGTGGCGATACGCTTCCCAATCGACAAGACAATGAACCGTCCGTATGAAACAGTGGCGTAGAGTCGAGTGGCTTCGCCAGAATCTGTGTATAGATTCACATCGGGGCAGCGATACCCGGGCCTCCATATACCCTGCTCCACACCCTGCACAAGAGGCGTGACGAACTCGTTATAGTTGACACCCATACCTATATATATCAGTATCAGGAAACAGATGACGTATGTACAACTCACCTGTGATGTACCCAGCGTTTCGTTCAATTGTAGAGACATATTTCTTGGCTGTATGAATCGTGTCTCTAACCAGGGCTGCAGCCACGCCAATGACTTGGGCTGCCGTGCCTCTTCGCTCAATGTCGTAGCTACTGAGAATATCCTGTTTCGCTCTGGCAGTGAGCCCAGACGGTGTCACAAGCGATGATAAACGCCAGGCTAGGGCAAAGGCATCAGAGACACCAGTGTTTAAGCCCTGCCCGCCGTTGACAGAATGAACATGTGCAGCGTCTCCAGCAAGTATAACCCGGCCAAGTCCATCTTTGGAGATGAAATTACCAGCGATTCTCTCTTTAACTACAAGGTGGTCAGTAAGACAAACAAAGTTGAGGATAAGCACGTACCAGTGAATGTACTGAACCACTCTGTGCTTGTAAACTCAACTCGGTAGGGAGCCATATGTTTCTTGATAGAGTCTTCAGCCAGCTGTTGCGTGACCTCACCCTTCAGCAAGACATAAAAACGAGACATTCCTCGCTCACGCGGAATCCACGCCACTCTTGACTCCCCGTCAAGCTCAAACGTGATGATCTCAGGACAAACAGGAAAGTCAGTATCCAAAAAGGTATCAAGGACAGCCCAGGTCATCTCTGGCTTGGTCCCTGTGAAGCTGATACCCAGAGACTTTCTGACAAACGATCTTGCGCCGTCTGCGCCGACAACATACTTACTTCGTACCGTTCGACCTGAACTCGTTGAGACCTCAACAAAATGATCGTCTTCAACAACACTTGTGACACGTTCATTGTAGCTCACACTGTCACCGAGTCGCTGTCTCATAACACGTTCCACTTCGGGTTGACCGATCATGAGAAAGTTCTTGTGCAGCGCATGCTCAATGCCAACCCACCAAGCGTTCTGACGAGATTTGAAATCGCCATCTTTGAACGTCGAACTGGCTGTTACATGTTAGCTTGAGTTCGAGAAAGGCTTCGAGTTCTTACTATTGCATTTGAGACCCTGAGGTAGAAGCTCGTCTAGAATACCCGCGACTTCGAAATATTGCTGAGTGCGAGCATTGAGAGCATCAGCTCGACCTAGCTCTAGCGTTGAAGGCTTTTCATCTAAATTCACGTTACACCATAGAGTCATGTACAGCCATGTTGAACAACTTACCTAGTACCCGTACTGAAACCTTGAGCTGTTGAAGGAGGAGGGCTACGAAGAGGCCAGTTGGGCCTCCGCCAATAACAGTAACGTCGACCTGTTCCATAGTTACGAATGATTGCAAATTACACGTTGTTTTCATTCCACGAAAAGGAAGGGTACATAAGATGTTGTACAAAGCTTTGTTTAGATGTTCTGCAATCACCTTCCAAATAGACCATTGGCAAGAGCCAGGATCAAGGGTAAGGATTCCCAATGCGGTATCCATATTTCCGATCAACTTTGATCCACCTTTCCCTGCCCAAACGATGTCCAAACGAGGACCCAAACGAGTATTCGTCGACCGGTGGGATACCGCGCGGGATGCCGATAAATCTCCCCGGCGTTTTTACCTCGACAATGGATTGAATTTGTCAACCTAGTGTGATTGAGTAGTGACATACATGGATTATCGAGATTATCTGATGAAGATCTTTCCACAGAAGCGGCGAAACCACGGCCTTGGCAGCCAACTTCGCCGACGGACTTACCCTGATTTGGATCCATGTAAGTCACATTGAAACCTTCCTTAAGCGGATCTGGTTGTTGAATCAACGTTATTGATAGGAAGTTCGCCAATGGGGTGCTCGATCTAGGATCCTTCTATCACGTCCTGGTCACTTACAGGACTTTGCCACAGGTGGTCTTGGTCGCACCATTTCGTGAGAATTTCTCTTGGTGAAACGCGATGGTTAAACACGGAGGATTCCGTCCTTGGGACATGTGAAAAGTGTAACATATTCCATCGGAATCCTCCGTCTCGATATTTATGCTCTCTTCATCTCCGTCCTGCCTTGTCGAATATCTTCATCTGCATCCGGGTTTGGCTGTTATTGTGGTACCTTTCACCTTCCTCCGCCTTGCATACTCCCTTTCAATCTCGACATGGCTGTGGTTGAACACTCTTTCGGTCTGTCCTTCCAAAATGAAGAAGCAGCTGGCAAAGCCCAAACCTTGCCACTTTTCCTCGATGGCGTAGCTCTTGAAACCTCAAGCAAGATCCTTCATGTCATCAAAAGGTATCGCATGCGGCAAGAAGAGATCACCTCTGATGAATCGACTCTCAAATTCATCGCTCTTATTTACACGCACGTAAAGGCTGGAAATCCAGTGCCACTTTGTTTACCAGCATTTCCTTTCAAATCACCCAACTCCACTTCAAAAACATTGGGCAAGCTTCCCGATAAGGGAGAAGAGATTGCCCTTGCTCATTTGAATGGCCTTTGCAGTGCTATAGGAGACGTGTATACGCCCGGCGCCAGATTGACCATTGTATCAGATGGCCTTGTGTACAACGGTTTGTAACGGCTTCAACCGCCTCTACGAATATTCCTGCTAACGTCAACTAGATTTACTAGGTGTTCCAGATAAAGATGTCTGGGCATATGGTGAGACACTTCGATCCATGGCATCTGACATGGACTTGAACAATCTTGCTTTCTCGCGTCTGCGAGACCTAGTAGACATAGATATGCCAAAAGATCTGGAAGAGATGACGTACGTGGCCAACGCATCGAACTTTCGTCGTGCACTTCTCAATACCTTCAGCAAGCCTGGGTGGAGTTGGGATCAAGTCCGCCAGATGGAGGACCAATGCATGACTTATCGCGGCTACATCAAGTTTCTTCAGACCGATCTGGAAACGGTGTATCCAGTAGGTGGGCCTCGAAGCAAATCAGCGTACAAGAAGGGTATTGAGTACATTGCTAAGCAGATGATGGCTCGAGGAGAGGTAAGCGGCTTTTCATTGTCTACAATTCTTGTATTAACATTTCTTAGGCCTTTGCCAATGCAGTTCGACAACGGTATCCAGATCATATCCGGCTATCTATTCATCCATCGACTGGGACCACAAAACTGTCCATCAGCCTGCTTCCCACTGAGCAGCTCTACACAACGCCGTGGCACTGCAGCGTGGCTTACCGATTAGATGGTACCATTAGGACTGGCATGCGATCCGAGTTTGAGAACGATTCAACTCTGGAATTAGTCTACGAGAACGGCAGACCATCGTATTTTAGAGAGAAGTCACCCCTGTTCTCATGGGCAGAGGACAAAGGCGGTATAATCGTCACTCCAATGTACCCATCTGGCCTGATAATCCGACCCACCAATGGCGTTGGATCTTTGACACTCGACGATATCGACACACAAAAAGTGCGAGACCTGTCAGAAATAAACTCTCCCGTGATTCTCAAAGGGTTTGTGAAGAAGCCGAATCGCGACAGATTGATTGACTTGAGCCACCGATTTGGAAGACCACTTCCTTGGAAATTTGGTCTGCTTCTCGAGGTCAAGGACCGGGGCCAGGATGCACAAGGGCTAAACAATGTTCTGTCCGCAGAGCCTATGCCAATGCATTATGATGGACTGTTCAAAGTGGTCAAAACGACTGACGAGAATGGTCAAGAGAAAATGGTTTCAACTCCACCACGGTAAGTACCACTTGATATGCTACAGGCCCAGCGACTTACTATTTCATCAAGATTCCAGCTTTTCCACGGCGCCACGTCTTCGCCTAAAGACACTGGTTTCACAATCTTCTCTTCGTCAACACTCTTCTTCAAGTACCTCCCATCATGGCTAAGAGAACAAGATCTCTCAAGACTCACATGGAGCGTATCAACCTCAGCATTTGACAATACTGTCCTAGGAGGTCTTCCCTTGATGGTTAGCCATCCTACGACCGACAAGCCGTGCCTTCGATATCACGAGCCATGGCCCCAGTCTAAGACAAGATTTGATGCTTCTGAAGTGACGATCGAGGGACTTCAGCCTCGGCAAAGCGCTACTATATGCAGTACTATTGACTCAATCCTTTATGATCGCCGGGTTGCAGTTTATTACGCTTGGGAGAAGGGCGATATCTTGGTCAGTGATAACACTCTGATGATGCATACGAGGAGTGACTTCACAGCGGGGATTGATCGGGAGCTGTGGAGGATCCACTTTGATTGAAGTGTGTATTGTCATGGCAATAATGATTTCAGTTGAGATGAGAGTAGTGGATAGAGCAGCGATAGTATTAGGAATATGGTGAGGTCGCCATTAATACTGGAAGTAAAAGGGACAGAATAGCTTAAAATGAAGGTTGTTGAGTATTATCATAATCTTACTTCGATGATACTATTTCTAGAACATGAAGCAAGGTTTGTATATGTAGGTTTATACTTAACTAAATAAAGCGTTGAATTCAGAAAGACGGCGTTTAATATTTTCTGCTAAATCTGTTCGATATAAATGCAGTCCTTACAGGACTCATCTAGCGTGTGCCCCTTAAGTCCGGCTATGTGACATCTCTTACTCTTCCGGTTTCTGTCCATACACAACATAACTAAAGGTCATTAGTCTCAATCCAAATATGACTTATAAAAAGGCAACTTACATAGGCCAATATGAGTGAATGCTTCTGTCCTTAAGTTCCCGACGGACCTTGGCCAGCAAAACATCAACTTCTTCCTTTTTCCATCCCAAGACGCGAGTGAACACGGCGACGCTGGTGCTTTCCAACGCCGAGATAGAATTTTCAAGATGCCACGCGCCTTCGTCCATCAGTATATATAACCTTTGGGTTCTTGATCTGGGGTGAGACCTACCAAGCTCTTTGTGTTTTGCGTCCTTTGGCCAAGTGTTCTGAGGCCATTTGAAAATCTGCTCCTGGACATTCTGGAAGCCCTGCGCCTCAAGCTTTTCCTTATACTTACCCGCGCCGTCACAAGGTCTTCCAATGAGCTTTGTCCCCTCGATAATCTTACTCGCCCATTCTAGGGTTGCTGAGTCCTCCTTGAGAGTTCCATCATCGCTGGTCATAGGCCATAGGATATCGGCGACTTCAACCCATGCGCCGGGTGCAACGTTGTCATAAGCTCTCTTGAAAAAGCCGGACCAGTCTGCGAGTCCACCTGACATCATGCGACAGTAGACAAAGTCGAATTTGACGTTGAAAGTCCAATCTTCTTCAATATCGTCGACCTGGAAGCTCAAGTTTGGAGGAACGAAGGAGCTCTGGATGGGACTGAGGTCGACGCCAATGACAGAAGAGTCTGGATGCTCATCTGCAAAGTCTGTAGCCCAAAGCCCAGTTCCTGTTCCTACATCCAGTGCATTGTGGATGTTATGTCCATTTTGACCGGCGGGGGAAAGGTAGAGTTTATCGCTGAAGGTGAGCAAGAAGAGATGATGCTGCAGATCAAGCCTGTCTTGCTCTCGCTCGTCATTTGGCATTAGGTACTGTCCATCTTTATAGGCGTGGAATGTGCGACCATTTTCCTGGCGGTATCTGAGAATGCTAGAGGTAATTGAAGTCGTAGAGCTTGTTTCAGAGCCTAGAGAAGAGTCGGCGTCTGTATCGTTTGCTACTTCTTCATCGACCTGAAGCGCAGGAGAGATGGTAGGTTCAGTGGTCGTGGTCATGGTGACTTGATGCGATAAATCTGTACACTGGTTTTGTAAATGAACGGAAGTCAAGATGAAAATTACATCTGGAATTCCCGCACATCAATTGAGGTGAGGGGCTTGGGTGATTGCGGCGCATTGGCATGCTTTGTGGGTAACATCGCATGACAAGGTTATAAGCGACTAGCCAATGACATAAACAGGATGATCCAAAAAGCGATGTTGTTGGTTCGCATGTTCTATCCCTGATTCTTTGCTGCAGGGTTAAAAAGTATGGCCTTCCTTATCTGGCGCACATCCTTGGCTAAAAGTATTTGGATGGGTATAACGCACTGTAGAATGGACCTCATGCTCTTGATGTCAACTGTGGGTTATTATCTGAAACACAGGACTAGGTGATGTGCTTGTTTATGTCTTGACATCTTCTTTGTACCCGATACCGTAGGTTCTCCAGTATTGCATGTCCATCTTCTGTCAAATAGTTCCCTGCTGCTATCATCTCCGTAGGCTTTACAGCATACATCTGCTTTACCAGAGATATTCTTAGCCTATGTAGCAGCTAATCGCAATTTTAAATAGGTTGATAATAAATCAGGACTTTTAACCTTTACCAGTGGAGATAAAGCTGAAAATGAAAATGAAGACTGGATTTACTAAGTTAGCAGAGGACAGTTCTATAGTCTGATTGAAAACTCCCTTATTGTAAAGTAAAGTAGGAGGTGGATTTGAGGAATGCTGTACTATCTAGGTTCACATTTTTTTTGTAGAATTGGCGGATGCGATGATGGTACTTGTTCCAAGAGTTAGAGTGTTAATAGTATGAACTAAATCAAGCTACAGTTGTGCCCTTACTCAACAACATCCCGGGTAATAACCCACAGCTTTTTCGTAAAGGGGCCCTTTGAGACCCAAGTGATATGCATACCTGACGTCAACCCAATTGCGTCTCCAGCTCTAAAGCTATGCTTCTTCCCACTCTCCGTCTCCGTGACATCAACTTCTCCTTCCAAAAGAAGGATTGTTTCGTCTCCAAGAACTCCAGTATAAGGTGTTGTCATAGTCCCTTCCCCATCCAGATCCGAGCCCGCAATCCCTTTTCCAGATCGCCATACTCCACTCAGCATGGTACCGGTCGACCCTCCATTACGGATGAAGTACAACTCGCCAGCCACGAGATCACCCTCCTTGGGCTCAGTAAAGTTGTAGTCAACCCAGCCAGGACTGTCACTGATGTTGCCGATTACAAGATCAGTTGGTGGGTTGTCAGCCGCTTTGGTGCCATTCCAAATACACCAGTACTTCTTAAAAAAGGGAGCATCGATCTCCCAGTGGACCTCAAGTCCCTTGGGAGAGCTGATAATTGATCCAGGGCCAACTTGGTATTTAGCCCCAGTGGATACAACTGTCAAGGTAGCAGACCCGTCAATGATGCACGCGGTCTCATCTCCGAGAGGGGATGAATAGGTGAGGTTGTGCGACCCGTCGTTGTTCACGCCTGGTGACGTGGCGCTCGTCCTCCAGAATCCGGAAGAGAGATTGCCAGAAGTCCCAAAGGCTCGAGCAATGGTGACCTCGCCATGGACTTGCTTGCCAAGCTTTGGTTCTTCCCATTCAAAGTTTGTCCACGTGTTGTTCGGGGAAGCTTGCTTGCCACCGTGAATAACGTGAGTGGTAGGTTGAGCCATAGTGACGGTAAGGTAGATTGATTGGATTAGTGTTTAGTTATTTGCAGATTGATAGTTAGTCAAGTAAAGTATCGACTTCAAATGATGGACATGATCAAACTTATTTGTACTTCATCACGGTCACAACTCTGCTTCCAATGCATGTGAATACCTGTTGGCTGTTGCAACACCCCGCCTGGCATATCGAAGAGGTCAGTTCCTTACCCTTGAGTCTATGGCCGGCATCAACTTTGTGATCTTGAGTACCATTCGTCGGTTTTCCGGCCGCCCGTGTGCTATCGTCCATGTGTGAAAACAAAGTTCAGGGCGCTGTTGGGTTGATTGGGATATCCTCTCGGTGAGGAGAGCAGAACTTTGATCCTACTCGTCCATTTCCCGATGGTTCGAAGCAGTGTCATAGCGCATTTGAAACTCTTTCCTGCAAAAATAACCAGGTCGTGTAGATCCTGATAAATTATTTTTCCAAAACTGGAAATTATAATGCTTGAGTGTCACGACGTGTATGCCGTCGGGAATTCAGCCAATAGAAACAACAGGAAAACAAATATCCGGATTGCCAGCTTACCAGCCCGGCAACCAACATGTTCAGACCATTCCACTTACAGAATAGGCTATCAAGACAACTGTAACGTCAATCTTCATCCGATAACCAGAGATAATATTTATAGTAGGCTTTATCTTGTCTGTAACCTCACAAACAATTATAAACCTCGCAACGTACCTATATCTTACACCTTATATTTTATTTGCAAGTAAGAAGAATATAAAAATGCCCATCTATCTTAGCATGCAACGAGTTCGCTTCTCGAGCCCAGATGCTTATGAGAAATTCAAGGTACGTCCTAAGAACATGTTATAGTTTGCACGAACTAACAGATTTAAGGTGTTATTCGCTGATACTCGGCGTCACCTCATGACCCTTCCAGGGTTCCTGCATCTGACATGGTGGGAGCATCCTGATGATCGAAGTTGGTACAATGAATGTAGCTTTTGGACCAGTAGAGGAGCACTCTATGATTGGCATAAAAACACCTACCATAAACATTGCAAATCGTGGGCGGCCAATGGAGCAATTATGGAGGATATTATTACCAACTTTGAACTCGTTGGTACTCGCCTTATCCGGGTCTGCCCTGTATGCAACAAGGCAGAGGATAAGAAGTACAACTTGGCGGAGGAACAGGCAGTGTTACGCGAGACATGCCCTCAGTGTGGTTTTCATTTCCCAGTTCTTGACGAAACGCCTTCAAGCTTTGCTGTTTTCAAGGATGTGCCTGGTCTACCCATGAATGACAAAGAGGAAAAGAAGGAGGAGGCCAAGGATAAGGAATGAAGTTTAGTTAATCTAGCCTACCTCAATGCAGAAAACACATATAAATCAACGTTTAAGTATCTATAGAATATCTGGGTTCGGGTTAATATGTCAGATGTACGAACTACCGAGTGACATTGGAGAGCATCAGGCTTTAATGTCGCTCTTTTCTCTAGAACTGCTTGCTACGTAAATTACTATGAGATACTTTTGCAGCCATCGATATGTTTATTGTAAAACAGGTCAGTCGGGCTCTATTTGTGCAGGGCCGATGATCTTAGTCTTTTAGATGTATTTGCCGTTCCATCTAACTGCCGCGCTATCGAAGTATTCACCAACCACAATCAAGATATGGTATCTCACGCGACTATCATGAGATCAAAGTCAGGCCACTCTCTTAGACTCGGGTCGTATGTAAAAGATGATAACGAGTTAGCATTTCCGGACCAGTGTTCCAAAACGAACTAGCAGGAAAGTCAAAGTAGACCATTGACTGACAATCAAGGGATATCAAGTAGATGGAGCCAATCAGAATTCGTTAGTGTTTCCAGGCTAGCCAGGGTATACTCCGCAATCTCCAGGTTCTGGACAACTGACATTGATAAAGAACTGGACAGTGGCTGAGATGCGGGGTTAACTAATCTTTTCGTCGCTATACCGAGAAACCACCGAGATATGATAAATAACATGCCTGGACTTAATAACCAAAGTCTACCTCATCGTGTGTAATATGACATATAGTACGCCATGATGCGATCAAAAATGCCTCCAACTCAGAACTCATCACATCAACGACCTGCTCAGGGGAAAGCTGCCTCTCGATCTCGACTGGGATGTGCAACTTGCAAAAGAAGGCACGTGAGATGTAATGAGGCATATCCAACATGTGGACCTTGCTATCGGTTAAAGCTCCAGTGCTACTATCCACACCGTTCGCAACAAACCCCTGGGCCGGCAAAGCAACGAATACTATTCCCGTCTCCAAGCATATCAGACGCTGCGGAACAGAGGAATGATGCTGCAACTCATTTTTACTCATTCTCTTGGTCTGGTAGTAATATAGCCACTGACATCGATGCTCTGTGCAACAGTTGGGCAGGGGAACTCGAGTGTTTTGGCAGCTCCAAGTCTTCATTGTCCAGCACAAGGCACGGGAATGATCACTCGTTTGGGCTTTCTGGCACTGAGGTGCCAATGGTGTTTGAACCTACAGACTCAGAGTTTTCCAGCAACTCGGCAACTCTCTGGATGACGGCTCTTCCTAGCCCCGATCCTAGTACAATGTCGACAGAGAAGGATGGATCTTTCTGCCTCAGCAGCCTTTCACAGACTTCTAAAAGGTCAGAGGATAGGTCTCCCTTCAAGGTCTTTGACAAGATCATGCAACCACCGGCGGCGATGTTAATGGGGGGCATCAGGAAGTGGAGGCACTTGCAGCAATACCTGGTGAACCTGGCGTTGCGGAATGAAGCCGTAATGACTGCATTATGGTGTCTCAATACCCTACTTGAAAGGGATGGTATCAGTGATTCAATATCATCAAGACGTCATCTTCAAAACCACATACAGAATTCCTTCAACACAACAACCTGCTTGATTCAACAGGATCTTTATCTGATTCAATGTGGCAGTAGCTCGAAGACTGATGATTGGCTAGCTGCTTTGTTCCTTCTGGCGTGGACTCAGGTTCTCTGTGACCGTCTCGAACATGACAGCGAATCTCTCTTTCCCACTGATCTTGCCGATATCATCATTACATGCTCTCACGACTGGAATTGGTATTCAAGACAACTTCTCTCGTGGTTCAACTCTTTCGATAGTAAAGCCTCTCATCTGGGAGGACCAACTCTCTTATCGGCTAAAGCGCTCTATGTGGTTTCTCAATATCCTATTCAGATAACCAGTTGCAACTATGAAGAGTTTAAACACAGAAGCGAGTCGCCTGGTGGTGATGAAGACATCCAATTATTATCTCAAACCCCGTTGTCGGGCGTTTCGGAACATAGGGATAGCGACATCGTCGTCCCTGCGAGGAGTCCGTGTGATTTGAAGGAGATGGTATTACGAGCAATCCTACAACCAGCTGCTGAATGGTATCTTAGAACGCAAGCCTGCTGCCGTCAGATCAGCGCTCTTGATAAACATCACTGCAAGCGATTTACCCCAGATGCCGAGATGAAAGTTGCTCTGGCGGGAAAGCAGATCGAGAGCAAGCTTTGGGACTTGTGGGCTCAGTGTCCATCTGTTATATCTCTATCCACGGCTGAACTGTCGTTTTCCCTCACCCCCGACCTCGCAACGAGAGTACAAGAAGTCTCCAATGTGTATCTAGCCAGCTTCTGGATCCTGCTTGTCTATCTCCATCGTGTATGCTGGTGGCACCTTCCACACACTGAAGCAGTAAAGGATGCACTACAAAGAACATGGGAACACATGAAGAACTCATATGGAGAGCGAGATAGCAAGATCCAACAGAAGACGGTCCACCCCGCTCTGATGTGGCCGGTGTACCTATTTGGAGCAGAATGCGAAGCTGATGAGCAGCGTAGTTGGGCCATTGAACAGCTTAAAGCCTTGGGGAGAGCAAGACCAGTTCTGAAGTCCCAGAATCAGAACCTGGAGACTTTACCTGACTTTCGTATTAGTTACGGAGCTACAAGGAATGCGAAACGGGCAAGCTTGTTACTTGAGGCTCTTGTTCAAAAACAAGCTGAGAATAGTTGCAGAGTTGATGATAGAGACCTGGCTATGGATATGTTTAATTGCTATTTTACAATAGTATAATACTAAGCTACTTGCCCAAGAGGCAATATTCAAAACTGGAATCTTTATCTGTATTGTGTAGTACTATTTAATCTATACCTGTGCAATAACAATAAGTCCACCTAATCTTACATCTCTTTCAGCCTAACCTAAAGTCGTATTATATTAGACTTACTCAATATTTATTAGTATATATATATCTGTATTTCTTTCCATTTACTCTTTTCTACTGTTATCTACCTATATTACTACTACTATTCACACTAAGCGGCAATAGCCAAAGCGTCGAGACCTCGATTATTTAGTTGCAATGCCTTGAATTCGCCTATACCGGAGACCCGCTCTAGAGTCGAATCGTACAAGTCATAAGCCCACAGGAAAAGCAAAGGGTTTAAGGAAGGAATAATATTGTAAAAGGCAGTTTTTTCAACATAGGGCTTGTATTTCTCAGTAACCCAGCTTTGATGCTCGTAAGTGGGACTCTATGTCTTGCTTTCACTAACTAAGAACCGTTTAAGAAGTCTGGAAAAACTCTTAATACTAAGGGGTCGTGTTGCCTGGTAATTACCTATCCAATCACGATCCACATGGTGTCGAAGATGGAAGGAAAATAGCCAATCACGTTAACAGGATCACATAAACGATGTTGTTAGTTCGCATCTCTATCGGCGTAAACATTCACTCTTTTATAGTAGATAACCTCAATACGATAAGAAGCTACAAAAAGGTTTCGATAGAAGAGAACTCAGCCTTGATCACTGGTTAATAGTGTTTACGTGTAGGTAGAAAACACTTTGAAGTGGAACTCAGTATTTGTCAAGGACCAGATCACCTAACCCATTCCAACGAAATCAGTCTTCGGCATCGCGAGGATCGTTGTTTCGCCAGAACTTCTCGTAGTCATCCCAGGTTTGTGAGGGAATGGCCAGAGGTACAGTCAAAGGCGCCAGAGGTACGTTCTTCTCTTCCATCTCCTTAAGCCTGGCCGCCGTCTTGGGATGCTTCTTATTAACGCTATACACCGAGATACGGTGGCAGGAACTGGTCACATGCAGACCCCAGTTCCAGGTCGTACGCACATCTGGTGGCTCAGTATTCAGGGCGTTATCCCAGCAGCGCACAACAATCTCGATCCAGCCCTCGACATCACAGGGTAGGTCGATGCTCCAGGTACGCCATGTCCACTTGCGCTTCTTGGAAAGGTTCTCCAGAGGCACCGTGTACCAGTTGAACCCACCATCTGCGGATAGCTCTACTCTTTCAGGCCAGCGACCGCCGCCAGAATAGGCCCAGCCCTTACATCTGATAGAACCTTCGTGGAGGATGACTTGCTTGGTCCAGGGTGACATGATGGCTGAGCTGACGGGCATTTCCTGGACTTGGATGCCGTCTGTAAGGGCCATATTGTACTTGCCGATCTGCTGCGGAAAGTAGAGGTATTCCTGGCTTTGGACAGGTGCACGAGAGGGCTCTTTGATAGCCTTGATACGGTAGAGCCACTTGACGTTGCGAGCTCCAATGTAGCCGAAGACGATGACACGAAGTGGATAGCCGTGAATTCTAGGGAGTGACTCACCATTCATATTCCAGGCTAGCATCACTTCATTGGCCTTGACCTTATCCCATGGGACGCTCACGAGATAATTCATGGTTTTGTTATCCTTGAAATAGGTCTCAGCACCGTAGAGCTCGAGGTGCTTAGCTCCGTCAACAAGGCCACCACATGCCTTAATGACTTTCTTAAGGCTGATACCTTCGTACTCGGCTGTTCCAATTGCACCTTCAGCCCATGGAGCCTGCGGTACTTCATCACCCTGACCGGGATACTTGAGGATCTGCTCAATACGACGGGTGCCGGAGCATTGGATAGTGATGGTCTTCTTCATCCGGGGAAAGCGCGACTCATCCATCAGGTCATCAAGAGTGAAAGAGCCAGGCTTAGCAACAAGACCATCGAGGTCGAAGCTATAGTCCTCTTTGTCGATGATAGGAATGCCACCGTGGTTGCGTACGAAGTGCAGAGAGTTTGGTGTAATCTCCTTATCAGTGACAAGTCTCTTGGGAGGCTCCCCGTTGTATGGGAACTGCAAGAGATGGAGCATATCAGGGTGCTTCTCCTTGAGAACGGTTTCCCAGGAGTCCTCGGGGACATCGGCGAGCTCACCACCGATTGCATGATGCCACATCTTCCAATAAGTTCCTGGAAGCACGGGGTTTGTAGCCGGAATTTCGCCCATCTGGAATTCCGGGTTAGGAGGGAAAGTCTGAGATGTGAGGATCTTGTGGGCAGCCGCTTTCTTGTCGGGATAGTTCTCCCACTCAACATATCTTCCAAATAATTAGCTTGAGCGATGCAAGAGGAATGGGATCTTAGTGTTCACGTACCCCTTCCAACCCTTGCGTTCTCTCTGGAAGAGCTTCTTTGGGTCCCCGACCGCTTTGATTGCAGCTTCATCTTTGGTGAGCTCACCAAATACGTGAGGAGGAATAGCCTTGGTCTCAGGGCCAGTCATGTCCAGTACAGGAAGCACTGCGCCGGACAAGCCTTGTTCAATCTTCCATTCATCTGGACGATTGCTGATTTTAGTCTCTACACCGTTACCAAGGGTGCCGGTTGCCTTTTGTCCTGGCCTTGTAACAGGACTGCTAGTGACAGGCGCCATCTTGAGGAGTCTTTCAAGATCTTATGTATTCTTGATGCACAGTGGCGGTTGAGTTATTGAATTTAAAGAACGGTCTTTCCATGGGGCACGATGAGACAGACGGGTGGGACCTGGAGGAGAGTGGGAGAAAAAGTAAGCAAAGACAAGCGAAGACGTCTAGATCATAAGGATATACCCCGCAGGTGGACAAGGGTCGATGACTAAAGTGTGTTTAAGCCATGATATCCAAGGTTGCAACAGAGACTTTGATGTACACGTCACAGTGTTCTTGACTTTTATTCTGCCCTTAATCGCGATTGGCTGTATAGAGTTGCCGTTTACGAACCCAACGGCTGCAACGCTCGTATCAGACATCAAATGTCTTACTCGTCTGCAATTGCTATTCGTTGTCATGAGATGGGTAATAAACTTTGTCAGCATCTAAGCTAATCCTGGGGGCAAGCCGTGCCAGGCGGTCTGATCCAATGGCAACACACCATCCCATTGCGACCCTTAACCTGCCAAGTACCTGTACCTGACAACCAGGTACCCAGCCTGACCAAAGTGATATAAAAAAATTTCAAATCTTGAGAATTAAAAGTTGAAGCTCGTCGATATCCTCTTCCTATCTTGTCAACATCTTGAGTTGATCAGCAGTCTCGTATCCCGTTTTATCGGGCGTTTCTACCCAATCAAAGCACTTCCGGTCGACCAAGTATCATGACTTCGGTAAGTCGTCCATTTATCGATCTTGCCTGAAAGACGAGAAAAGTATTCCGCTCGTCAACCTTGACTTGGATAGGACATATTAACCAAGCGAGCAGACCGAAACGGTAGCTTCAAATCCTATCAGCACTTTGGCTAATGGTAAGTGAGACTGGGGGATTGTCTTGCTTGGCGGCATAACCTGACAATTTCTCCTGGTCACCCATGCTTTACGGGCTCCTTCTATATTCGCAGCTCGCTGTCTCCAACGCCTCTTCACCCAGCTTGGTCATTGTCGTCAAGTACACTGACTGTTCGTTTACAGGTCAGCCAAGTGAGAACCCCGGAAGCGTCCAGCAGATTCGCTATGGGCAAAGCAACGGCGGTCTGGTCGTCCTCAGCGACACCCAAACCATCGAAATCCTAGCCCACTTTGCGCGCGAGCGCATACCAGAGAGGAGCGTCCACGCCAAAGCTGCAGGTGCTTTTGGCGAGTTTGAGGTTCTTGATGATATCTCGGACCTCACTGATGCAGCCTTCCTAACTGGTGTCGGCAAGAAAACGCCAATCCTGGCACGCATTTCCACTGTTGGCGGAGAGAAAGGCTCTGCTGACACGGTCCGCGATGTCCGAGGCTGGGCCACCAAGTTTTACACCGAAGAAGGTATTCAGGACTTTGTATTCAATGACCTCCCTGTATTCTTCATCAGGGACCCGATCAAATTCCCCAGTATGAACCGCAGCCACAAGCGTCACCCGAGGACCAACATCCCAGAGAACAACATGTTTTGGGATTTCCACGTCAACAATCCAGAGGGGATCCACGCGCTAATGCATCTCTTTGGCCAACGAGGGATCCCGGAGTCGGTGCGGCACATCAATGGATTCAGTGTTCACACTTATACACTGAACAAGGCAGACGGCAACTATGTGTACGTCAAGTGGCATTTCAAGCCAGAGGGTGGCGTCAAGACAATGGACCCTGAGAGGGCGGCCAGACTCGCGGGCACAGACCCAGATTACCATGTGAGGGATCTCTTTAATTCGATTGAGGTAGGGGACCATCCCACCTGGATTGTTTCCATCCAAGTTATGCAGCCTGAAGAGGTTAAGGACGCGCCGATCGATATCTTTGACTGCACCTTTACCTGGCCATATGAGAAGTACCCTCTGCGCCGTGTGGGACGATTGACTTTGAACAAAAACGTAAGTGTGCCTAATTCAAACTTAGGCGCCTTACCTAAACCGCGCTAAAAGGCTTTGATTGCTGACAAATTTCGCTGCCGCGTATTAGCCAGACAACTACTTCCAGGATATTGAGCAAGCATGCTTTTCCCCGTCCAACATGGTTCCTGGAATCGGTCCTTCAGCAGATCCGGTGCTCCAGGCCCGCATGTTCTCGTACCCGGATGCCCATCGGTACCGAGTCGGTCCCAACTACTTCCAGTTGCCGCCCAACCGACCTCATAACAAGGTGTATGCTCCATACGTTCGTGATGGACCATCCGCATCAAACGGCAATTATGGAGGCGATCCAGACTATGTCTTCTCTCAGCTGCGGCCTGTTTCACTGAGCAGTCGCGTCCAGGTACCGACGCATGAGATCTACGACGGGCAAGTCACTGCGTTTGCGACGCAGTTCAATGAGGACAAGGACTACGTCCAGGCTCGCCAACTGTGGAACATCATAAGTGCCGAGGGCCGTGAGAAGGAATTCATTGGTAACGTGCTCGGTACTTTCAAGGGTCTTGACCCGCAGTTAAAGGCAAGAGTCATTGAGTATCTCGGCCGTGTCAATAAAGAGATCAAGAGGCAATTGGAACAGGGATGAATGGCCTGATTATCACAGGTAGAGAGATAGGAGGTTTATTCAGTATTGAGATCGTAACCTAGTACAATGCAGGTTGTTCAAGTACATGTATCCCGAGTACAGTTAGTAGCAATCCACATCGAGATGTCAATACGAGACCCCACCTCTCAATTGACTTTACTTATCTACTGCTACTACAACGGCTAATAATCTTAGTGGGCCGGATCGTCCGGCAAGAAATCGCGTCAACGCCGCGGCTTCTCCGCTTGCTAGTAGACAACCCGTTGAGTTTCCAGCCACATGCCTAAAGATAAATGATGGAATGTCAATTGGAGGGATAAGCGAAGAGCAAAGATCAATGACACAATCAACGCTCCCAATCCCTTACGTGGCCGCAGGGCACATCTAATGTATCTGTAAACTAATCAACACAGATAACATCAGTTAGCTTACCCTATCTAAGCTATATTGTATTCTTGCAGGATCTTATTAGTAGTAGGTTAGTAAGAGATTAGTAAGATACTTCTACTTACACTATATTTATGTGAATAACCAAGTACCTGCTTAGGGGAATGTACTATTCCTCGAAGATACACTGGATGTGCCTTGCGGCTACGTAAGGGGTAAGCTCTACATAACAAGCGAAGCCTAAAGAGGCATAGGAGGTTCCAGCTACCCAGTACGCTCTTCGCGATGTGTAAGCTTTGCAGAACCCCTCATGAGATTTATCTGTTAGTGTTTATGGTTGATTGGTTATGCTTGGGCGGGGAGGATGGTGTTAAATTCAGACTGGTAGTAATGGGTGACGTGG
Organism: Fusarium sp. S19/10; assembly: GCA_019054715.1. Lineage (NCBI taxonomy): Eukaryota > Fungi > Ascomycota > Sordariomycetes > Hypocreales > Nectriaceae > Fusarium > Fusarium sp. S19/10. Next base: position 53,540 of record JAHKNZ010000058.1, on the reverse strand, counting down.
AAGTACTTACATCCTATGATAAATGCTCAAGTCGCGCCCAAGTAGTCGGTCTTAACCACCCAAGACAATGGAAACAAGTTCTTGCTTAAGCAGGAAGTGAGGGGATCGGCCGCTTGATAAGTTGATATGCAGCCACTGTGGGTCTATCCTCGTGTTCAAATTGGGGAGGGGAAAGTCTCTACAGCCAGGGTCTTGGTTTAGTTAGTGCTTACCTAAAATACAGTCAAAGTCAATTAAGATGCATAAGCTCGTATGTAGGCTGCAAGTAGAATGGTACTGAAAGTGGGTAACGGACTAACGGTACAACATGGTACTCTCAGGATCTAAGAGAGCTGAAAAGGTACAGTAACGATAACAGCAAGAGCTGCCCTTGATGGTATTGGTGGCAGCGATTCAACTATTGCCAACCACCAAGGGGGGGTTTTGGCAACCTAAATCCAAGGGTCACATACGTGTACTTTCCTCGATTGACATGTTGTTTTATCATTGTCGGCACATTGGATACCATCCTACCGTGGAAAAACATTAATTAAATGAACAGTGAAACCATTTCTTTAACTCTTGGCTATTTGAAAGACATGGCCAATATAATGTCTGGCCTTCAAATTAGCCCAGTTGTGGCTCGCAACGTAATAACTGGAGGGCTTGCAGGGCTATCGCCAGTCATGAGGACATTGGCCTCATTCTTGCCTTCTCTCCCATCAGTAACAAAGCAGTCTCCTCGATCAATGATCTCGCTAGCGAGGACAGTGGTCAACACATCTGAGCGATTCCAATCATCTGCATTTGCCCGTCCCGGTGCAAAGCCGGTCTCAGCATTCCTCACAGACACCTTCCACAGGCCTCATGATTATCTACGAATCTCAATCGCAGAACGCTGCAATCTGCGTTGTCTCTACTGAATGTCTGAGTAGAGCGTTCCTCTCTCAGCCCAGAATCTGCTCCTCACCACTCCTGAGATTGTTACTCTCGCCTGGCTGTTCGTCTCACAGGGTGTCACCAAGATCCGTCTAACAGGTGGAGAGGCCACCGTAAGACATGACATCTTGCCCTTGATGCAGCAGCTCGGGGAGATGAGAGGCGCTGGTCTGAAGCAACTTTGCATCACTACAAACGGTATCGCCCTGCACCGGAAACTAGATGCCATGCGCGAGATCTGGTTACCCCTTGATCTATCCAATGCTGCCTCCTTCAACGCCGTCATGGCTTACTCAGCAGCGCACCTTGCTCGCCTGCAAGGAAAATATTCGTCAGAAATAGCTCTCGAGTCCAAGACGGAGACAATACGCATTGTAAATATGTGGATGGCCGACCTAGTGCTCTGCCTAAGCGATAACCTGGGCGTGGCAGCTTTTCGCCTACTGACTTACGAGGTTCGTGTATCACCTCACCTACATATCCATGATTTTGCTTACGCGAGGAAGAGGAATTGGGGAGTCGAATCTGAATGGCACGTGTATCATAAGGACCTTCTCAAGATTATCGAGTTGCGAGGTAGTATCCAGGCTTTCCAATCTAACTAGCGAGTAGGGTTACCGCTTTCACCTGTGGGAAACCCCCGAAATTAATTTTGCTCTTCGTGGATAAGTTCACTGACCGTATGTTTGGGATTCCCTTATAGATATCGCCCATGTCAAGCCCGTCATGGTTCAACACATCTAACAAGATCTTGGCCATATCAGATGGATTGGTTTACTCTCAGCCGAACTATTTTATCAACGACTCACTCACACTATACAAGGTCCGCAGTCTGTGGCTTTTATCACTAGTGCAGGATATTCAGACTTTTGTCTGTAATAACCTAAACACCTATCGAGACGTCCTCGTCAACAGCCAAGCAATCCTGAGTGCGTTGAGGCTTCTTCAGACTGAAGCCACTCCTAGTGGAAATTTCAACTGCCAGGATGACCAGCTGAAGATACTAGCATGCCTGTTTCTTATTTGCATCGCTTCAACAGATAACAACTTCTGGCTCTCGTTAAACGCAGTCCTGGAACAGTCCCATTCCACATGGCAGTGGTCTGTTAAAGCTCTTCACGAAACTATATTCTATACACCAGCAACCAGCAACCAGCAATAATCCAAGCTTTTATGCTCTTCAGATAGCAATTGTTCTGAGTTCTTTAAGTTTAGAAGCGAGGCGCGGCGTGGAGAACTGTCTCCTCTCCGTCATGTAGCAGGCTCACGGAGGGGGCAGTAATAACATCATCCAAGGGAGCTAAGAAACGCCAGCGTCCCTCCTTGCTTTACTACATGGCTACTAAAGAAACTGTGTCTTATTATAAATCAATCGCTCTGCATTGTAAATAGTGGATGTACCTAACTAAATGCACTATTCAGCTTTTACCTAAGTTATAGATCGTAAACTAAGGATCAGCTGCGATGACCATTGAGTGGGGACCTGAATGCCTAGAACGGCAGAATGAATGTAGATCACCTTAGTCAGAACGGCCCGTTCCGTTGGTGGTCTTTTATCGCAGCTACGACCGCTACCGGGTAAGCGGTAATAATTATTCTGCTTTCTGGGCCGGTAGCTATCTAACCTTTTACGCGTTTATATTGATATATTCTTGGGCTTTGACGTGTGACGTCGTCCTACTCGGAGATTACGAGAACCCTTACATAACGTGCTTAGTAGAAACTGATATTCCTGCAGGGCAGGAAGAAGCAGACTTTTAAATTATCATCACCTTACAAACCTAAAGCGCGTCACTCAAGATGGACCTAAAAGCCCGATGTAACCTGCTAACTAAACATTGAACAATTTTCAGTCAACAGTAGACATTTTAACGAATGAAGCTTAGGAATAAGCTAAGAGTTCCTACTATTAAGTAAAATCTTATACCCTTTTACTAATACCTAGCCTTACACTGGACTATAGCTAGCTATGACTGCACTATTCCTTGGGCAACAGTGCAGCTATCGATTGTCTGAATTTAATGGGAGGTCTGGACGTATCTGACACCAGTATCTCCCAATACCGTCCTAAGAGATTTATACTATTTACTCTCCGTAGTCTCGGTTGGATTTGCTACTTGTCTTTCAAGTTTATATTTGCACTCAGGGCACTTAATGTTTGGTGCTCTACCCTCACGCTAGTTCCATTAGACCACAAGCTAACTAGTTTAACAGCAAGACATTGTCAAAGAGCGTTGCCATGCAGGTCAAAGCGCATCGTCATACGTGTCGTCATGCGGAACAGATCGGAAGTTACCTTGTTAGGTACAGTATAAGTCTTTTCACTACGTAACTAGATATTTAAACGCTACAGATGCAGTGAGGTATGCTACAATCCTTTGCTAATAAGCTGGCTAATTAATAAGTACTTGTCATATATTTAATCTTTTCAATTATAAGGGCTAACTGGTGTTCTTCCTATGAACTCTTATATTTGCAGATAGTTGGATGTCACATGTGAAGTTATTGGTTACGAACCTTATGTTGTTGAGCTTCGAAGTTAACAAGGTTCGTGTCTCCCCCCATCAAGTCCCAACATTTGTGAGATTTTATATCAACTGTGCAAAGCGGCTAGGATTGGCCAGCTCCAGCCAATTAGATCTGTACTGTAGTCTCTCGCTGTGATCTAGGAGCGGGGCTTCTCCGCTTCTTAACAAGCGAAACATGTGAAAACTGATACAAATGTTCTGTCATTCAATCCATTGCGGCAGCACCTCAGACTCATGTGTTAACTACAGCCGGGGACTACAGCACGTAACCTACAGCCGACTTTCTCATACACCAAAGTTACATCATGAAAAGAGTACTGGTACCTGGATCCACTGCAAGGATCAGTGAGAGATACTGTACATCTACTCTTACAATGAGATGGCTTTATGTACCTAGTAATGTACTGCATCTACGTAGCACGTACAGTGGGAAACTGACCGCCAGATCCCCAACAAGGTTGTTGCTATTCCTAGTGCTAAGTGTTGATCTTGTCGAAGACAATGGACAAGCTGAGCTTTCTGCATGCGACATGCGGCAGTTTTAATTGCCTGGCCTACACCACGACTCAGCTTACAAAACTCAATTCCATCAAGAATGGCAGAAACCTTGCCCAAGATGCTTTATACAATTTTACGGGTTGTTGAACAGCCCCTGAAACATGACTATGAGGTGGCAGCTGGATAACCCGGAAACGTCAGTGATCGTCAATGATCTTCCAAAGCTGAAAGCTGAATTGAATGCGGGTCTATAGGATGCGGTAAGGCCGACTAGTCTAGAGTCTAGGCAAGGTTGTGGGTACCTTTTCCCAAAATATTAGTTTACATCACATGGATTGAAAGCGGTAAGATTTACGCAGAGAGATATGTATAGGATATGTAATATATTGGTAATGTTTGCGTAAAGTATTTAAGTAGAAATATGACGTAGATTTAGTATCGAGTTACGTGTCCTTCTTAGTGCAAAGGACATTGTCCTCGAAGCTTGCTGTGTCCCCACGTGAACCTTACTGTATCAGGAATACGCCTGTGTGATATTTATTTCAATTGGTTCTACGAAATTTCATTGTCTAAGCTATAGCTGTATTATGACGAGTCCAGTTGATCTCGCATCCCTTCCAGGCTGAACCTGACATCCAGTGGTCACAATCCTACTAGAAGTATCAGTATATATATCTCCGATTTATCCTCCCTTTTCCTACAATCTTCATCCAACTACATCACTACTACCATTCACACACCTGTATCACTTTGCCATATATAAAAATACACAAATATTTACTTTAAATCATCTGTCAAGGTATGTTGTCTTTCTTGCAGCACGAATTATTAAGTGCAGTCCATTCTAACTATTCCTATCAGATGCCTTCTGCACAAGGATTCATCAAGGGTGTTGGTGGCGGCAACAAATTTGTGGCAACATTTATCATCGACGATGTCCAGTATCACTTCCAGGGCCAATTGAATCCAGCCGTACAGCAGTTTCAGAGCTTTGACGCGACCTTGGAGTTCCAAAGCCTTGGCCAATTAACTACCCAACGAGACTTTGAGGGCAAGGTTGGCACCAATGATGTCAGTATCAACGTATCCAATGGCGCTAGAATCACGGGCAATCTCGACATGCCTATCAGCCCAGCAAGCCGTGTCAGTGGGTATGGTGTCTGGCAACAAAGCTGAGTTTTGAAGCATTTGGAAGTGGGAGGTGCAGGACAAGATGTTGTCCCATACAGCTGACCAGTCCCTTACATCGAAGCAAGAACATTTTGTTTGTGAATGATGGAAGGTTTCGCAGTGGTTCTGACAATGCGTCTGGTAGTTTATAAAGGAATTGCTAGTACTATGAAATCCAAATGAGCTTTACCAATCTGGGAATGATTACCTGTGATTTATGCTGCTGTAGCATATTGTCATACGTCAAACCGTATTTAATATAAAGTTAAAGGTCTAGATGGTCCTTTTAGTAATCTGTAGTAGAGTTGAAGATATAGCCAGAAACGAAGATGTAGATGTCGGGATGGTGGGCTGCACATAGAGCATTGCTGCAATAGATTCATTATTAGCAAAATCCTTATACTGCTCTATGAGAGCAAGGATGTTGAAACATCAATGGGTTACATGTTAATCACATGAAGCCGGAGCAATATCTCTATATACAGGTTCAAGGTCCTTTAGCGATCATTTGCCAGCACGGTACCTCTGCCAGCTGCTCTTCATACGAACAGCCTGGCCAGGTGTGAACTCAGTGAAACACGAATCGAAGCTGTAGTCCATGAAGTTGTGAATGGGATCTACACCAGGACGGTCCGGGCAACTAAGCAAAGACTTGTTAGTCATCGACAATACAACACTAGAACCAAGACAACTTACGTGTTACGACCGATAGGGCAACCCGACGCGGCGATAGCCTCGGCGGGGGTGTCATCAACAAAATCACCATCTCCCTTGCAACCACCCTGGAAGGTATGCCATAGGCCGAGCCAATGACCGATTTCGTGAACGCTGGTCCATCCCATATTGTAGTTAGTCAGAACACCCCCGGGAAGGCTGCCGCTAGCAATGATAACGCCATCGAAGATGAACTCTTCGGAGCCCTGTGTGACGTTATCCATAGGGGGGGCAGCTATCCCCAGTAGTCCGCTGTCCATGGGTACGTAGTAGAGGTTTATGTCTGCGTAAGTACCCTTGCGAAGCGCCCCCTTCATTTCCATCAGCGTCTCGTACTCCTCCAGAGCCGCCCAGCTTTCGTTGACAACCCAGTCGGTGCTCAAGACGTTGAAGGCAAAACCATACTTGGGGTAGGTTTCGTTCAGGAGAAGCATCTGCTCGTCCACGGCTGAAGCCTACAGTATTGGTTAGCAAAGGTCTCACGAGCGAGCTAAGTAGAAGGAACTAGCATTAAGGTAGCCGCCCTGAGCGGTCTCGTTGTAAGCAATGATGTGGTTGTAGATGTTGATGTTCACCACGGAGCTGTCACCAATCCCCATTATGGAGGCAGAAGATTTCTCCTGAGCGGCGAGCTCTTTGGATGCCTGAACCTGCTGCCAATTCGGAGGGGGGGCACCACAGCGGCTGTTGGGAAGGCTTTTGGCAACGCTGCCAGTTGCAGCCAGGACACCGGCGAGGGAGATATCGAGACGCATTGTGAGGAAGGAGATGAAAGAATAACTGTTTGATGAGCTGGATGAATCTTTTCCAGCACGGGAAACACTCGTGATATATATACATAGTGAACGTTGTTCATCATGATCTTGTCTTCCTTCTTGTTTCTGTTATCTTGTAGTCGGTAATCGGTAATCGGATGTCATTGCCATTGAGTTGGCAGCAAACTTTCCCAAATCGGCATCTAAGATTACGATCTGCAAGGTCCCAATGATCGGCCCGCGAAGCCAAGAGTATTTCCCCCAACCACAGCTAGGACACAGAAATGGAAAAGGCAGGTCTATTTACACGTGGCAGTATTTATCTTCCGATGGATATAACTTTAATACGCGACATCCAATGACTGACGTTAATACGGGGCTTCCAATGATATACCCGGTTGTAATCAGAGCCTAACCACTTCAGGAAGTTACATCTGCTCCACGGGATATCTTGGCTACATGATGCATTATCTTCAGATGTGACAAGACTGCTGTTCGGTCGGCATGTTGTATTAGTGGAAGTTCGTCTTATGGAAGGGTATCAAGGATGTCGTATAAAGTCCTGTATTTTACACCCCAAAAGGAAAAGGGAGCAAGCCAGCTTCAGTCTCTCTTTTCACCTGCCCTTCGTTTTCACAATGAAGACTCGTAATATCCACAGCGTGGCTCTTCTGGCCGCTGCCGCCTCTCCATTTACCGCCGCATCACCAGCAGCGTCCAATCCTTGTGGCCGTGTGAGTGAGTCTTGGGCCACTCAAATCATGTCCGGCATTGAGACCCCCACGGTGGACGCTGCTCTGGCCTACCAATGCGTTACATCAGTCCCCATCGCGCAGAAGCAGGCTTTGAAGTTCATCGACGAGCTTGTCCCTTACCTCGAGTTCCAGTCCGATCAAGCATGGAAGAAGAACCCTCCCAAGTCATATACCTACCCTGCCTATGACATGTGGGCTGAGCTGTCCGCCATTCGTTCTGGTATCGAGTCAGGCGAATACAAAACCGAGTATGACTGGCAGAACGACTTGTTCATGCGTGTTTTTGGCCCAGGCCATGACGGTCACATGTACATCTATCCTGACTTGCTGGATGTGTTTCGCTGGGAACGCCAAGCTGCTCTTGTGTCTATCAGTGAGGATGGACTCAAGCCGCCCGTTATCAAGGTCTACCAGGACGTGATGTCCTCACCAAAGGATGCCTCCAAAGTCACTCACATCAACGGCAAGAATGCCGTCACCTATATCGAAGACTTTGTCAACAAGGTCGGAGAGAATCAGGACCGTGATGCCAACTACAACATGATGTTCTACTCTCGAGCTCAGGAAACCGTCTTCAAGACTCTGGGTCACTTCCACCGTGGTGGCCGCCCGCAGTAAGTTCAATCCCTAACTCTTTTTACTAAAGCACAAAAACCCTGACGTTGTGGATCACAGGTTTGTATACCCAGGCGAGACGACAACCCTGACATTCCAGAATGGATCCAAGGTGGAAATGAGGAACAGCGCCCAGGTCACGGGCAACTGGACCGGTGTCGTTGATTCCAAAACGTTTTGTACGTCTCCTCCTCTCAGTTCCTCTCGACTTATACAATGCGCTAACTGCAAACACAGTTGCCAAGCTCTGCCCCAATGCAATGTCTAATGGCGAGCAGCCCGATGCCAGTATGGGCAGTCACCAGAAGCCGGGGCCGACGGGTGAGGAAGCCAGGTTGGCGTTGACTGCAGATGACTCCAGACTCCCTGGGTATCCCAAGCCAGTTGCCATTACCACTGACAAGAGTGCATCGGGCTACTTCCTGGAAGGGTCGGATTACGAAGACGTCGCTGTCCTGGTGCTGACGGGCATGTCTATTGTAGCTGCGTCATCGCAAAAGACCGTGCAGGACTTTTACGTTGCCGCCAAGCGCGCAGGCAAGAAGAAGCTTGTTGTAGACGTACAGGTCAACGAGGGTGGCTTCATCTCCTATGCCTATGATATGTTCCGTCAGCTCTTCCCAGACATCGTGCAGGACGTACAGGGTCGTCGTCGACTCTCACCTGGGTTCACCGCCATGGCCAAAGGTGCGTCAGAGGTCTGTCGCGACTTCGACCCCGTCGCCACTGAGGAGGATGATGACGAGGATAAGATGCTTCTGTGCCAGAGTCCATTCTACTACGGCTATGACCTGGACAGTACCCTTCACAAGTTCAAGTCGTACTCCCAGAAGTACACGCCTCATACTCTCAACGGCGACAAATTCACCAACCTGACAGTGTGGGACTTGGGCGATATTACTGACACGAGTAGCCCCCATTACGGCTATGGCTTCAACGTGACCGGTTACGGCGACCGCCTTAATTTTACCCGGCCATTCAGCGGGCCAGATGATATCGTGCTGTTACTTGACGGCTACTGCTCATCTTCGTGCACCATCTTTGCGCAATGCATGATTCACGATGCTGGCGTCAAGACCATCTCGATTGGCGGTCGTCCTCATGACGGTCCCATGCAGGGCGTCGGTGGTGTCAAAGGCTCCCATGTCTACGGCCACACGGATATCAAGCGGTACGCGGGCTACGTGAAGAATAAGCTGGAGGGTAACAGCTCTGCCATTCTCAAGGAGATGGACAGGTACACCAACTACGTCCCCAGTCGCACCCGGTATATGGCTGTCAACATGCTGGATTCCTACCTGCCGGAGGACAGGGAGAGTGGCCCACCGGCACAGTTCGTTACTGAGCACTCTGACTGTCGAATGTTCTGGACACAGGATATGGTGGATAGCCCCGCTGCTGTGTGGAAGGCGGCTGCAAAGGCGGCCTTTAAAGGTGGCAAGTGCGCAGCAGGAGGGTTCAGCAAGAGGACTCGAATGGAGCAACATTGAGCTTCAATATAGCTGTGCAGGAATGATCCCGATGTAATGCTTGAAGAGGGTATGTCACCTTCACAACTTTAACTGCTCAAGCGTCAAGGTAGATTTGATGATAGCATTCCACGTAATTAAGGGTAGCTTGTATAAACCACAACCTGGGGCGCATCTCGTTAAGACGCTCCGTAGACGCAAGATCCTTCTTCACCTCCCAACTATGATATCAACTTGTGATTCTCAGATTGATTAAACTAGTGTCTGGGCTTCATCTCCCCTTTGCTGGATGTCTCGGGTTTTATCTGCTGGTTCAACACTGCCAAGGGGTCGTCTGTGGGCTTGCCCTCGACAACGCAATAAGGGTACGGCAGTTACAACCGGAAGTATAGAATAGTATAGGGCTAGGTTGGCAACAGAAGAATTGTCGTCTAAGGCTTAGGTTGCTAAGATAAAGTAGCCTAGGTCTTGGTCTAAGTTTGCATAAGATGACTAAATTATTTTGTCTCTTGTAGTACGGTGGCTGTTTCTTTTGACACTCTGATGAGGGCTTACGTCTGCGACAATCCGAAAGCTCAGTGGGGAATTCTGGCGTGATGTTTCTGCTACGTGAAATGTCATGAGCTATAATAATATATGGCTGGCTTCTAACTTTCTAGTCCACGTTATTAAGTCAAAGCACGGTAAAAGCTGAAGCTAAAAACTTACTATTTCTGGCACTTATCCGACCGAGACGTCCGAGACAGCATTAAACATAGTTTCTGAGACTGCAAGTGAATTAACACTCCTGTTTCGAAACAACTGCCGTCTACTGCTTTCGCTTTACTTTCCCCTCTTGAAACGCCACACAAGAGGGGTGATGTGTCGACTGGCCAATCACTGACATTAACATTACATGTCATCAACTGCAGGAGGCCGACCAAGTCGCCCTCACTCGGGGTCATATCAGCCAAAGGTTCCCTCAACAGAGTTACACTTTTGGAGGGGTCTAACCCCAATACTTGCATAATACCTCCTTTCTCTTACCACGATACGAGGTTTAGACGAAGCTATAAAATGCCTTGCTTACTTGCCTCTGTCCTGCTTTTTTTCCTCCTACCTACAATACAACAAGCTTTGTTACAACAACAAACGTCCTTCCAAATCCTCCTTGACGCCACCTTTGCCTCTGGTACACCTCGCGCCCAAGCCACTTTTCTGGCATACCTTGACTTCAAATTGAATGAGAGTTCACACCTAGAATCATGGCCCAGTCCACACCATCAGCTTGCAGTCTGCTGCTTGCGATACCGCGAGAAATCCGCCAGCAAATCTATCAATTTTGCATTCCACCCGACGTTCGTCTTAACGTGGGTCTGGGTCGGTGCTTTATGATCCGCGGAGAAGGCGACGGGTTTCAATACGAGCAAAAGACTCCTGGCACTGAAGATATTGCTGTCCTCGAAGACACCGCTGAAGACATTATTGAATCGGGCCCAGTGGAAGCTGATTACGGGGGCTTGTCTGGCCCACCAATGATGCACGGTATCGGAGCATCTCCAACTCGTCGAGATGCCTTTTCTGGACTGCTTTTTGTCTGTCGTCAGATTACAGATGAATTCAAGCCCATGATATACAGGAGCATTACTCTTACGGTGGACATTTGCGATGGTGGCGAAACTTGTCTGGCAAGTGTGTTTAGTCTCGAGACAAGGGAACACTTCCGCAAGATGATTCTGGTGATGACCTGTGGGAAGCTTTGCGATGGCGCTGACTTTAATATGAATCCGAGATTCTGGAACCAGCTTCTCAAAAATCTCGCGATACTGGGGATAGTCATCGAGCAGCCAGAACCTTGGATTCTCGATTTGTATGACGAGAGAAAGAACTGGACAGCATGGCTGACAACTACTTTTGATTACATAAACCAAGCCACATCCACAGAGATGAAAATCGTCGTGGATACCAACAAAATGGCAGAGGCAACGCAGATTGTTGAGAAAGCGATGCCAGGGCGGTGCAATTTCCAGAATTTGCGAGACGGCGACAAGATATTTGAGAGGGCGGAATATTCTTACGCAAGCGGCTATTGGGACGACGACGATGGACCGACCAGCTGCAGAGACATTATCGATGATTGTGACTATGACTATTATTACTCGGACTAACTGTCTTGTATTTTTCTCAAATTCGGGAACATTGGCGTATATCTGGCGCTATGGAAATTGGATTATTCTGATCTTAGTCCAGAGATTCTAAGTCACTCTCTACCTGAAGTCTTTACATGAGACAGGAAGAGTTATAATAATACGAGTAAACAGCAAAGAGCACTGGCAAAGGATAATGTTCATGCAGATATATTATATTATGTATCATTGATATTGATCCGCGTGAGATTCAAGTCCTCCGACGCTTTCATAGATTGTCCAATAAAGTCTTGCTTCGTGCTGCTAAGAACAGTCAGTACAGATATAGCTTAGGTGGAACAAACGACATACAGTGGCAGGTTTGTTTAGTAAGCTAGCATGGACTCTGACTGGTTGCGTGCGCTACGCTGGCAGCTCTGTTACAGGTCGTGAGCGATGATCGGAAACTCGTGGGACGATTGAGGTCCTTCATGCGACATCGATCATACAGTCGTGTCATATGCGTCGCCTCATAGTTATTATGTACTAGGAATCTAGTTCATCATATCAGCGAGGTATCTCACCCGTTGAGGGTCACAACATACCGTTATGATATCTTCAGCCTTCAGCCACGGGATATCCTCGTAATGAGTTCACCAAGTATCTCCTCCTTAAGGATATCCACAAACTCATCATCGTCCTTCCCTCTTGTAACAAAGTCTATCTTCTCTTCGTGCTCTCGGAGGGTATCTTCTATCTCGCTTATTATTACGCTTGCCTCGTTGTCGGCATTATCTTGTGTATATCGTAGTCCTGCGATTTCGGTGTCCAGATCGACGACTTTCTTCTCACATTGCGTAAGCTGGGTCTGCAGCTTGGCCACCTCGGCTTCTCCGTCCACGACCTTCTTTTCGCATTGAGTGAGTTGTGTTTGCAACCTCGTCATCTCGATTTCTCGATCCAAAGCCTTCTTCTCGCATAGCACAAGCTGGGTCTGCAGCTTCGCGACCTGGGCTTGCAGGTCTTGGACATGCCGTGACTGGTCCTCGGGGGTATTGGGTCGTGTACGATTATGGACCAGAGACTCAAGTTCTAGGAACTTGTCCCATATTGTGGCGTTGTTAGGGACTGCCTCCCGGCTTCGTTTGCCAGTCGAGTCTTGGCTTCGTTTGCGCTTATGGGAGGTGGTAGGGGGATCGAAGGTTGATGATTCGTTGTACAAGGGTGCATCCGTTTGACCGACCGTAGCTTTATTGTAAGAAGGTGGTGGAGGCTTCGCAAGGGTTGTGACCTTTGCACCGCGACCTGAGAACCATCGAGAGATGTCATAATCGGGACCAGAGCATGGACTGAGCTCCTGTATGTTGGCGGAGCTGAGAGACTCCAGCTGATCCTGGGACAACACGTCGTCGGGGATGTAAACACGTAGAGAGGTTGTCTCTACCAACTCATAGAGCGAGTCAAGTATGACCCCCGAACGTAATCGGGCTGCCGTAACTGGCTCGCTTATAAAGCTTGGGATGAGAATAGTGATCGCGTCGTTGAGGTCAAAGTTGAGACATATCGCAGAGCCAAGGACAGGCTTGACGGCATCCGGGGTATCTTGTTCGATGGAATGTGTGAGGGAGGTGATAGATTGAGGATTTATATGAATGTAGATGGCTGAAGTCTTGGTGTGTTGCTTATAGCTAATGGGAATCTGTATTTCGAAGAGCGCCGAGGTCGTATTAAGGTGTAACGTAAATCGAATCGAAGAACTCTTGGGATCAGGCTCAGCGAGGTATCGCGGCGTACCGTTATGGTGCCACGCAAGCACTGCCTTGACCGCATCTAACTGAACCGATGCCATCGCGCTACCAATTAATTTAGTATACCAAGACACGTACACGTACCTATCCTATAATCCCAAACCCTTTTTCACAGCAACCCTAGAAGAAAACCAGTTTCGCTGACAGGCGACCCGTGACCTCCAGATAAACTGCGAGGTCATGCCCAGACTCCAGATAGACTGCGAGTCGGAGCGCGTGTCCCTTCTGCACCCCGGTTATTCCACGGAAGGAGGCGCGCGCGCTCGTTCGGTGGGTATAGGCCGGAATTTTATGACGGTGCAGCAGCGATGTACGGGCTTCTTCTTTGGGAAGCACGGGTTGAGGGTGGGCGATTGTTGTGGTCTGTTGAGTTGATTGCGGACGGCGACATCGTGAGGATGTAGGAGGAGAAATTGATGAGGTTGGGTGGAGTTGGGCATGGTACGTGATGAAACTGATTACGCGCTGACTAAGGAGAGATTCAGCTAACCATAGTAGTACTAGTGTCTCCCTTGATAAAGCTGACTCCACTTGTCTTTGACTGCCTCGTCTCGGACGAATCAAAGCTCACGATGACTTTCCGGGAATTGGTCTAAGACTATACCGCATTGGGAATCCTCATTAAACTCACCTGGAAGGTGGGAGATAAGATAAGCTTGGCTATACTTCGTTTTCATCAACCTTGGTCTCAAAAGTGCACACACAGCTGGCAGTCACATTTACTAATGAGGCTATGTCGAATTAATTGTTACCACTGTATCACCCTCACCTGGCCAGGAATCTCATTGAGTTTCTCATACCAGGTCCGCAGGACAATTTGTGCCTCTCTGCTCCCTCTAAAAGCAAATGTAAAATTATATATGCGAAACATGGGATCGGTCTCATCCTCTTGCAATGCAGTCTCAATGCCCAAGTATTGAAATGCTGCTTCTCTCTCTGTGTCCATGATTGCCACGGCAACACTTGCGGATATAAGACTATCCCACCCACCGTCCAGTCGCGGGTGACGCAGCAGGGTGACAGCGCGCTGGCGAGTTGCCAGTTCAGTACCACTGTGAGCAACAAGAAAGAGCTGTGGAGTGTAAGATACACCGCGGGTCTTTGTGGGATCAAGATTCATGATTTGCTCGCAGAGGTCGACTATAGATGTGAACAGGGCAGGGAGACCCTGCTCACGTTTGTCCAAGTCATGCTCGGCAGGGTCTTGGATAAAAAGGATGCGGTTGGTAGTGTGAGATAATTGCACCGGGAGAATAGTATGTGCTTCCAACTTTGGACCGCCCATTGTGGTCATCTCTTGTTGGAACATTTCGAGTGCTTTGCTGATTTCTTTGAAGCATCGTGTATGCATCTCTTGTCGTGCTGCTAGCATAGAGAGCCCATCCAGTCCAGATTTGCCGGTATGTAGATCCAGGAGATGCTTGGCATTTTCTTGCGAGAACAGAATTAGTCCACTGCACAGGGACTCGGCAGCGCGATGGGCTTGGCGAATGTGTTCTTGCGTAAGGATGGTCGAAGGCGATGGTGCTGTATAGAAACGCCATGCATTAAGTGTCTTGTTCTGGGATAGTAGGGTGGGAGTATCGATGACCCCGCCATGGTCGAGCGCATTGGCGTGCAGATTAAGATTCATAAGAATGGCCTGTACAGAAGCAATTGATATCGGAACCGATGAAATCAAGCTCTCAGGCTTGGTATGCTGCTGCAAAGTCTTTGCATCTCCAGTGCCATAGACTTGAAGCTCCTGGAGCAGATTGCATCCAGCCTGAAGATGTATCCGCGTCTGATCGTGAAGCCCTTTGATGGTACATACATGCGTGAAAATAGCACTGATAACAAGCGCCCTCCACTGATCCGCACGTCTCGGCGACCGCGACTCGGTAAGGCAGCGGATGGAGGAATTGAACTGCTTCAATGCAAACAAATTTCGCGAACCGCGGCCATTCTCCGCAAGGTCCTCGTGCGCAGAACCCAGGCTAACGACGGCGTGCCAGATGGCTGCATCCAATAGACAGACTCGGGGCACCTCGGCAAGCCAGAATTCGGAGTAGAAGGCGCCGGCAAGAGATGGAGCTGTGACTTCGAGGAAGTAACGATAGCTACGTACCTCTTCAGGGCTTTGACGTGGTAGAATGAGTTTGAGATCAGTGGTAGGATTAGGGCGGTGATAGGGTTGAGGGGAAGGTGATTTGCTGGATGTAGAGGACGGAGGGGAAATGTAGCCATCACATTTCCGGCCAGTGGAAGTACAGCGTGTACATGCGGGCTTAGCCTCATCGCAACGCACTTTCCGGATCCTGGCACTCTGTACGTCAGTACGCCATGTTGTTCACTCGTACCATGAACAAGCACTAACCTGCAGGTTTGGCAGCCGGTCTTAACCTTGGTATGGTATGCTCGCCGTGGTCTACCAGCACCAGAAGCTGTTACAGACCCATCAATGACCATGTCTATCATTGAAAAATAGCGCAATACCAAGAATATGTGTCGCCTCCTGGTTTATTGTAATTCCATATGCAGAAGTCGTGCAGCTGAAGGTGGAAGAAAAGAACGCTTACTTACCCTGGGGCTGAGACTGACCGTGTAGCCCCACTCCTCTACACCACTCTGATGGAACCCTGGGTGGCTTAGCGAGAGACTAGGCCCTTTATAGCTACCATTGAGCGAGCTGGCCAATCACAAGACATTTACAGGCTAAGCGGGCGTTGATTGGTCACCTTTCTAATCTCGGCTTACACTATAGTTTGCATGAAAAGTGCCGGTGAGGCTGACTGTTATTTCATTGAGCGAGCCGACCAATCACAAGACTCTTTAATTACTACATCGTGAGTATTGGGTAGATGTGTAATTCATAGTCTAAATGTGACTTCTATCCCCATGCCCGAACCTCTTTCTCTCCATATATCTCTTTGTATAAAGTTAACAATGTCGCCGTCTCTGACAATCAGTTCTCATTCTCCTATAGTCATCACTACACTCCCGTCCCAATCATGCACTACCTTTCTCTTCTCCTCTCCCTGGGGCTAACTGTGCTACCACAGCAAGCCCATGCCCAACAATCCGTATGCCCTCTCCTGGGTCCTGTTTTCCCACCCGTCCAGCACCTGGAAAAGTCCAGCGCTTTGTCAAACGCCGTTGCCCATCTCGACAAAACCTTTGAGGAGCTCGAGCGTAATGGTACCTTCCATGAGCTCAACACCACTCTCTACGTCCAGGCCTTCTCCGGCTCAGAGACTCTCTTCCAGCATGGATACGTTCCTCCCGCCATGAAGGGTTTCCTCACCTCTGGAAAGCTTGACGAAAATACTGTTTTCCGTGTGGGTAGTGTTTCAAAGCTCCTTACCGTTTATACACTACTCGCCGAGGTGGGAATGAACCACATGAACGACCCCGTGACGAAGTGGGTTCCTGAGCTTGCGCGTGCAGCCAAGAAGGGCAAGGGTGATCCGACTCGTCAAGTCCAGTGGAATGAGGTCACCATCGGGCAACTCTGTGGGCATATGTCAGGTGTCAGTCGCAACTGTAAGTACTGCTCGGAGTCGTATTGATGTCCGCTCCCCTAACCATTATATACAGTTGGATTGTTTGATCTGGATTCCCTGATTGGATCCCCCAAGAATGATCCTGAGAAGTATGGTTTCCCCATTCTTGGTAAGAATGAGCAACGGAAGTGCGATACCACGGATCCGGAGCTAGGAGCTTGTTCCCGAAAAGGTTAGTTGGTATATAAGTTACAAACTTGAAGGAATATGCTAATACCTTTCTACAGAGTTCTTCAACGGCATTACATCCAAGAACCACTTCCCGATTACATCTAGTGGAAACACACCAGTGTACTCGAACCTTGCGTACCAAATTCTCGCCTATGCACTCGAAGGAATGACCGGAAAGACTTTCGAAAAGTCTTTTCAATCCTCACTACTTAAGCCCCTCTCTATGAAGCGCACAAGCCTGGAGGCCCCGAAGGGCAAGATCAACGCCGTTATCCCTGAGAATGAGCTGCTATCAGGGTGGAACAATACTTGGGGTGATGGTAGTCCGTAAGTCTCTCTCTTTCTTTTCAACCACCGTCCTCAATACTAAATCTCAATAGCTACGGCGGTATGTTCTCTACAGCTGCAGATCTCACCCGTCTCGGTCAATCTATTCTCAAGTCCTCTATCCTCGCCCCAGCCACGACCCGCGCGTGGATGAAGCCTATTACCCATACTGCAGACCTCCACATGTCGGTCGGGATGCCCTGGGAGATCCGTCGTACCCTCGTCCCACTCGGTAGCAGCGGCACACGAGTTGTCGACTTGTATACGAAGAATGGGGGGACTGGGCTTTACACTGCCATGGTCGTCATTTCGCCAGACCATGGAATTGGCTACGTCGCTCTTTTTGCAGGGCCTAGTCGGGACGTCATGTTGAGCTACATTCCTGATCTTCTCGCGGAAACCCTGCTACCAGCGGCTGAGGAGGCAGCACGCGAGGCCACCGTCGCGCAGTTTACTGGTACATTCCAGGGCCCTGACACCAAGGTTACGCTCGAGATGGATGATACGCTCGTGGTGCAGAATTGGACCCGTGGAGATGTTGACGTCCTTGCTACCTTAGCTGCTATGTGGTGGCCAGGGGTGGAAGTAACTCCCATCCTGAGGTTATTCCCAATGGTGGAGGCGAACACGAAGATGTCTTTCCGAGGCACCTTTGATGCCAAGGCGTTGAATGTTTCTGAACCTGAACCCAATACCGAGGTCAACGTAGCATACATGACTACCGGTCCCTTCAGTGGTGGGTGCCTATCGTGGGGAGGAGTGGACTCGCTGACCTATGGAAACGTTGGGGTTGATGACTTTGAGTTCAAGCTTGATCAGAGCGGTAAAGCAACGGAACTTCAGGTCAGGGTTGCGAGGGAAACGCTCAAGAAGGTCAACTGAGTCTAACAGCTTAGTGGAGTATGTTCCAAATAGCGACAAAAGATTGTAAACTATACTCCAAGAAGACACACATAGATAGAAACCAGATTGCTAGAATAGACGATAGCCAGAAAATGAGTTCCTGTAGTTCTCAATTTGTTATTGTCCACTAAACCTCTGCTATGTCCTGTCCGATAAAGCAATGGAAATCCAACAAACAGTCATCGAGCTATGGTATCCTGCATAAATTCCTCTAAACGAATGTCTGAACGAGACTGTTGGTCCCCTTCTCTCGTGGTATCTTGGGCAGCATAGTGGTAACCCACCCGATGACAGAAGGTGCTTCAATCTTGATCCTCGTACCAGTGGCAGTAGTCTCCATCTTGGTCTTAGAGCTAGACTTGTCCTGGCTGTGGCTAGCAGTCAAACTAAACGGGCCATATCCGACTCTCGAGCGATAACCATCTAATTTGGCCCCAATGGGGAGTCAAGACTTTAGCTCCGCAACAATAATCGCAGCAGCAATGGCCTAATAAACTTGAAAATGACGTAGGCTGATATGGTGGTTCCCATAACCGGATCCTGTTATTCACCTTACAAATAGAGATCGACTTCGAGCCTAACATATTGGCCCTTGACTCATTGACTCTCCTTTCACATTACACAACAACCACTACTTGCCTCTTCTCCATCTGGTAAAGCAAAGATGTCTATCCTGCTAAATAATCCTGAAGCCCCTCGATAGCTGCTCCACCTTCAAGAATGGAAGACTGTCCCTTATGCCGATGTCCCCAAGGAAACCCTCGACATTGAAGGCAACGGAATTGTATCTTATATCTGGGGCTATATCCTGGATAAGTCCAAGCCTGCTGAGGACCCTCCTGGAGGTCTATTCTGGGACGTCCCGAGCGTCCCCAAGTGGCCACTCTCGAAGATGAGGGAGGTGATGCAGAAGATCGGCGCCAGATGTGTCTGGTGGGATTGGATGTGTGTTTCCCAACGTGGGAAGCAACCTCTCAGCGAGGAGCTACAGGAGGTTCAAGATCAAGAGATTGGAAAACAAATGTGAGTCTGCCTTTTTAGTCCCGTTTAAAAAAACACTGAAGCTCTCTTATCAATATAGGCATATCTACGGTGCCGCCAAAAGAAGTATCGTCTGGCTACACTCCACGACATGGTCGAAGGACTCGGCTCTCAAAGACTTGCTTCTTCTGCAACCACCAGAGAGTCAGAGTCGGGATCATACGTTGTTACAAGAACATGTGGATAATGTGACAAGCCAGCTGAAGAAAGCCCGCTCGGAAGAGTTCTGGCTCTGTTCAGGTTGGACCCTGCAGGAAGGTGTACTCCTGAGTGAGACAGACCTCGTCGACGGCGAAGGCAAGGTACTGCCCGGCCCAGACCTCTGCCTGGCGGATCAAGCAACGGTATCTGACCTCACTGTCCCCATCTCCCGAGTTTCCTATGAGTTGGCTATCGCCTACTTTATTAAAACATAAGGCTATGAACCTGATATGGGTACACTGAGCCCTCCCACGGCCCATTTACTGTCATAAGCACCTGAGATCTGGCTGCGTTGATCTTTGCAGGTATTTTTGCACTTGGGGCTGGTGAACTTCTGGAAGCAGAGCCTGTTGTATATCTTGTGCGGCAAGTAGAGTCGAGGATTCTCCAATATCTGTGATTCTTGTTGGGGTCTTGTGGGTGCATTGGGTATTACTGACATAGAAGTCACCTATGTCGAGAGTGTATCCATGGATGAGGTCAAAGCTCGCTTGCTTTGCGCCTTGGTAGACCAGTACTAGTGGGAAATGCTTATGTTACCCTTTCCCCGATGCGGCAGTGGCGAAGGCGAGGAACAGTATCTGCTAGGCAGAGACTTTAAGTGGACCGATGTTGTAGATGGAGCAACATTTCCGGTGCCTGTCTTTCCTGTGGAAATCTAATCTACCATCGATGGTGCGCAGATGGATTTGCCGACCCTGACTTATACGAACCAAATGTGTATTAAGGCTAGCGTCTCCAAAACCTTTACTGTCTACCGTCCATTACCTGAAGGGGTTAAATGTTTCCGCCACTATCAATAAGACAAGGACGGCGTCTTCGTTATCTCTGCTGACGCCGCAGAGACAGAGAAAGTACCATCACCGTCTGCTTCTTGGCTACTCCCTCTTCACTGCATTAATATGAAGGTAGGGGTTCCTGGCACTAGGTGCCTTCTCCTACAGGATCTAGCACATCCGGTGGATCAATCACCGGCTCAAGCTACCTTTGGCGGCATTATGGATGTTGTGGACTTAGAGAACCAAGAGGTTCATCTTGAAGAGCCACTTTTAAATCCCAGATAGAAGGATTCTGGGTACATTAGACCCCGAGTCGATTTAGGATTTCCATTTACAATTTGACAGTATGAAGCATTACATAAGACCCTTTTTTGCTTTGTCCTATTATACAGAGTGCTGCAAGAAAATACCTCGCTCGCTTTGTTATCATCACTCCCTCGCCTTTTCCTCCCACCAACACCATCTACCCGCAACATTAATCGCCACAAAGACCACAAGATCAACGACTTTTCCCTAACAACAAAAACCCTTTACGAAGCCCAAGCCATTTTCATGTAGATATATTCTCATTTATACTTGTTCAAGCTGCGGTATGGACGTTTCAAATCTCATAATTGTCTTTGCTACTTGATCGGGTTATTTTCTAAACTACCCTATACGGGTTGGTACTTTAAGTCAATAAAGCTATGAATACCCGAACCCACTTTAATAACATGCTTGGAACCAGGCATCTTCACCACCGCCCTCGAATTCGGCGGCACCTTGACTTGCAGATTGAAGCCCTTGCCCTTCTTCACCGACCAGCCGACTTCTATCATACCATACGGTCCCAAATGCTTCGTACTAGCTGAAGTGATTCTACCACCAGGAATAGGCGCAACCACTACAGTTTTGTAACCCGGACTGTCCTGCTCGGGTGCTATCCCACCAACAGTCTCGTGCAAGAATTGCGCCACGGAACCATACGCGTAATGATTGAAGCTTGTCATCTCTCCAGGATTCAGTTGTCCATCAGGAAGCATGCTATCCCAACGCTCCCAAATCGTAGTGGCACCCATCTCAACCTGGTAAAGCCAAGACGGGACCTTTGTTTGGAGGAGGATCCGATAAAAGTCCTCCGTCGCGTTGATGGATCTTAGTGCGTCGCTGAGAGCCGGCGTGCCAGCAAAGCCCGTCCCGATGAGGTAATCGTTGGCTGCTACTATGTCGTGGAGCGTTTGAGCTGCAGTCTTACGCATTGTCCCGTGCTCCAACAGTCCAAATGATATAGCGAGAGAGTATGCGGTTTGTGTACGGTTTGCTAGAGCCCCTTCACCATTCATCCAAGCCTTCCGGAACTGGGCCTTGAGGGATGCATGCTGGCTTGCGTATTTCTCGGATAGAGCTGATTCCCCGAGGGAAGCGGTAATTTGAGACATGATCTCTGTCATACGTACCAAGTAGGCATCTGCGACTAGGAATTTGTGCGTTGTGGCTTGTCCAGGGTCGTCAGGAGGAGACTTTGGGTCAAGCCAGTCACCGTACTGGTAGGTCTGGTGGTTCCAAAGTCCGGCTTCGTTCCGGTAGATGCCTTTATCCAGCCATCCGACGCCTTGCGCAAGATGCTCTTGCAGAAGACCCTCATCGCCAAAGGATTGGTAAATGTTCCAGGGATTACCTACAGCCACATCGCCCCAGACTGCAGTAGCAATGGGTTGATTGGTTGGTCCTTCAAGCATGGGCGTGTACCATCGAGGCACCATGCTGCCATCTGCAGCTGCCTCGCTGGTAAGGTCCTTGTGCCACCCTCGCCAAAATCCAGCTGTGTTGTAGAGGTAATTCGCCGTGGGGCCGAAGAGATGTGCATCACCCGTCCACCCTAGACGCTCATCCCTCTGGGGACAGTCCATCGGAATGGAGAGAAAGTTCCCCTTCATAGACCAACGAACGTTGGAGTGCAACTTATTTAGGGCCTGGTTTGAACACTCGAACCAGCCCGTCTCCTCGAGATCCGTATGTACCACGACAGCCTTGATAGACCCTTTCAATGGTTTGTTCTTGGGCCAGCCGTCGACTTGGGCATATCTAAAGCCGTGGAAAGTGAACTTCGGTTCCCAGGTGATCGGACCATCGCCAGCAAGTATGATGGTGTCGGTTGCCTTGGCGGTGCGCAGTGGTTTGAGGGCTAGCTCGCCATTCACCAATACCTCGGCGTGTCGAAAGGTGATGTTCGTGTTAGCAGGCCCATCAACATGAACCCGGAGCCAGCCTACTAGGTTTTGTCCGAAGTCGATGATTGTCTTTCCTGATGGTGATTTGAAGATCCGCTCGGCTTCTCTTGCCTCTATCCTTCGGATGCCAGGCTGGTCCGGTGGAGTGAGTTTACCCTTAAGAAGAGGGAGCGTCCGAACCTTGCGCCAGGCTTTTGCCTTTGCAGCAAATGCGGCCGTAGACCAGCCCTGGATTTGCTTTGCGAGTCTCGCGTCGTAGGTTTCGCCATCGTAAATTTCGCCTGATACGATAGGTCCTCCGCTCGCCCTCCAGTTCCCATCAGTGCCAACAGTGACCTTTGGGCCATCCTTGAGTGTAACCACAAGCTTGTTGAGAAGTCCAATAGAGTCGCCGTAATTGTTTCTCACGCTTTCTGGCCCCAGACGACCGAGGAACCATCCTTCTCCAACCACGACTCCAATAGCATTCTTTCCACTCTTGATAAGGCGCGTCACGTCGTACGAGTCATAGACGTGGCGGTAGTTGTAGGATTGCCATCCGGGCGCAAGAACAAGATCCCCAACCCTGTGCCCATTGATCTCAGCCTCGTAGATCCCGAGACCAGTAATGTATAGCCTTGCAGAAGCAATCGCGCTCTGGGGTACCTCGAAGTCGCGGCGGAAGTAAATGGGGCGTTTGGCGGTGTTGTTGGATTGCTCAAAGACGTCGGCCGTGATCGGGACTGCTCCGGCCCAACTATCCTCTGACAGGAGTCCCGTCTCCACATTAGCCCAGTCAGACCAAGGAGTGGACAGCCCGTCGATGCCATGAGCGCGCACACGTACAGACGCAGCTTCCGACTCGGCGAGCTCCTCGTCGGGCCATGGTACGTGGAGCGAGCTGGAGGAGTTGAAGGAGAACAGAGAGGTTTTATCTGCCTTGGGTCCATTGCGCGCAACTTCGATGTCGTAGGCATTTTGCTCCCAATTAGAAACGGTGCCTTCGAATCTCCATGTGATACGAGGCTTCGTCTCAGCGATACCGAAAGCCTGGCGGTGATGTTCAAAAAGAACTGTCGATATTGCAAGATCTTCCATCCTTGATGGACGTGTATGTAGGCAAAGATTTAGAAAGAGGGTGTTGTTATGCGTACGGGTTCAGAGCAACTTGAGTCTCTTTTGAGCACTCCATGTCTTCCTGTAAAACTAAAGCCTATCACATGAGCTTAACCGCTCGGTCCAATATGAACCGATATCATAATTTGCTAATCCTCGTGTACTGAAGCCTAGTAGGGCCTAGTTATGAAAATGCCAGACGACGGGCACACATCATCCGTTACCCCAGACCTCGCTTGCCAATAAACGCGGGGAAAATGCGCGACCCGTAATTCATAATGAGGGGAAGGGTGAGCTGTAATGATTGGCGGTCAAAAAAGAGTGATGGACACATGGGTTTTCGGTGTATGTTAGTCCGGCGACGGAGTTTGAAAAGGTACAAGTTTATGCGCTATGTGGCTTTAGTCGATTTACAGAGTTTCTAGTTTTCGGCTATAGGTTGTGCAAGGGTGTAGAGCTTAGTATATTTGCTATTGACTAGTTCAGCAAGTTCGTAAGATCTGGAACAATAATGGAAATCACTTTAAAATTGCGGTATTGGTTCAATGTTCAATGTCGTTAGAGAACAAGACACGGCACATTGGGAGTTCTGTGACGCATGCAGTACCAGGAATAATAAGTTACTATTGTATGTAATATTATATTTGTAATAGTTAAGCTTCACTTGATTCCCGTCCAAGAAGCAAGATGGCAAATCTGTCGCCGGGAGTATGAAGAATATTGTATTATCTTGCGATTATAGTATCATTAATCGGGGGGAGTGAACCAAATATACGACGAACTATATGTAACAGCAAAGTCCAACAGAAATACCTTAACATTAAAGAGAGGTAATAATCTGGTTGCAGATAGTTGATAAATATCGGGTAGACGATTTAAACTGCCTCTTTACTTGAAACATGCTCTACAATACGCAGGGTTTTACCCTTAACAGTAACCTCAGCAGCATGCCCAACTAATCATTGGCTGCCATGATGTCATGCAGCATTTTCACTGCGGTCCTTCGCATCGTGTCGGCCTTCACAATGAGATATGATAGCGGGGTAAGACAGTATGACGTTACTGAAATGGGGTGAGTTGCAGTCTAAAAAAGGAAACTACGGATCTACAACTAGAGAAGAATAGCTATTCGCCAGATATCGAATTTCCCTCAAACCACAGCACTCGGTATGACGTGGGACTGGCTGATCTTGTCTGAATTAGGAAGATTATCATAGCGGCCCGAGCCAAAGCCCAGCTGAACCGCCACTAGTCTCTGCGGACTACCACTAGTCTTATTGTCAAGCCACTTTTACTGGCTATAAACTGTTGAGAGAGACATGATTCCTTGTAATGAGACATACAGAGTAGACAAAGCAATGGACTGGTGGGTTGCGTGCTTACTGTAATCTCAACCAAATTTGCGTCTGACATTTATCAACAGGCTGGGAAGTGCATAAATATTCCACTTACCCACCACCTAGACTGGCCTCTTTCATACCTTGCAACATCACAGTCTCGTTATTCTTCTCTTCTGCAATTTATCTACGCTACCTTCACTCAATTACCTCATACCATCTTCCCAAAACCCATCCGCAGTCATGTCATCTGCAGTCAGTGTTGATTCAAGTTGTGTGGAAAAATACCAAGAGCTCAAGCTGAAGAAGAGCCACAAATTCATCATCTTCAAGCTCAGCAAGGATTTGAAGGGAAATCATTGTTGATCAAATCTCCGAAAGCAGCGATTATGACGACTTTATGGGAAGCCTTCCCGAAGATGAACCACGTTGGGCCGTTTACGACTTTGAGTACGAAGTGGATGAGGGTGATGCTAGAAACAAACTTGTCTTTGTCAGCTGGTCTCCCGACGACGCCCGTGTAAAGGCCAAGATGGTCTATGCCTCATCTAAAGACGCTCTCAGACGAAAGCTTGAGGGCATCGGGGCAGAGATCCAGAGCACTGATTACAGCGAAGTTGCATATCAAACTGTACTGGAGAAGGTCAGCAAACGTCGCTGAAATGCCTAATTACTGCCCTCGAAGTTTCAGAAGGGGTAGGGCTGGATGATACATGTATGGTAATTTTAACCATCGAGACACTGTGCTAGATAGATAAACATGGGACAGTTATTGAAAAAGCGAGTTTTATCTCCACTGTAGACATATGTCGAATATATTAGATGAACCTACGTAAATATCACTCACACTAAGTGACGTGGTGCAAATGATACTGCTATTACTAATTCTCGTACAAGCCCCGAATGTGGTAACGGAATATGTATACATTTTACAGATACAGAAGTCTCTCAAACGTTAGACTACTGTTACTTGGGCTTGGCTAACCTTACCGGGAGGACTTATTGTCTTAGATATCTGTAAACTAAACTGTCTTGTCTGTTGGGGTGGTTGTAGGGGGAAGGGAGGGAGGGAAGGCTCCAGTGCCTTACAAAACAGCCTTATGTGTGCGTAAGAACTGTGGCAACAATAGGTAGAGTTCAGTGGCTGTAGTCGGCACCAATAAATTGAGCCGCGTTTAATCTGCTGGACGGGTCAACCTGTAAACCGAGGAAGCCGAATAATTAGTAGCACCTGAAACTGATGTATATTTACTTAAAAACAGATAACGAGAGCAGAGCCTGTATTAAAGAGAGATAGATGATACATAAAAAGAAGAGGGAAAACTGGGAGATACCCAGAGGAAAAGCCCGTACTCTTTAACGTCTAGTCTAGCATCGAATGTTCCAACGTTGTGAATCGCCCACATTAACGCGTGTAGAATGCAACATCTGTCCAAGTCACAGTGATAGGCCCTGAACCACTCACAGTAGCATAGACTCCATACTTGTCTCCCCAGACGTCTCGCGGTGAAGTAGTAGAGTACCTCTCCTGCCCATTGATATAGACCTTGTAGGAGCCCGTATCGGCATCGTGAATGGTGTTGACAGTGACCGTTGCACCAACTTTGGCCACTCCCTCTGCAATCACTCCTCGACCTCCCACACCGTACAAGTTACCATTGTTACCGGCAGCTAGCATAAACCATGCACCTTTGTTCCCGATCGTTTACTTGAGAGAGATTCGGTTGCCTTTGAAAGAGTTGATAGTGAATTTACCGGTGAACTGGTGTACGCCCGTGGTATAATGATCTTTGCGGCCGAACTCGGCTCGGAGATGGTCGTTGCGGCAGCCGGAGCCGACTTTACTGCCGTTGGCTTTTGATGGAAGATGGAAGACATCGCCCTTGATTGAGCTTCCTCCGCATTGTTGGGGACTAAGGACAGGCTTAACTTTCTTCCATTTTCCACCCCTAAGTGGAGAGGCTGCCAATGCCACAGGGGCAAATACAGTGATGAGAAGGCTGTTGAAAAGCATGTTCGAAATGGAAACGGTAGCTGTACAGGTAAAGAGAAAAGGGTTGTATGAGTAAAGTAAGAGGTCTTGAGGACTAGAATGGTAGTTATAGTATTAGCATGTAAAGTCAAGGCCTATTTATTAATACAATTCTGTTATCTCCCTTAATACACCGAAGCATAAAGTGGAAAAATTCCTACAGAATATGGATTGGTTGAAATCAGGCCACTTATCTGGTTCAATTTCGTTTTGAAACGGGACTAGATATTAATGACAATATGAATTATAGTGCTTCCCCGTTGCGTACCTGGCCTCGAAGGATTATAGT
Source organism: Fusarium sp. S19/10 (assembly GCA_019054715.1). NCBI lineage: Eukaryota > Fungi > Ascomycota > Sordariomycetes > Hypocreales > Nectriaceae > Fusarium > Fusarium sp. S19/10. Next base: position 26,278 of record JAHKNZ010000058.1, on the reverse strand, counting down.
TGAACTTTATAATATGAGCCTAGCGACAATGAGAATTGCTGCCTTAACGTGTTTTAAGTAAATCTACATACTATGCTGTATTAAGTAAAAAGAAGCACTACTTAAGTGTGATCCTTGCCAGCCTATCATAAACATTACTTGAAGAGGATCTAGCTGTGGGGCCCCTCTGTCTAACCTTTTTTGACTAAAACATAAAATCTCGCTATAAATTATGAGGTTCTCAGGTTACTGTGGATTCCGTAGCTAACTCGAAAGATTTTGCTATACCGCCTCTCTTCTGTACTTGACCCCAGTCCGCGATCGACTGTGGCGGCCGACTTCTGCAGGACTCGCGCAGGAACCCTGCTAACTCCTCGGAACTCGGCTTCAGCCATACGTGATATGTAAGGGCGGTTTATCGTAAAAGGCCAGTGATTAGACTCGATATTGCAGTATCAAGTGACTAGATACTGAGGATGATTAGATAGACACTGTTTAATGTGCTCCGTGAAGCTGTAATGTAGCGCAAGCTTAAATAGTTTCACCTCTAATTTTGTTACAAGGGATAGAGATGATCTTAAGATAAGATAAATCTAAGGAGGGTTCCGTTTAACTTTAGGGTAATTTGCAAAACTCAGCTTCCCCACCTCGACAGTAGAATGGTACGACTGTAATGTCGCTATTGTGTTGCACTACTCTAAAGACGATGAGGAGCTTAGTGTAGCGTCCCTTCGTTTCCACTCTCGTATTTGAAAGGCAATACAAATGTTAGTATAAAGCTGCAAACGAAGAATGGAATTGATCGTTATGTCGTGTAGAGGCCGGTGAATCTCGGTGGCTTGGTGGCCGACGAGGATTTCTCAAAAGGATGCGGCCCCACAGTGACGCAGTACAACCGTTTCTTCAGTTCCATCTCTAGCTTCAGGACATCTCCAGACACCGCTAGGCAGCTGCCAAAGCGGAAACCACAAGGCATTGGTCATTTTCCCGCCATATCTCGCAAGCCAGAAGAAATCAACCGTAACCGTGTTGGCTGAGTCTAGGCATCTCCTACACCGGGGCGCCTGACAGCTACTTTGCTGGGCCATTATCCGAATGACAATAACGCAAGCGGCCTCCACCCGGAAATCAAGGCCCAGAAGTGCGTGGTTGACAAGGTGCAGTAGGGGTTAGACAAGGAGGAGAGCAGAGCAAGCTTAATCACGTTACGTCTACGTGGAAGACTTAGAAGAAAAACAAAGTAAATTGAAACTAAATTGATGATATTCGTAGTAATAGTAGAAATGTAATTTTCTTTTTTGGGAAAACCAGGCAAACTGATAAAAAACCCAAACCGACTTCTAGATAGCTAATAGGTATAAAATACCGGGTTGAGCTCTTTAGGTGCAAAGGGCAGCTGCAATTGGAACACCAAGCCCTCCATAGGGAACCAATGTTCCGACAATAGACCCAAGAGCACCCACGATTAAGTTACAGGCTTTACTTCCTGTCACTTCAGTCAAACCAGTTGTCTGCGCATTCATCCAGCCCCACTGAGCACAACCGTCAAAAATAGCTGCCTGTTGGAATCTGGGTCCATACGCCTGCTGCAATCTTCCAAAGCCACAAGCCTTACCCCCGCTAGGGCAGAACACTTCGTTTTGCCAGTCCTGATTCTGTTTCGCTGCTTGAGATAGAGACTCAGCGAGAGCGTTCCGTACATCCCATCCAGAGTACACTCCTTGCGCAGTTATGGAGATAGCCTTTCCGTAAACACCAACTGAAGTCGTATATCTTGTATTCATGCTAAAGGGCGTACCGCTGTCACAGCCGCCGTCCGAGCACACGTCATACACATGGTGGAACAAGTCATAGGGGCTAACAGAGCCAAATTTGACTTTGCTTGACCCAGATGTGACAATCGTATGAATACCAGAGCCTTGGCAGTTGAATCGCTTTTGGAGGCCCGTTTTGTTTGCCTCGACATAATAGGGATTCTCGAGTAATCGCTCCTCACAATCTCCAGCTGCGGCGCATTTGTCAAGGACCGCTCCTCCCAGCCAGGCTTTGAAGTCATCTTCAGTGGTAGCCGGAGCGGGTGCTGGAGCAGCTACCACGAGGGCAGCTGAGCAAAGGGCAAGTAATTTGGTGATAACAACCATGATGACTGGGTTGGTCAGAAGTTGTCGGGGTGATAGATAGGCGGCTGTGGGGAACGAACCAGACAGGGTACCAGTTAGAAAATTGGAAGTGTCGAGAAAGGTATAATATTCTGTTAGACGAGGAACGGTGAGATATTTATACTTAATTGTTACATCTCTTGACTATGAGGTCAATTGAATGTTATCGTTAACTTCCTTCTATAAATTATGAAAAGTCCCATAAGCTAGCTTATGATCTCAAAACTCTCTTTTCAGCTAGGAGCTTCCTTTTATGGCATGGTATAGTTTACGAGAAGGATTGAGTGGTCACGAAAGTAGTAACTCGTGTTTTCGAAGATTTTCTTATTGCGTTAGATTATGTAGTAATATCAGCAACGCTAGGAATTCATACCTCCCTATCCGTATACTACATTTTAATATCCAACTAAAGCTACGAGAAAGGATTGAGTGGTTACAAAAGTAGTAACTCATGATTTTAGGGATTTCTTTACTGCGTTAGATTATGTAGTAACTAGCAAGGCCAGGGATTCATACCTCCCTATCCGTATGCTAAACTTTAATATCCAATCAAATCAAGGCAAATAGCGACTGGACTGGATTGAATCCTTGCACGGAGATAGCAAACTCCTAGTGAATCCTTCCATCTATTTACAGTAAAGTAAATTCTTAGATTTCTAACTAAATCAAGGCAAAGAACCCTCCAACTAATGATCCAGATCCATCACTTCAGGAAGAAGGCCAGGACGCACCCGGTGCGGCAAATTTGGTATTGACCCTGCCTGTGAGCTCCCATTGAACTCCCTCGATGATGTTTTTCTTGTCTCCGTTTGGATTTCCATGAATGTTGGAGAAGGCGTCAATCATGATGTCAATGGACGCGGGTGTCTAGACACAGTTATCAGCAGCAATTCCTGTCAAGTTCCTGGTTTAACATACTCTAACCCATGCATCATCAAATGCGTCGCCGATGTACATGAGCTGACTCTTGCCGGTAGTAGGGTCGGTGACCTTAGCTTCCAGACCACAGAACTTTCTAGTCTGCTGTCTCCAAGCATCCTGGTTAGAGTTCCACGTGGCACCACCCATTGCTTTCAGGGACTGTGAATCACAGGTTAGTGATCAAGACGCCAGCGGTTCTGGAAACACCCACAGGAGCAAACACGGGATCGGAGTTGGAGTATCCATAGCCACACCAACTCTGCCCATTGGTAGAATCCTGATTGGTAGAGGCGCGGTACCACGATCCAATGCCAGACTGAGGACCAGGAAAGAAGCCTGAGGGAACGTTGACATTGTAGATATCTGCAGCCACTGGTGCTGAAATGACTCCAATCACCATTGAAAGAGCAACAAGAGAAGGCATTGTAGATAACAATAGAGAGGTTTTAGACGATTATCTGATGCTAAAGATAAAATCCAATAGTTGGACCCCTGCTTCTCTTTATAGACTTCTAGTCCTACTATTCTACCTTATATGGATAGACACCTCACAGGCCTGCTGAATCTTCCAAGGTAATAAAGTTTCACTAAAACACTAGCTACCTTATCAATACGAGAATATGAAACATCTAATGCATATAACTGGGACTGAAGATACATTGATGGATTTACATGTGATAGCAGCCTAAAGTATGTTATCACGGTTTGAAATCAGTTCGTGTAATTAGAAGTCTTAGCTTATTAAGGACGCATTACCGAGCATCTTATCGCTAGATCTATTATTAGCAGACCCCGTGTAGTCACTAGCAGAACCGAAATAGAGTTCTACACTTAAGGGATAGAATAAGATCATTTCATTAGTAATCCTTTATAAAAACTAATTTAACAGGCTAACTAATATCTTCACTGAAGAGAAAGTCAAACGCTGAAGTATCCATTAAGAATAGATTATTAAGTGTCGGATCCTGACTGCCCCCAAGTAAATCGATAGGAATGTTTTGTGGGCCAGTTGCTGCGTAAATGTTGAAACCAGCGTCGGTCAAGTCTACGTTAGAATCAGTCGGTGGGACATTGTCGTTGTTACTCCAGGTTGATGAAACCCCCGTTGGCTGTTCAAATGACGGTCCATCTATCTGAAGGTTCAGACTAGGTTCCCCTGGCGCATGCACTCGCTCCCCTCTCGGCCTTGAAGCTCTCTGCTCAAGAACCTTCAACAGACCTCCTGCATAATTCCAGTATTTTGCAAGCTCTTTCAAGACTTCCCAGAACATGTGTAGGGTTTGTCGGGACTTGGCCGCCAGTAAGGTTTTGTTTGTACTAATCTCGTTGATGATGTGAATTGTCGCAGTGAATACAACATGGTTGCTATACAGCCAATGAGAAGAAATTAACTTCTTGCTCAGTAGAACTTCAAACATGGATGCAATGGTGACGGTGGCTTCTCTACAGAGAATAGCATCCTCTTGTCCCTCCATGGAGCTATTCTTTCTGGATTTCGGCGCAGGTCGATGAATCAGTAAGACAAAATTGTAGTAAGTGAGATAAAAATGGGCTTGCCACAGATCAAGACAAGAAATCGTCAACTGTAGTCTTTTCGGAATTGAAAGGATTAGAGACCCGAGTAACTCATCGGCTTTTTTAATAGCTTCGAGTTTTGCCTCTGGCGTCGCACGAAGTGACCAACCCTTCCTTGTCGTTTCGGATATAATTTTGCACAGCTGTGCATGAAATATTACAAACTCGATCTCTGCTCCAGGAAGATTTTCGACGTGGCAAGGTTGGAGATCTGGTACATCGGAATCGTCGAGGTTGCTACAACCATTAGTGAGGGCTAGCCATAATATATATACAGTTAGACTCACATAACTTGAGGCCGTCCAGCGGACACAGACGCAATCGTATCGAACTGGAACAAGACCCACCACAGACGAGTGTATACGCGCTTGTAAACCGGCATCATCTTGGAGTGGCTGGTATCTCGATGCAATCCTATCGCCATGGCGGTTCTGGTAGCGATACCAATCCAATACCAAGCATTGGCGTCGGAATACCACGTCATTAGGAGAGGCACTTGGATATAGACAAGCCTGTCAGGCCAAGATTCACACTCGAAAAGAATTTTTGTTCTCTGAAAGAAAACACGAAGAAGGGGAACCATGGCCTCATCATGCGATGCTAGAGCGTGGGCTCCTACCAGCATTATTGCATTTAAAAGTGTCAAGCAAGTTGGATTGGCCGGGTCTTCGCCACGATACTGTGTCATGAATAGATCCTCATCTACTATCGGCCATCCAGGGTTAATCATATCAAAGTATGCTCTTACCAGCCTTGCTTCAAGTTGTTTGTCTGGACGTTCCAGCGCTTCTCCCGAGACACCGTGTCTTTCATACCAGTCTGAACTGGACTCCAATTGACCATTGTTGAAGTGAAATACATTATCGTAGCCCACATTGGAGGAGCTTTGACGGAACAGATAATTGCAATTCGAAAGATCATTTCCGATAAAATGCGCACGAGTGCGATGCCCGAGCTCTGCGTCTCTGGCATCGTTGTCATTCAAGACATGAGCTCCAAGCTCGATCTCGCCACCTTCGTCAGGGGATGAGGCTTCTGTTGCTACAACAGAAGATGATGCCGTCGGTGCATTGATTGACTGTCGCGGACGGAGAGGAGCTAGGACGGCTGATTGACGCAAAGACTGTCTGACTTGCTTCTTGTTGGGACACGATCGGCATCCAGGTCGGCTGTGAGTACTACAATTTGTACAAGGGACACCTTTGTCGCCGATATCACAGCGGACTTTTCGCTGACGGCAATTGACGCAAGCCCGTCCTGAATACAAATTTTATTAATGAAGGGAATGACTGGGTAATGAATAAACTCACTCGTTGGCACATCTGGACCAAATGGCTGTGTCCTTTTCGCCGCGATATTCTGCGACCGTAGTCGGTGCCCTGACATGCCGAATTCCTACTTTCAATAGATTGAACTTGCTCAGAATTCAGCTCTTGGCCGAGGATGTGTTATCTTGATGGACTAGGTTTAGTTAGTCGTCATCTAATCTCGTTTGACAGCCCTCGGCGAAATGAACCAATCAGCTCTGATCATTGACCTAGTGGACGGCAGAACTATCCAATCAAAGCCGGTCGCATCTGTCACGGCAAAACCACCCAATTGGAGCTGGTCAAGCCACGGCAAGATCACCAATCACAATACTCAATTCAAGCCTATCCAGTCATGTAATCAACGACGTAAGGGCGTCCTTGGACATGATTATCAATACATGTTGAAACTACATCGGAGCTGGATTATATATCTAAGACTTGTCCGCTTTATTCACATCAACAGCCTGGCTTGAATCATCTTCATCCTTCTTATACCGAGCAGAATATACTTTTGCACAACTATCACCATGTCTTCACTCCAACACTTGAAGAGATTGACATGCATTCAACCACAGACAAAACGCACCTGTCAGGTTGAGATCGACATTGATGGGCACCACGAGACCAAAATTTATACCACGGGTTCCACTGTCCAGGGTAGTGTTAGACTCACGACCCACCACCAAACCACCTTTCAGTCCATCCAAGTCAGTCTAAGAGGCACGAGTTCAACTCGCCAAGCCTCTCAATATGGGCAGCCCTTCGCAACCCATACCTTTCTGAACATCGAGATGCCCATATCTGACGAGGTTCTACCCGCTGGTCATGTCCTAGAAGCTGGACAGTTTTACACCGTCCCCTTTTTGTTCAAGATCCCCCAGGATCTCTCTTTGCATGCATGCAATCATCGAAGACCGGTAGTCAAGGAACGCCACTTAATTCCACCTCCGAGCCTCGGGTCATGGACGAAAAATGATTTAACGTATGGCTCTACGTATATCGATTATGTCATTCGAGCGCGACTGGTACTTAGAATGAATGGTTGTGGTGGAGGGAAATTTGTTGATGAGAACATCTCTCTCAAAGTCATTCCTATCTTTCCCGAACAACAACTTATTGATGTTGCTTCCCTGAACTCACAATACTGCTTGGCTCAGACAAAGACGATAAGACGGAACTTGGTTGGGGCCAAAGAAGGAATCTTGAAAGTCTCGACCACGCAACCTCGGCCAGTAACACTTCATCTGGATCACCTTCAGACATCGGACTCTGAACTAACAATCAACTTTGAATACACACCATCGTCGCCAAGATCCACACCGCCCGAAATACGTGCCAAAGGAGCCGTTTTAGAGACCATTACCAGCTTCTGGACGGGACCTGTGGGTTATCTGCCCGACCACGACGAAAAGCTACCCAGTGCTATCTCTCCAGTAGCTCCATGGACAAACTCGTACCCTCTACCTCTACGAGGGGTGGGAGAGGTGACGTGGGAGAAGGTCGTAAATTTCGGCCCTTCGGCGGAATCAGAGAGAAGAGCCTCAGTGCCAATCCAAGTCATACCGGACCATCCCAGCATGCAGAGACCATCATATACAACAGCGAGCTCTATTGATATTGCTTACAATCAGCTGGAGCCACCTACATGGAAGGCTACTTTGACTCAACCTTTCATGCTCCCGACGGAGAAATTACTATTTCTTCCCACTTTCCACTCATGTATGGTTAGCAGAAGCTACCGGATTCGAATCATCTTAGCTACGAGGGCTCAAGGCAGTACAATATCTCTTATCATACCATTTCAGATCACAAGCCAAGGGCTTGCCACCACCAATAGTCCTAGACTACCCGTTTACGTAAGTACAACAGTTCAAAATGCATGTGAGACAGAAAGACTGATTCGGTTGTTTACAGTATGACGATGAATATGAGACAATTGGCGATTCACCTCCTCCATATAGGAAATGAAGAAAGTCTGGTTTTATCAATAGTTGGAGTAGGAGGGTGATGAGAAACAACTGAATGTAGATTCACATTAAGACTCTTCTGAAAAAGAGAGGAATATACATCAAACATGTATATAGGAAAAGTAAAACCCATTCAAGTGAGGCTGGATCCTGTTAGAGGTTCAGGCATTTTTCGCAGATGAATTATTGTAGTTTATATAATAACATGTTTCATAACGACTTACTTACGATAATGGACTGCTATGACAGTCTACCTATTTCTGTGTGATCATAACCTGCAGGATTGAAGAAATTCCAGGTTTGCTGCTGCCAAGAGCACAGCCCCACGATCCCCTGAGGCTGAGAGCTTCAGTGATTGGAACGTGCTGGCGCGTTTCTGATGTATGCTAGCTGAAGGATTCAATTATATAAGGATCATCGCATTGAACTGGAGCTATGTACTCTGGATATGGAGCTGTCGGCCGACCATGATCTGTGCTCTAGCGCTACGAGTAAGACCCGCATTGACAGGCTCGGACTCAATGCTTCGGGTCAGGCGGTGAATCGTCAAGATAAAGCTCTACTGAATCAGCCTCAATGACTTATTGTCATTTTTCTTACAGCTGATAAATTATTCATATTGTAAGCTAGCTAGACCAATAAACTACATCTGCTACAAATCCTTAAAGTATTAAATTATAGACTGCTTGTATTTGTATTAGTAACCGGGAACCGATGTTTAGGAACGAATAATATTTCCGTTGGAAATCATTGTCTAAGATGTCTGCCCTGTTTAAAGTCCGAGATGTCAAGTCCGAGGCAGGCGTCCATCTGACGTTTTTAGTCTATATTGTGGTGCTGTGGGTTTGAGATCCACCTCTGTTGAATCCTTTGATCCTCTGGCCAAGCTAGGGGGTAGTAGTGGTGGGGACAAGAACGGGAAAGTCATAGAGACAGTGCTCCTAGGTCAGTATATAAGTTCAATCTCTCCCAAGTAATATCCTTTTCTTATCCCAGTAACAGCTTGTCTTTCCACTACTCATATTCCTATTCTATCCAAGTTGATCTACATATATACAAAATGCATTTTTCCACTGCCACAGCTCTCACCGTCCTCGCTGCCGTTTCACAAGCATCAGCATGGTCTCGTAGGTAGCCCCAGTCCAACTTCACGATATTCTTTTTCTAACTCTCCAAGTTACCTTTTACGACAACGTCGACAACTGCGATGCAAATGACAGCACCCAGTACCAAATCATCGAGGGCAACCAAGGCGATTGTTATACTCTCGGCGCGTCTATGCCTCGCACGACATGTGAGCATTTCACCGACGGTGGTGTCAACAAGCAGGGCTGCAAAGGATTGTTCAAGGCCAAATCTGTCGCTATTCCCCGTGGAAGAAACTGCCAGTTTTATGGATTGGACTTTTGTCAATCACTTAGTATTTACGGGGATGAGACTCAGTGTAAAAACACGTTAGAGCTTCTTGCCGGTCCAGGCGATTATATCCGATCTTTCAAATGCGTAAGTTTGTTACTCTCATTGTGATATGTTTTACTTACAAATGGCTAGGAAAACGACGAGTAGGAATTGATGCCGATATTTTGGTATAGATACAGATTCTTATTGACTCTACCAGCTCCATATAAACATAATTAGATCAGGACAAATATCATCACTTACTCCATTGGAGAAATCATTCCCATTACACAAAGCCTCATTATAGCCATCAGCCATGCCACAGCGAAAGCCATCCTTAACTCCAACTTGCCTCCTGAAGCCCGCTGATCAGCCACTGTTCCCCTTCCTGCTTCCAAGAAGCAACGCTAACTCCCCAGCCCTGTTCATGCATGACCTCCCATCCGCAGTACAAATGGTGGCCATGTAAAGGTTAGGTCGATACAACGCCTGGTCTCAAATTTGTACACTCAAAAGGAACTTGACAATGGAAAGAGGTAACAATCTAATTGTACATAGTTGATGAGTATCGGTCGCAGTACCTAGACCGCCTCCTTACTTGCAACGTGCTCCACAAGGCGCGGGGTTTTGCCTTCAACCATAACCTCAGCAGCATGACCAACAACACCCTGAGGACCATCGAAAATATAAGCGATTTCCTCCAGTGAGGGACCTTTCGTTTCAGGAAACACAAGCCAGACACCAACAAACTCGATCATAACCCAAGCGACAAAAATAATGTAAAAGCGCCAAGTGATGTCCCCGAGACCAATAGGTACAGTAAAAGTAGAAAGCATCATGAAGCAAAATTGAACGAAGTAGAAAAAGGACAAGCCCTTGGTCCTCATACGATAGGGAAGAATCTCGGGGATGTAGAGGCCGAGGTTGCCGTTGAAACCGAGGTTGTAGGCAGGGGAGAACAGGTAGAGAAAGGCTACCACTGTGTAAGCTGCAGCCTTGTTGGTATTGTCTTTGGCAAAGACAGCACTTCCGGCAGTGATACAGATGTCAACCACCCAGATGGCGGCTAGTGACCATAGGAAGAGCTTGCGGCGGCCGACTTTAGCGGGCAACGTAGCGAAATAGATTGCCGAGAACCAAGAGAGCATCTGGTTGGTGGCATTGATGAGGGTTTGTTGAAGATCCGATTTGAGACCAACTGAGTGCAGGATGGGAGACAGGTAGTACGATACAAAAGCGTTACCAGACATCTGGGAGCATATGGCGGCCCAGACCATGATGAACATGCGCTTGCGGTTACCAGCAGTACTGCCCAAGTCCTTGAGGAAGGTAAACATGTTGTGGTCTGAAGTCTCGGCACTCAATGTTTGTTTGATCTCGGTGTATTCGAGCTGGACCACGGGATCCAATTCGTCGCCCTCACCATGGTACTTGGCAAGCATAGCTAGAGCGTCTTGGTCGCGGCCCTTACTGACAAGCCATCGTGGAGATTCGGGTACAAACCAGACGAGGAGGAGCTGGATAATCGAAGGGAGGCCCTGTAACGCAGACGGGATCCGCCAAGATGCTGTGCTGTCTATGCGGAAGGTACCGAAGGTACACCAGCCAGCAATGATGGAACCGATGGAGTAGAATGTCAGGAAGAGAGCAGTAGCTGTGCTTCGCTGGTCGGGATGTGCGATCTCGGTAATGTAGGGCGCACCAACACCGGCAACGACAACGCTTCCCGAGCCAATGATGACTCGAGAGATTATGAACATGGCGATATTAATGGAAGCACCCTGGATGGCAGCACCGATACAGCATAGAGCAGCTCCAAAGGCAATCCCGCATCTTCGTCCAAATGTGTCGGCTACAGGCGAAATGGCAAAGGAGCCAAGGATGCCACCGAGTGGGTATGCAGCGTTGAAGAAACCGAGAAGAGCACCAGTTGGAGACCCGAAGTAAGTTTGCCAGTGGGTCACAGACTGGAGACCGTTCATCATACTCCCATCGAATCTGGAATCGTCTGGTTAGTTGAAAGATTCAGATTATTGATTGTGCAAACAAACATACCCTTGAGAGAAAATTGACAGGAGCGGAATAATCATGAGAAGATTGAGGGCACGTAGATTGGGATGTTTCCACCAACGAGTCGTGTCCACCGGCGACCGTGGACTGGGACCGGCAAGGTCCTTGGAGGGTTCTGGTACAGACATTATTTTCAAACTTGGTAAGAGACGTAGAAGGAGTAGGATCTGCTTGAGTGGGTAGTCTATCAACATTCAGTGGTACGCCAAGTTGGGCATATAAATAAGCATGATTACCCTTAGTCCGGCTGTCAATGCAGTATACTCGGATGTAATTGGGCCGAAGGCGTCTACCCCGGGTCCACGAGTAGTGCGACTTTGCGGGGAAACCGGGGTATGCGGAAATGTCGGCGTGACCCGTCGGTCTAACACGACCGATATAAAATGGTCAGGGTTCCCACCCACTCACCTCACACACTCAGAAAGCGGCCCAACATGGTCCGAAGCATAGTCTCGTAGGTTGTGGGCCCGCACCAAGATCATGGTAGCTGATGTTTCTTCGCAGGTGTGAACGGTGCCGACAACGAAAGGCAAAGTGTGACCGGCAATTGCCAGCTTGCGAACGATGCGTGCTTGCACAGGTCGACTGTGATTATGCAGGGCGACGAAAGCCAGGGTTTCCAGCTGGTCACCGCCAACAGCTTGAAGACAAGATTCGTCAGTGCCTCCATTTCCTAATGATTTGTTGTACCTTGAGTTTTCTGGTCTAACTGTCTTTAGAGAGACTCGAAGCCGAATTGCAAGCCCTTCGTGGCACCTCACGAAGCAACGAGACCACTGTATCACCAGTCCACCATGATGAATCGCCCTCATCTTCAACCCTACCCGCACAACAGGCTGCTGCTCCAACGTTTGAGCGCACTCGCAAAATCAAAGAACGCCATCCCCCGACTGACCTCGTCGTCTCTGTGTCGTCTCTATACTTCCGCCACATCCATCCATGGTTTCCATTCTTGGACGTGCAACGCGTCTTCGCCGACTTGGGCTCTACAGACGAGCCCTCGATGCTCCATCATGCTCTCTTCGGAGTCGCACTACCCTACTCATTCGACTCCCGTCTCGACCAATTATCCAGCGACTCGTTCTGGAAATACTCCAAGCGCCGGATCTTCGTCGATGTCCTAGAAGAGCCGTCTTATAGTTCCCTTGAAGCGTTGACCGTTCTTACCTTGGACCTTTCGAGTATGACGCATAGTGCACAGGTCTCTGGTTCTCTCGCGGTCGCAACAAGGTTGGCGCTTCAGTTGGGAAATACAGATGGTCTGATGTTTAGAACGTCGGCGGAGGTTGAGAGACATGAGACCTTGAGCAAGAGGGACCTCAACTTCCGACAGCGATTATTCTGGGCCATCTACGCCCTCGACTCCTGGATTTGCATCACCACTAATTCTATCTCCACTTTGAGTAACCTCCAGGTCCAGCACTTTCTACCGGCTCGTGACACAGTCTGGAGAGATAGTCTGCCGGAACTGGAGGAGATGGATTTGTCGCCTACATTCATTTTTAGCTATCAGCTGGAGGTCTTGGACCTCGCTCGAACGGCTCACAGAGCTGTAATGGAGTGTGGTGATTTCTGCAACAATTACGAGGCGACATCCTCTCTGCATCAGGATGTCCAGGAAATCTCTTCAAAGCTGGATGTCTGGATTGAATCTCTTCCCCCTCAATTGGCTTGGAATGGCCGAGACACTTCTTTAAGTCGTATACAGAGAGCGAACCGCCCAGCAGTCTTGATGTTGTATGGTTATTTCCACGCGCTGATGATATACTTGAATGGTTTCATAGCAGCTCCGGCACCGGGTATCATCCTTCCTGATATCAGCGCCGAGGCCCGGCAAGGAAGTCAGGAACGCTGTCTTCGTAGCTCTAGAGCACTAGCTGAGATCGTCACCCAGGCCGCTGTGCACGTGGTTGATAAGCTCGGGTGGCCCTTTGCATGGTCAGTCTGGGTCGCTGCTCGCTTCTTGGTCTCACGGAGATATACCATGGGCCAAAGCGATCCAGAAACAACTGCGAACATTTCTGTCTTCTCAGACTTCCTTGGCCGGATGAGTCGCTTTTCTCAGATCAGTTCCACCTATGCTCGGCTCCTCGGTCAAGCCCTTTCCGAGCTCGAGACATGCGGTGCCGGGGGGCAAAGCACGATTCTCCACCTCATCTCCGATTGGCGAGTCACAACCTCTCGTTTAGAGGACCATCTTAGGCCAGATCCGATGTTGCATGCTGTTGTGAGTCCAAGTCTGGTGGATGGAAACACAATCGAGGCAGATATGCAGCAACTGAACAGTCTAATTCCCGTTTTTCAGGATGAAGCTTGGATGGATATTTCACAAAGTAGTCCGGATAGTTGGTTCCGTGGTCCTTTGTTTGCTTCGTCCGCATATCAGAGTTTCAATGATCTTCGGCAGGAGTGACATCGTCAATTCTTTTACGTGAGGATAGCTATATACTAGTATAGTAGAGCTGTGTAATTTACTACTTTCCCATTCGTGCGCAACGGAATAACATCTTCTCGAAGCTATTCATCACCTTCTCCGACTGGCCAGGTAATTGCACAATTACTGTGACTGGCCAGGCTAAGCCTTCGATACGCAACTCAACAAGTACTTCATCTTCTGACGAGCTCCACGAAACCTCGGCCAAACCAAGTTTTCCTTCTCTGTGGAAAGGCACTGTTGCCTTGAAAGAGGAAAATAAACGTAACCGAGGCGCAAACCGTACCTGGTCCCAGCCAGGCTGTTCAGGCCTGATGCCCGCTACCTCTGCTAACAGCGCATGAATTGGAGCACTGCCCCAAGCATGGCAGTCTGACCTGTGTGAAACGTCGTCTTCTTCCCACGTTGTCAAGTTGAGAGCAAGTTGGTCACGCCATGGCTGCCAAAACTGAGCATACATGTCGTCATACAAGGTGCCGCCTGCGGTACTCATTGCACGTAATGTGTAGAAAGACATTGATATCGACGTCCTGACAAGCGTGTCTTCTCCATCTCGCAGTACGGCAGTAAGCAGAGTCTGGGCAGCCGAACCACTTGTGGCGCCACAAAGAACTGCCCAAATCTGGCTGTGCTGACTGATGTCAGTCTTCGGGTCGGAGTCAGTGGCCAGGCTGTCAGTGAAGTAGCGTCCGTTGAAGCAGTGCGCTCCTAGCGATTGTGCGATGCGACTTGCCCGTTGGACATATTCATCGGCCAGATATGGCCGACCTACACAAGCTATTTGTAACCCGGAGGCCAGTTTCAAGGTATACGAGTACAGGCCATTGACGTATGTCGAGATGCCCGATCGCTCCACCGATGGAGGGATTCCATACGGCCGCCACTGTTCCGCCCAGTCATGATAATTCCAAACACCCTCTTCATTCCTCAGGGCTACCAGATCGGTCTGTTCTTGGATGCGAGAGTGGAAGAAATTAAGGACAGCATCGACCACAGGAAGGAAAGGCCGAATGAAGTCGACGTCGTTGTAAAAGGTAAAATGGTCATGTAACATACATATCCAATAGAGGGAAAAGGCCGGGATGGTTTGGAGCTGGCTTGATGGGGCTCGGCTTGCTGTGAGTCCTATACGAGGCTGGAAAGAGTTGTGGAGCTGGATTATTGCTTGTCTAGGTAGACGGTCATCCCCAGATGCATAGTATGTGAACAGGCATGAACTCCGCGTATCCATGGCGTACTGAAGTTGTTCGTAGAATGGACAATCCTCGTAGCAGTCGTGCATGCAATTTTGTAGTGTTCGTATGCTTGTGTCGTACAGCGTCTTGACGTCCGTATCACTCGGGCCGTTACTGACATTTGCGAGTACGTTTAGAGGATAACGGACCGTCTCAATATCGATTCCGCGCAATGTCAAACCAGAGGAGCCTGCCCAAAGGCTAATTCTCAGAAACCTGAAAGTTCTCCAATGGAAAGGCATGTAGACCTCGTCCTTATCTTCGCCTTCATAATAACCCAAATGTAAATTCCCATCTTGACCCTGGAAGTTGTAAATATCTTGCGGGCCGATCAATGACCTTGCTGTATTGATTCGATTTCCCTTTCGGCGAAGGTACGGGACCAGAATTGGAGTGTCTTCATAGCTTTCTGAGTACGTAATAGTGATTCTGGCGCCTGGACGGTCGGGACGCTTGAAACGAAAGCGAATGAAGGCGGTTGTATGAGTCGGAACCTCCAGATCTAGCTGATGCTTGGTGTCGGGTGGGAATACCAGGTCAGATTCTTGGTCATCAAGGTTGATCAAGTTTCTCTCCCAGGCTTCCCAGGACAATGCGCTCTCAACGTTGTGAATAGCCTTGAACTGAGACTTGTAGACCTTCATGTGAGGGATAAGACGACGCGATAACTTCCAAGGTGCTGTCACACCTGTCGAGTTCTGGAACTGTAATAAAATAGCCGAGGTCCACACCAAGGAAGATGCGTCCTTCTCGTCTCTCTCGACCTTTTCGTAGATATGGAGAAAATCATCTTCGGCTTGGTTAATAGGCAGCGTCACAAATTGATCTACTGCCGTTTGCCAAAGAACACTGCTGCAAAGCTCCAACGCCCAGAATGGATCGTCGATAGTTGTTCTAACTCGAACACCACCGCATCCCAATCTTGGAAAGCTAGTGGCATATGAGGTCCCGTGGAAGAGTCTCAAGACGTGGATCGCTATCAGATTGTGTCCCGTGTGCAGATACGGACTGATGTCGACCTCGTCGTAGAACCAGAGAGCTGCATCGCCTTTGACAGGACCAAAAGCCACCAACTTTCTGTTTATGTACAACTTATAGCGTGTGTCAGCGGTGATGCTGATTGTGAGAGATGTCGGTATCTCTTTGTCGACAAAGAGCGTTTTGCGGAAATGAACGAAACGACCAGCGGTATCGGGGACATTCTCATGGAAATTGGGATGCCACATCCATGACGTGTCAACAGTCTCAGCAGCCATTGCAAATAGTGTGGCGTAAGACAGGGAAGTGGCAAGATAAGTGTTGGTAGGGACTTGCGAACACCCTATTACTCGATCACAGGCTTATTTGTGCTCGTTATCAAATTTCCCGAACGCGCATGGAGACAGTAATAGCCTCGGAGTACTCATAGGACTGCCCACAAACACCCCACTCACTACACATCCCGGAGAGAGATACACCGAATGTTCTTCGATCAATCAAACGAAGACCGAGGCTGAGCGAAACTGAACGAGGCTGAACGAAGTTGAACGAAGCTAAACGAATTATAGCCTTGGCACTCTTCGAAGTTGACCCCACAGTTTAAAGGAACGGGCAAAGACGGTGCGTCTCAAGCCGCTGACTAGCGCGACCAACCCTACACCAGATTAATTCGTCAATACTACACCTTCTTACTGGGATCAATTATACCGACAACGTTAACTCAACTAGCGGTAATGCAAGATCGGAGTTATCTCCCCCGCGATCGTAGAGAATCCCCATGGGGATAGATCCAATTCATCTTTATGCCCCTGTAACGCGGTACCCCCTAGGCAAACAAGATTGTGTTTTGAGAATATTTAATTGGAAAGGCTTTCCGATAAAATGTACTTCGTGAACCAAATTACAGCATCAATCCCATACAACCTACCAAATGGGCGTCTCTCAGTACTTGAAGCTTCTCAGCTTGGTCAGTGTCGCGACTGCGGCTCCAAACTACGCTGTACCTGGGACTCTGCCAAAAAACGCAGCCGCACTGGACGCCTCACCAGTAGGAGCATCGTGAGTTTCCAAGATGTGAGTCGGCGGTATCATGACTGATTGATCTTATTAGGTTCGAGTTTTTCATGTGGCCTTCATACGCAACCAATATCTCTTTGACTCTTCCTTGCCTAGAGCACTTTAATAAGCTCTATAAGAAGAAGATACGTATTCGGATTGGAGGCACAACGCAGGATAGAGCAACATACGATGCTGACTTCAAAGGCTATGTCTCGTACAAGGTCGATGATCCATTAGATGCTCCGATGAGCCTCACTTATGGTCCAAAGTTCTTTGATTTAATTGGTTGGTTTCCTCTGACCGTCTTGTGATGCTCAATACTCATTGCAGATTGATATAGAGACATTTGGAGCTGAAACAATCTTGGGTAAAGCGAACATCGTGAGGTTTGGTGCACGGCTAACCGTTTCTAGGACTTAACCGGGGTTTGAACAACAGAACCACCACGTTCGCCGCGGCTTCTATGGCCAAGTCCAAAGCATCTGACAATATTTGGGCAATTGAACTTGGAAACGAGCCTGATCGTAAGTCTCCCGACAACCCATTGAACAATACCGTCCTTGCTGACCTTGGTCTTTAGTGTTCTACAAGTATTGGCAATACCCTGTTGCCCAAGCACCGTGGAACGAGACACAGGAGGGATCCGATGCAGCCGACTGGGCACAGGACTTCATAAACCATTGGAAAGGTTCTCTCCCCATTCTTGCTGGTGGTGGATATGCGATTCCCTTCGAGATAGAACCTGGGTGGCCTAATCTACCATATCTGGTCAATGAGGCCTATAACCAGACTGTCAAGGCAGCGACGAAGGTGTACAACGGACATTTGTATGCTTTCTCGAATGCAACCGAAGATGGACTAGATACCGAGATGGCACACCAGAGAACAGTTGAAGACCTTAACCTTCTGCCCATCTCAACTGCCAAGTCTGTCGGCAGGCCGTACATCATTGGTAAGGACATATCATGCTCAGAAACGTTTAGCATTTTTCAGATTATTGACTCTTGCTTCTAGGTGAAACGGGCTTTCACGGATTAGACTACGAAATGGACGCCACTTTCGGCTCTGCCATTCAAACCGTTGACAAGACCTTGCGCGCTTTGTCTATTGGCACTCAGCGACTGTTCTACCACCAGGGTACTATCAATCAAGGTAACCCTTCAATCCCGTGAATACTTTCCTGCACAAACTAACGATTCTTAGCTTTTTTCAATTGGTGGCGAAGCGATCAACTCAACGCTAATTTCTACGGCGCCTACTTCGGAGCGCTTGCTGCAGCAGGTGGTGATCACATTGTGGCTAGCGACGATGGCAGCGACCGGTACGCGCAGTACATCATCTATCGAAAGGGCAAACCGTTCAAACTTGTCCTTGTCAACACCGACTACTACTCGGGTACTGGATCCCGCTCTACGACAAGCTTCACAGCTACTGGGCTCAAAAACGGTGCTGTGAAGGCGCTTCGCATGACAGGGCCAAGCAGCGAGACTCTGGTTCCCCTTCAACAGACCAATCCCAGTCTGGAGCCCAGTATTGGAGGTAAGCGCCCGTACTCATCTGTGTTGATAGCTCAAAAGAACTCATTTATTTATAGGCCAATATTTCTCCAATCAGGACTGTGGTCTCAAAGGTGCTCAGAAGCTTGAGACCTTCAAGGTTAAGAAGGAAAAGCTTGTTGTAGATCTCAAAGCATCGGAAGCACTTGTTATCTACCTTTAGTAGGATCTGTATATACTAGCTTTTGTAGGGTTAGAGTACATAGATGGAGGCGAGATTTATTCTTTATTCCTTGTTTTTAGACTTTTTATGTAACAGGTAAGGTTCCTAAGGGATAAACTAGTCTATACTAGGTTTATATTAGCAAATGTATAGAGCATAGATACTAAGCGTTATAAAGTATTACATCTCTTAATAGTAAACAAAGTAGGTTAGGTATATTTAAGTAAAGAAGTCTTATTAATAGCTAGTAAGCTAAGTATTCTATCTAGTACTAAGGGAATGTATATATATATAGAGGTTTACTTTTATAGTAATAAGCCTTAGGGAAAGGCTTATAATATAAAAGGTAAGCTATAGGGTAAGTTTTATACGTATATAAGTAAACTTGTAAGGCTTACTCTGGTGTAGGTAAGCTTGTTGTTAGTTAGAGGAATTTTGTAGGGTACACGTGACGTAACCGCTGGGATTGTATCAAGTAGGTACCTACATTAAAGACTATCAGTAATAATAAGGTATCTAGATAAGAACGATATCTTGTTCTGCCCCATATTGAAGGCCTTCCCCATGCATTATGCCCCGGACGTAACATTCTGATACTAGCTGAAATTTCGTACATTCTTGTGTCAGTAAGTCCCAGCCCGACCGCTTCACTCGGCGAAGAAGAAACGGGACCTTCGCCCCATATAAGATCCCAACATAGTCACCAACCTGGATGCCTTCTGATCCAAGACCTAGATACCAGCACTCCGTCGTGAAGAGCACCCTATCAGCCCCATGCCTCTCAAAGGCAGCAACGAAATGTTGCGCCTTCTCTATGAGTTGCCGCCTCTGTAACTCGCTTTGGATTGTGTCCGTGATGCCTCTAAAGAACGCCTGGTGGCTAGTTTCAAACCCACCGACGCAAGTCGCCCCGTGAATCGACGACCAAGGCTTAAAGTCTTGCCTAAGATCGCCGATGAGCGTTCGTGATAGAAGAACGTCCGCCGACTCGTTCGTCTTGTACGGCATCACCGACGTCACAAGCTGCCAGGCTTGCTTGAGCCACTCCTTCGTTTCAATATGCTGGTCTCGTGCGTAACTTGATTCACCTGGACTCACGCCTAGTGGATACCGACTACCGACATCTTGGACCTGGTCGAGTAGAACACCTTTGAGAGCCAGAGTTGTCGGGCGGGAGAAAGCGCTGTAAACGACTGGCAGGGTGTACGACACTCCAGCCGCAGAGTCGTAGCCCGCGCGTTCGGCAATAGCGCCGAGGTATGTCCCTTCTGTCGCCAGAGTGCCTGTTCCGAAGGATATCCTGCGCGCCGCAGTAGTCCAATCAGGAACCCAACTCGGGAGGCTCTTCAACCTCCTCGTATTCCCAAGGCCAGCAAACGAGAGCAGAGCCAGCGGTGACGACGACTTGCTTTTCCCGGAGGCCAGGATGAGCTCGGCGGCCTGGGTGAAAACGGACTCAACGGGGGTTGTGTATGCTGGGTCTAAGTCTTCGAAGTGAATGTCGCATGAGAGACCCATCAGGGCGTATATCTTGTCTCTGGGGTCTGTCGCGTGGAAATATGGGGCAACTTCCATTAAGAGAGTTTGCAGCAAGATACCCGAGCTGCCGCCCAACGGGTCTGGTCCGTCAAGACCATGAAGGTGCCGGTGACCAGCCATGATGCAGGCGTTGCTGGAGGCGTATGTCCTCATGGGCTGTTTGAGTTCGGGTGTGAAATTGATCAGATTGTGGTCAAGTAAGAACAAATACAAATCGTCCCAGAGAAGCTCTTTAATTCTCCCTAGTGAGTCCTTAATTACCAAGAGGACACAGGATCCCTTGACCAATTCTTGGAAGACCCAGATTCTTGAAAACCATGTGCATTGAAGAAGTGGTCTTAATTTTAATAGGAGCATTTTACCCTGATCTCTTTGACACTGACAACTATATGCCCTTGGTGTCGATGGGTTGAGCCTCAGGGCCCATGGTTGGCGATAAGAGTTCTTAGCATAAGAATTTACCATGTCAATCACTTTGAATGCATCTGCAGCATCGATGCATCGTATATCCCCGCCGAGCCAGGCAATAACCTGAACCGCGTTCTGGTATATGTCCCTCATGAGGGGAAGCTGAGTTCGTTTCTCGGCGTCGTCGTCCTGGTTAATGCAAAGTGCATCTATCCAGATATGAAATGGCGGTTCGTATTCTGAGAGAAGGTGTTGTAGTACTTTCAAGGCGCTCTCCGTCACTGGGATGGACGCGTCTCCCCCGGACTGGGGGAATTGCTTGGTCGGTGCGCCGCCCCAGACATAAGAAATCGCGAGATATGGTGTCTTCCAATCAAGATGTACGTGATCAAATCCCCAGGATACGCTCCCAGGGCAATTGGAGCAGTGCAGGAACCCATGGCTTATCTGTAGTAGTCGGATTTCTCTGTGGTCAAGCGGCCGGTACCAAGATCTGACCGTGGGCATTGTATGAGGTCAACCGGACTGCCTGGTCTAGGTAGCTAGATATGATGGAAGTTGTGCGCCTTCAAAGTGGTGAACGGATGAATGGAAGATCTGTAACTATAACTGTTGTGCTATGAGGTTTGTCAAAGACTATCGCGCAAGCATGCTTGGGTCGTTAAGGCGTTTTATCTCGCTCAGCCCAGCAACCACGTGTCTAGGGCCATTTTTGTGGCTGGCGTTTGGTTGGCTCAGCCCCAAGCCACCACTTGTATGAACCAGCCAGGGCAGACATTAAGGCGAGAGCCAAGGCATAAATAAGATTCTTATGTAGGATAAGTGAGGGGCTAAGATCATCTTTAAGCTCACAAGACATTATTCTCGGCTTGCAGCCTTATGATCCCTGACCAGGAGTAGTAAGTGCATAGCCAACTAGGTTTACGCCTTAGCTGCCAAGGCAGATAAGCTTAACCATGCGACATTACCAAGTCTCGGTCTCTGTTATTAGAAAACGTCTAAGAACCTAACCGATAGGCCGTTGGTAGTATAGGGCAAACTACTAATCTTAAAAAATAGCATAGACTAATAGTAGTGCGGGGAAGCCTATTAGGTAGAGATAAGATAGACAATAGGAGGGCTAAAATACTAACCCTAAACTACTAACCTCCTAAGCAGCTAATTATAGACCTAGAATTAACCCTAAGTCTTTACTTTAGTCTTTAAAGTAGCTAAAATAAGGGAAAGGAAAATAATAATATAATAGAGAAGAGAGAAAAAAAAAAAAGAAAAGAGGTTAAAGAGAGATCTAAGCTAAAATAGGATAGTCTATTTATCTATTTCTCTTTCTTTCTATAATCCTTATCTCTATTTAGAGAACTAATAACTAACTAGCTCCTTTTACTTAACTAAACTTAACTTATATTACTAATTAACTATAGTAATAATAGCCTAATAGTACCTACTAAATATATTACTAAATAATACTAATAGTAATACCTAGGTATTAAAAAGAATAGTAAGGCTAAGTAAAGAAAATAGTAAAGGAAGGTAGCTTCTATATAATAAAGAATATTAGTTACTAATCTATATCTTCTATAGCTATATAGTCTATATTAATAACCTAGCTATTAAACCCTGCGTTGCTTAGCAACCAATGAATTAGTTTTAGTAGGAAATAAAATAGCGCTAGCATAATATAGGGTAACTGATAATTTAAATCTGGGGTAACTAATGAACTCCAGTCTATACTCTAATAATAATAGTAAAGATATAAAGAAAATATATAGGTATAAAGTTTAAATATAAAATTATAATAGTAGGTTTAGTTTTATTATAAAACTATTATTTATAACGTGCATGATAAGCGAGCGTCGCAGTTAAGCGAGCGTTGCACTTTTCTGCATACCCTTTATTATCTACATAATAAGATTCCTACAATTTATCTAATTAATTAAAATTACTTACTATACTCTTCTCTAGATACCTCCGGAACTACCTAACAGGTCCTTGCATTATGCCTAGTCTTACCGTATACACTATAGCGTCGAATGCCCAGTCTAACTAACCTCCTTTGCCTACTACTTCTTAACGATTTGGCTACTACCTGCGTATTAATATCCATCTGATTAATTACTTGTAATACTTCCTGTATAGTTATTGCCCCTCTCTTCTGTAATCTAGTCTTTTTCTGTCTACGGCGCTGGCTTAGTATCTTATTTGCCTAGCAAAGTTCTTTGTTCTTTGCTACTAGTAGGGTAACCTTATGTATTACTACTTTAGCTCCCTTAGAAAGATAGTGCAGAGCCTTAATAATTGACTCTAGAGAGCTACTGTAATGCCGCCTAATTCGTCTAGCAAGGTAGTTAGACTAAGATTAGTTCTCTGTTATTGTCTTTAGGGTCTTTAAAGTCTAGGGAGAGGAAGGCTTAGCTGCCTTCCTGGGAGGCATTAGAGTCTGTAGCTATATATTAAGCTTTAATATAACGGTTTCTGGGTTAAGAGGATAAAGTCTAGCTCCTCTAAAAGCCCCCTGGATATTGCTTTCTGTAAAGGTAGCTTAAAAAGCGGCATAAAAGGCAGGGAAGAACTTAGTCTTTAAAATATAGGTTATAGAGCATCTGATTAGATGCTCTATTTCTTAACTATAAGTATTCTTTAGTACTGAAAAATACCTAATATTAAGAGGCTAGAGTAAGTGGGATATATAAGTAGGTATGCAAAGTGTAATGATCTTGTAATCCTAATAATATCTCTTAAATTCAACCAAGTGGTGACTTTTGTGACTATTAAGGACCAGAAGGTGATAGAGACTAACTGATCTCTTTGCTGTTAATTAATTAAAGTGCTTTAGCTACTTAAGACTTAGCTTATTATTTATCTATCTATTTTAGCTTATTGTAATAACCTAATTGCTGGGGAGGTTGTATTCTTAGTACTAATTTGCAAGGTAATATTAGCCTGAACCAATAATGAATGGCGGGATTAATTAACCTTCTGCATTAATTGCTAGAATTGCAGTAATCTATTTACAGTTTCTAGGCTATACTGATTTTAGTCTTCCTTGCCTTTCTAAGCCTATAATAGCTATTCCGGACTATATAAGGCCTATTATAAAGCCAGTTTTATTAAAGTTCTAGATATTAGCTAATTAGATACTGTACTTTGCGATTGTATTCTATATAAGCCTAAACTAGCTACAAATAATAGTTAGATCTTTGCATTTAGCTCTCTAATAGTTATATCTCTAAAAGATATACATCTTTAGCTCTAGTTATCGTTTAATGAAGTTATAAGCCTAGCGCTTGCTAATAGGTAATATATTGCGGTCAGTAAGTAAAGAATTAGCTATTTCTTCTATAAAACGCAGTTGCAAGGGAAATCTTTGCGAATCTAGGTTAAGAATAAATTATACTATTATTTGCTCTTCTAGGTTAGATAATCTCTGTAAATTTAGAGTAGAATTACTTTGCGATTAAATACTATTATAACGCTAACGCAATCTGTGTTTAGAGATCTTATATATCTTTGCAGTGCATTAGGTGCTTAATTCTAGATTATTTTAAAGGGCTTTAAGTGTAAGAAGGGTTTTTGCCTTAATTAAAGGTTGTAATATGATTTGTAGTTAAAAACTAATTAATTAGGTAAAAGTAATAATGTAGAAGGGAAAAGTGTGACGCTTGCTTGACTGCGATGCTTGCTTATTATGCACGTTATACTAAATTACTTAATCTTATTATCTACTTTAGTTTTAGTATTTATTAGCTAATAAGGGTAGCCTGTAAGAAGTACTTTATTAGGATATAATATTATCTACTTATAACGGGGTTTGAACCTACGACCTTAGAGTTGCACCCGGCCCCGCACGGCTGCACCCTAGGTTACGTATCCCTACCCTCTTAAGGGGTATTTCTAGAGAAATCCCCATACATATAATAGACTTAGCAAGTTTTAGTCTTATAACTAATTAACCCTTACCTTCTTAATCTACCTAGCTATACCTAAGACCTATTATAATTCTAAAACTTCTTTTATATAGCTACCTAAATTTAAGAATAGTATAAATATATTAATAATCTACCTAGGAACCTAAGTTAATTAGCTTAGGAAATCCTAACCGATAGGCCGGTGGTAGTTTAGGCTAAACTGCCAACCTCTGAAAATAGCACGGGCTAATAGTAATACAGGGAAACCCTATCTAGTAGGTCTAGGGGAATAACAGAGGGGCTAAACTACTAACCCTAAACTACTAACCTCCTAATATACTAATTATAGACCTAGGATTAACCCTAAGTCTTTACTTTAGTTTAGTTTATAGGGTAACTAGGATAAGGGTAGGGAAAATAATAATTAATATAATATAGAGAAGAGAAAAAGAAAAAAAAAGAGGCTAAAGAGGGGTCTAGGCTAAGATAGAATAGTCTATCTATCTATATATCTCTTTCTCTCTCTCTCTTTCTCTCTCTCTCTATATATCTATATTTCTATCTCTATATTATATTATATCTAGGGAGCTAGTAACTAACTAGCTCTATTTACCTAACTACTATACTTAACTTAACTAACTACTAATTAACTATAGTAATAATAGCCTAGTAGCCCCTACTAAATGTATTATTAATAAGTAATATTAATAGTAATACCTAAGTACTAAGAAGAATAGTAAAGCTAAAGAGAGGAAATAGTAAAGAAAGGTAGCTTCTTTATAATAAAGAATATTAGTTACTAATCTATATCTTCTATAGCTATATAGTCTATATTAATAACCTAGCAGGCTATCTAAGGGACTATTATTACAATCTCTTCTATTAAGCCTACTATAATATTATCTACTATTATAAGGCCTTACTATTAATACTACTAGAAAAGGGACTAAGGGATAATTAACTAGCTTAGTATAGCTTATTTAACCTAGCTAAGCCTATTAAGGATCTCCCTATTTACTAAGGGTTTATATATACCTAGCTAAGCTACCTAGGGTACCTAATACTAAGCTAAAAGTACCTATATATATACTTTAATAATAAGTATAATACTAAGGTAGCTAAGAGGAAGACTAAGGAGAACCTTTAGACTACTATATATCTATAGACCTTCTTTACTAGTCTAAAGAAGGTAATCTATTACTTTTGCATTTATAAAGTAGGAAAAGAGAAAGAAGGAAAAGGATTTAAAAGAAGAAGAAGAAAAGAAAGAAGAGTACTAATTACCTAGCTAGAAGACTAAATAATAATAGCTTATATTACTAAAGGATAGTTACTATAGTAGAAGAAATAAGAAGAGATATAGAAGGTTATAAATAAAGGTATCTTTGTCACAGCGCAAGACCAGACCTGCTTACCCTAGACCCAAGTGTGGGTCAGATCACGTGGCGATACGTTATCGCTGTAACTTTAGTTAGACCGCCAGTCAGATCCTGAACGTAGCTCCTTGAGCTACGTCTTGTCAATAGAGCCTGACCTGCCTGCAGTGCCTATACGTAGCAATAGACCTGATTCCGCCTGAAGCGCTCCCTGTCTACCTGTGCTCTGAGCCCAGACCGTGACAA
>JAHKNZ010000057.1:33230-121314 GCA_019054715.1 Fusarium sp. S19/10 | reverse complement strand
GTACAAAAGGGGACCACTGTTGGCAGAATGAAGGGAAACATCATCGTCTTCAGCCCCACCACATTAGGATGCTCGCCGATCATATGCAGGCAGGGAACGACCTGAACGGACACGATGACGTACCTCCAGAATTCCGCCGACTGGTGAAGGAGGACGAACGCCAATGGGAAGAAAGGGAACAGGATGAGCGCGAGAAGATTTCTGGTCGTAAGCGGCAACGGCGAGGTTCAGATGGCTCAGCTGTCCGCATTACCCAGGTTCATTGTCACCAATGTGCAAACAGTGTTCCTCCATCCCCGAAAACATATTTTCCCACCACTTCGCTTGTGAATTTTGACTTGCCCAGAGAAGATGAGGTAGTGGCGTACAGTATCTATCAACGGTCCCGAGTGCGCACTGACGAGCAGAAAGAATATTACATGTCGGCTCAGGAGCTGACTCTGGAGCACTGTTATGATCTCGATATGCTTGCTAGCAATCAGGAAAAGATGTTCCGCTTTTATAAGAAGCATGGGATACCAGAGGGCGTGGCATGGCGTTATGTTTGTGATGCTGGATCATACATAAGAAGGCGCCAGGAAGGGAACGATGTGCAATGTTAGAACGGTTTCTATTTGATCTATCCAGTTTTCCTTCTAGTCAATGTAGATTTGTGCTTTCTTAAAGTGTCCCTTTACGATTTTAGACTGTTGTCCTACAATCCTGACCTGCATATGCAGGTATGATTTGAAGTCGCCCTGTATGAGGTCCTCGTCTTGTCGCGCCATCTTCCTGATGCGGTTCTTGACGGAACCGAATAAATATTCGATAGGGTTCAAGTCGGGACAGTACGGCGGTTGCATTTCTATTATCACACCTGCCTCCGTGAGCTTACCCTGAAGGCTAGGAGAAACGAAGTGGAAAGAGGCGTTGTCCATAAAGATGACGGAGTTGGGTTCAGGATACCTGCCGCAAAAGGGCAGCAACCTTTCGAGAAACCCTTGAAACAGCTCGGTATCTGTATTCTCCTGGTATACCTCACAATATATGACTCCTCCCAGAGTGTACGCTGGTAACATTTGCACTCTCTTACCGCGATGGAAGCGCTTGTACTGAACCGGGGTTACTCCTTTGGGTGCGTAACCTCGTCCCAGAATCGCCAGCCCACGATCGCTCCCGCTTTCGTCTATGAATATCATTTGCTCGGGTTTGTAATGGGACCGCCTTTCTATATAGTCATCTCGTAAATCTTGATTACGCTCTTTGGCAACGTTCTGCGTCACCTTCTTGGTCCAGCCAACGCGCTTCAGCGTCCTACCGATGGTGAAGCGTGACAAGTTGACGCGATATTTCTTGTTAAGAAAATCGGCCATATCCTGTTGACTCATACAAGGATCCCTAGTCAGCTTGTCTTGTAAAGCCAACCACATATTCTCTGTTACGACTCCAGGCCAGGTGGTCGTCTGACCAGGAGCATTGATTGTACCATACCGGAGTATATTAGATCGTGCGTAACGGACGGTTCGTGCGGTGCATCGGCCGATCGTTGTCGCTATCTGCTCGTCTGTGATGACTTCTCGACCTTTTAACTTTTCTATGATGACTTGCTGAAGCTCGGTTCGCTGTATTTTCGATAATCGTGGTGCCATCAGAGGAGGGGTTGTAAAGTCCAAAATTGCCACGTAAGACCCTTGTGTCAAATGTGTCCTAATCACTGATCGTTGTTTGTCAGCGGCATGCGGTCAAAGTCTAATCCGAACATCCAAAATGCTTAATGTGTATTTCGGATTGTTTATGCTAGATTAGCACTGTATGGAGAATTGCTAAACCGGCTAACCTCGCACACAACTTGTAGACATCTGACAGTGCCAGCATATACGTCTTCCCATTCGCTACGGTACACCCACTTCCGCAAACCCAATTCCCCTTTGGGCTAGCTTTCTCCAGATGAGGGGCAACAATCAAATCCCTCATCCTTCCCGTGCCTCCACATCAGCAAACTATGACACTAGGGCAAAGGCATCATGCCTGCTATCTCTAAGTTTATTTCCAGAATACGGTTTAGAGAGCGACACAGTAGTCGATCCGTGCAAGAGTCCCCTTCAACGGCGCCTGTCCCGACTCTGGATCATCATCCACAGGGTCTAGAGGTGGTATCCGAAGGAACCAACCCTGTCGTCGAGTCAGTATCATATTATCCCTTGATCACACGTTGCGTGTTATCTAACCCACCACTCTACAGTATTATCGTTATTCACGGTCTTGACGGCCATCGCGAGAAAACCTGGACAGCCGAAAACGGAGTTCACTGGCTCCGTGATCTGCTTCGTATCGATATCCCCGAAGTACGTATCCTTGCTTGGGGCTACGACGCCAACACACACGCCGTTTCTGGCACGTGTTGCTCCTTTCTGTACGATCATGCGCGAACTCTGGTGTCCGACCTGAATAGGAGGCGGAAGTTGACCGATGTGAGAGGCCATATTATCATGGTTCGAAGAAATACTGACATGTGGGTAGTCCTCAGAACGGCCAATCATCTTTATTGCACATAGCCTTGGGGGTATTGTCGTGAAGAGTGTAAGCGAAAAACAAGCCCGTCTCAGTGCGAGAAGCCTATTTGACAGTAACAGGCCCTCATTCACTCGGATGCAGCGCGCCAAGGAGCGCTTCCTGAGCACCGGTCTATCAAGCTATCGACATTTGGTATTCTTTTCATGGGTACCCCCCATCAGGGCGGAAATGGCGTTAAGCTAGGACGCATCCTCACCAATGTCGCCTCTGTCTTCGTGCCAGCCGATGATCGTCTCCTCAAGCATCTTGAGAGAGACTCTGAATGGCTCCTGCAACAGCTGGGCCAATACGGCCCGATCAGTGGTGAATTTGTAACCAAGTTTGCTTATGAAAATTACAAGACGCCGATAGCTTTGGGGAAACAAATTATGGTCCGTACAGATCCTTCCCCCTATTTTAGAACCGGGTTGCTAAGACATACAAGGTGGTGCCCAAAGCATCAGCAGTTGTGCCTGGGCAGGCGGACGCCGAGCCAATTGTCATTCATGCGAACCACAAAAACATGGTCAAGTTCCCATCAAAGCAGGATGCTGGCTATAACACCGTCCTAGAAAATTTGCAGATCATGGTGAAGGATGCCGAGGCCGTGATTCGAGCACGATGGGAAGCAGAGCGCCGGGCCGAGAACGGTGGGTGTTTCTCATGAACCAGGTTGGCCTGCACAGCTAATTCTTATGGGTGCATATGATAGCTCGAGGTAATGAAAAGCAGTTCTCTCTTGGATTCAGTCTATCAGAGGTCAATGAAGTCAATCATTTTGTCGCGAGACAAGAGCAACTTGTCCAACTACAGGGGATCTTGACAGCATCTCGTGATCGCCACATCGCTGTCATTCACGGCCTCGGGGGTATGGGCAAAACACAACTGACTATTGCTTTTGCAAAGCAAAACTACAAATCGTTCTCTGCGGTGTTCTGGATGAACGCGACTGATGAAGAGACGCTGAAACGGAGCTTCATGAGAGCAGCAGACCGCATACTCCACGAGTGTTTCCCTTTTGCCTATCTTGAACGCGCCGTTGCCAATAGTGATATGGATGAGATAGTCAAAGCTGTTGGGCGATGGCTGAGCGAACGTAACAACAATCAGTGGCTCATCATCTTCGACAACTATGACTACCCTTCCTTGGGCGGCAATACTGGCAGGCGGAATTCTTGGCAAAAGGATAGCATCGTTTCGAAAGATTACGATATTCGCCCATTCTTTCCTGAGACTCATCACGGTGCGATTATCATCACGACGCGGTCATCCACTGTTAAACTCGGCCAGACTATTCGATTAGGTAAACTCAAACGCATTGAGGATAGCCTCAGCATTTTGGAGTCCACGTCTAGTCGCGAACGACTCCAAGAAGGTGACAAACATCAACAGTTAAATAATATGTTGTAAGGTTAACGTTTCATAGATCCCGCAGCTGTTCACCTTGCTAAGAAACTTGACGGTCTTCCACTTGCCCTTGCTACTGCTGGTGCTTATCTAGACCAAGTTGCTATGTCGTGCGCGGAGTACCTCGAACTTTATCAAGAATCATGGGGTAGACTCCTAAATTCCAGCCCACAGGTGTTATCGTACGAAGACCGTGCTATGTACTCAACATGGATCATCTCATATCAGAATGTAGAGAAACAAAACAAGTCCTCTGCTATGCTTCTCAAGCTTTGGGCTTACTTCGACCATGATGACTTGTGGTATGATCTGCTGTGTGGTGCAGATGAATCGGCACCACCATGGCTGCAAGCCCTTACAGACAAACTTACTTTTACGGAAAGTATACGACTATTGTGCGACCATGGACTTGTGGACGCAAATGCAGTCACCAGAGAGAGCGAAGTAGGATCACTAGGTTACAGCGTGCACGGATGTGTGCATGCATGGATGGTTAGTGCTTTGCATAAACAAACTGACACAGATATGGTGCAGCTTGCGGCTAGATGTGTGGCGTCGCTTGTACCTAGCACAGATGATAAGGAGTATTGGCGGACACAACAGCGGCTATTGCAGCACGCCGATCGATGTTTCGAGATGGTGGCTGAAGGAACAAGAGGACCCGATTTTGAACCATGGATTAATGCCGCTTTGGGAAGCCTCTATGACGACCAAGGTCGACTTGAGAAAGCGGAAGCGATGTATGATCGAGCACTACAAGGGTACGAGAAGGCCTGGGGACCCGAGCATACATCAACGCTTGACACAGTCAACGACCTGGGAAACCTCTATGCCGGCCAAGGTCGACTTGAGAAAGCAGAAGCGATGTACGATCGAGCATTGCAAGGGTACGAGAAGGCATGGGGGCCGGAACATACATCAACGCTTAACACAGTCAACAATTTAGCGCTCCTCTATGCCGATCAAGGTCGACTTGAGAAAGCAGAAGCGATGTACGATCGAGCATTACAAGGGTACGAGAAGGCATGGGGACCAGAACACACATCAACGCTTAACACAGTCAACAACCTAGGAAGCCTCTACAGAAGCCAAGGTCGACTTGACAAAGCGGAAGCGATGTATGATCGAGCATTGCAAGGGTACGACAAGGCCTGGGGACCCGAGCATACATCAACGCTTGACACAGTCAACAACCTGGGAAACCTCTATGCCGGCCAAGGTCGACTTGAGAAAGCAGAAGCGATGTACGATCGAGCATTGCAAGGGTACGAGAAGGCATGGGGACCAGAACATACATCAACGCTTGACACAGTCAACAACCTAGGAAGCCTCTACAGAAGCCAAGGTCGACTTGAGAAAGCAGAAGCGATGTACGATCGAGCACTGCAAGGGTACGAGAAGGCCTGGGGACCCGAGCATACATCAACGCTTGACACAGTCAACAACCTGGGAAACCTCCATGCCGGCCAAGGTCGACTTGAGAAAGCAGAAGCGATGTACGATCGAGCACTGCAAGGGTACGAGAAGGCATGGGGACCCGAGCATACATCAACGCTTACCACGGTCAACAATCTAGCGCTCCTCTATGCCGATCAAGGCCGACTTGAGAAAGCAGAAGCGATGTACGATCGAGCACTGCAAGGGTACGAGAAAGCTTTCGGATCGCCGACTTTCGAAACTTACCTGCCTGCATTAAACACTCTCGAAAGCCTTGGCGATTTCTATCAACATATAAACAAGCCAGAGTTGGCTAAGACATTTTATTCGCGTGCACATGGGGGACTTGAAACAGTTTTCGGGGACAACGACGAACGAGTCCGGGCGATTTTCAAAAAGTTGGAGACGATGCATCTGTAACATGGAAATATCATACCGTCCGAGATTATAGACAGACATCTATCCTTATGATTATGTTTATATTTCTTATTTTTGTTAGTCACATGAGATTAGAACTTCACTTGTCTCCTTCCAGCTTTGGTAAACTTATGCTGTAGGCCATGATAGTCTGAGGTCATGGTATTTCGTTGAAATCGATTGCGTCAGGGTATCCTATAGCATGACCCTAGTTGTTCTTATTAGTCATCGGGTATAGGACGGACAAAAGCTTATTCCGTTAACTCACGAAGCTCGTTCTCGATGTACACCGTGCATGTAAGACGTCAAAGCCACACTGTGTGGGTACATAACTAATATGCCTGAATGTTGTGGAGGAGGAAACTGTACGTGCTCAATACTGTATCACACGAAAGCCTTCCGTCAAGTATTAACTTTTCGCAGACGAGGGAGCCGATCGCAAGACAACCAAGCGCGACATAAAGCGTTTACTTTCCATGGGGCACATAAAGGTAGTGGTATATTTCGCAAAAGGAACAAAGGAGAAGGCAGCCCACGGCATTCGAAGAAACAAACCTTCACTACGCTTCTCCCAAAAAGCTTGTGTCCATAGCCCTATCGGTCATGGAACATGGTTGGTCTACCTCCCAGAAAAGAGACCTTGTTCTAAATTGTCTTAGTTATGGCCGTATCAAGAACGATAAAGTCCCCAATTTGTACAATATCTCAAAGTCGACCAAAAACTACGCTGGAGTATATCACTTCTACTATCGACCTTATGGTGAGTTAGATCGCTTTGGTTCGGAATACACATATTCATGTCCTTTCTAGATGCGCTTGTCAGCCAGGGTATCATCCAGTGTGATTCTGATGATACCCGTCCGTTGTATTCAGCCTTTCAACAATCCAGATACCCTACTCGAAAGCGACCTGATGGGCGAGATGAGATTGATTTGACTGGCACAGATTAAACTCTATTTTGTGGATCGGCTAGGCGCGGTATTGTAACCACATTTCATGTGGCTTCAGAAATAATTGGTGGATAGAGCGTCTTGTTGTAAATGAAGACAGGGCATCAAATCGATTAAAATCTTCCTATACTTATTCAGTGGAATGCCAAGATAACCCGCTAAAAGTCTATAGTAAGGGCTGTATTGGCTGTTATGCGGATGTGGGAAAAGATGAAAAGAAAAACAAGAGATTATTACAATTCGAGAGCCATGATGGGATGTACGGTGCGGTGCCGGATGCTTCGGGCACCTTTAATGTATTAGACCTTCCGCACTAGCAGCATAAATGGTGATTGGAACACTTAAATGCACAGTTACGCAGCAGAGGCGCTATCTTGATGACCTCACGCAGACTTCAAACTGATCTTTGGTTATTTGTGCATATTGTAGTGTTACAATAAAAAAACGTTTGGTCTTGATATCAGAAGAGATTAAATATGTAGGTGATTGTGCCGGTCACTCTAGTACGTTCCGTTACGGGTAATGGTGTAGAGGACTGGGTTCATGCCATGAGAGTAGCTTCTATGTCACTTACCAATATCGGCTCATGTTAACTAAAATGCCTTTACACATCCCAGACACTGGGTTCTGTGTATCAGCAACAACCGAGGAGTACGATAAATGGCTGTCCATAACCCTCGAGATTGAGGATATCAAGGATGAAAGCTGTACGTCAAGTGATATCAACTTTCAATCCACGTCTGAGACTGCTTCTGAGCGGGAAGGAAACGTGGAAATCAACAGCCCTTAGCTATAGCTATATTATCAGAACTGCTCAAAGTATTGAGTCCTGGTTCGTTGCCATACCGCCACTGATGCCTTCCACGCAGCACAAGAGGCGGGTCAGAAGGATAAGGCAAGGCTGAAACCGATATGCTGGACTACCCATCGCTTTCGTACGCATCCCAACCTGGTATACAGGCGACTGACACGAGGTGCTTGGGCCACATTATCGCAAGCCGTTGGCTCTCGATCCCAGACGGCTATCCATCACCCACCGACATGTTGTGGTAGAGTCCATACGAGTAACGTGACAGTTCCCAGTCAGATTAAAACTGCTCACCTTATGGGTATGGGTGCCTATGACAAGCTCAGAAATAGTCTTCATTCAAAGTAAGCATAGATACAGCCCATAATATGTTATTCAGCGCAAGGACTGGTGTATCCATCTTATCTAAGACGAATCTTTTTGGTCTCATCTATATCATCCACTTCTCAATTTGTTACTGAGACTTCTCAGTAGGTCGTAAAGACCTCATGTGGAACTAGCCGAGTAGAGGGCATAGTAACAGGTTTCGCCTGGTACAAGTGTGGATCATGAACGGCTAGATACGTTAGTTGACAGTCGTATGTGCTTCCATAGTATTTATTAGAATGGACACTAAATTAAGCTTAATATATACTTTTCAAAGGAATGCAATACCGAACAACTTATGTATTTACCTCGTGTAACGATGGTTATTTATGTATAGTTAATCCCGAGTAATTGATCGCTTGCCACCACTGACAACAAGACACACGCGTGGGGGCTGGTAGGTCTCTTTCTCACGGTACAAACTGTATCCGATTACCAGCAGAGGTCGCCTCTGACCCGTCTACATCTCTGCTGACAGCTTGTCCTAGAATCGTCCGCAATCTTCTAGCCAATGTGTAGATAAACTTTGTTTTGTAAAGACAAACCAGGATTGTCGAAAAACTCCATGTTGAATGTAGACAGGTGACGTGTTAAACTCCAACTTACTATCTCTTGATATATAGTTCAACTCCGTAATACTTCAGCTGCAACGCAGTTAGCTTTATTTAATGCTAAGTGGGAACTACCTACAATCTGTGTTCTGCTTCTTTTAACAAGTCTGCTCTTTGGTTTTGTCCTCCCCTGGATTATTTGTTGAATATTTGCCATTGTTTGACTAGTGGGTCCCTCGTATTTAAAGTTTTCAACCCTCAATTGCTTGAGCGCTCCCAAACAAGCTTTGGGAAGCCTATAGTTCGACGAGATGTACAGGTACGTTAGCCCTTTGCACGAAGGAAGAAGACGGAGCGCAAGAGTAAGGTTCTCGCCCAAGTGCTGTATCTTGACCCTTTTGACCATATCAAGCGTGTCCCGTCTGGCTCTGGAAATAAATAATGGCAAGTCATTCTTCGGGGATTCGAAAACAAGCTCATGTCTTCCGTAAAGCCAAGCTGTAGTGAAGTCGCTAATTCTCCTGTTGACGCGAAGCATGTTTTGGATGTTTTGGCAATGCAACCCAGTTCCTGGATAGTAGTTGATGTGAATTGATTGTGGATCCTGGGTGTTCTGAAGGTCGTCCAAAACCATGTCAAGAACCTCTCTTGGCAGCTTGCACAGATTTCCCATTTTCGACTGTTATGGACGATTACAAGGAGGCCGGAAAGAAAAAGAAAGACTGGAAGACGTTGGATTGACGCAGGACGGATATTTACGGCATTGAAACGTCGGCCCCTGTATCTTAATCAGCAGATGTGCTGCTCGTTCGGGTGTAAGCACTTAGAATTATCCGCTAGCCCCAGCATCACGTGGGCTACTATCAAACATTAAATGGGACAAGCCCAATAACAGCGTCTCACAGCAGAGGCCAAAGTATTTATCGTGAATGACGAAACATAGTTAGCCTTCGAACGCTTCAGGGTTTCAATCCGCCGATAACACAGTATTGGCCTTCGCTGTCAGCCTCAGCGGCTTTTGGCATCATGGCAGTAAAGGAAGGCTGTCTGGTTATCGGTCCGATGCATATCGCTTTGCTTAGTCGATCAACATCTATCGAGAACAAAGATCTCTTACAACCCCTTTCTTAACCTAGCACGAAATATGAGATTGAAATAAACGCTGCAATTACACTTCCTCAAGAGTTTTTGGTATAGTTAAAACCCTAGGCATTGTAAAAGACTTTCAATGTAGGCTTGTGCCACCCTTTCTGTCATAGTTACTCGGCTGTTTTGTCATCAGGGCAGCGTAATTGATCATCAAATGGCCCTTACGGGGAGGAGTGCCTTGTTGTTCTTGGTCTTAGACTCATCTCTGTTATAGCTCCAAATTCCTCAAAGGGGCACTACAATCTGATAAGTTGAGATACGACACGAGTAGAGCTGAACCAATTTTAGTCCATCAAAGCTCTTTCAGGATCGTGAAGGTCGTCAGACTGCACTACTAAAAGCCTAAGTGTAAAACAACCACAACCCAGTCTTTGCCAATCAGTAATTAGCCGGGACACACCATCAGGAAAACACCGCCTCGTATAGAACGCTAGTAGAATGCCTTGATAGCGGTGAGCTGGTTGAGAAATGACTGCAAGTCTTTAGTATATGAGGAATTTCAAAACCCTGACTAGGACGCCCGCTTCCTTGAAAGGACCATGCCTTGGTGTGGGCTGAATGGACAACAAAAGAATTCATGTACGAGGGAAACCAAACTTTTTTTTGGAGTAATAAGCTAGAGAAACGATTCTGTTTTATTTTTATTAGTTGGTGGCATGAATAGTGGCGAAGAATCCAGTACAGCTGTAACACCAAGCAACATACCCTGAGCCAGAATGGGTGCTGATAGGAATGTTTATATTAATTGTCGAACAAAGTAGTTCAAAGGCGTATTCTAGGTATGATGAAATAAACCAAAAAAGGTCCTTTTTCTTTGTTTCATGATATCAGTGTGGCCCAGACTAGTGCTATAGATGCCTGCACCACACCACAAGCACTGGGCGCCCTTTTTGACCTCTCTCGATCACTACTTGAGTAAGTCAACTTGATAGAGTCATGTTATCACCGAGCCTTCTATAATAGAGTGATTAGGATATGGATGGCTCGGCTATTTCTAATTCCGTGCTAGTTGCCTTTCTCTTTCATACGCAAACAGAGGCGAGAAGAGGGCAATGAAACACTTTCTAAACAGAATAGCCTGTGAGAAGCCCAAGCCCATAAATTATTTTGAATCACAAGGCTGCAGCCTGTAATTTGGGTGAGAAGGTTGACTTTGTGATTCATTGGCCGTGGCAAGGCGCCTCGCGGGGGAGTTTTTTGAATGGCACAACCTAAGCTTACAGTTGCATAGCCTCCGTTTTCAACCATTCAATTAATGGTCTAGATTCTTAAATCTCTCACCATCCCCGACAACTTCGGCGCAGTTGCATATCGGAAACACTGAGATTAAACATAGAGATACATTCGTCATGGGCGAGAATCTCGTAATTTATTACAATGACTCCATCGACTCGGACAATCTCGCTGCCGCAATGGCCTTGTGGAAGGCGACATACGAGAGGCCAAACACTCGCTTGATTTGGATTATAGAGCCTCGCCAGGTGTGCTTTGGGCTATCTATGACAGCGGAACAGGTATCAAAGTGCAAGGACTTGATACAACAGCACTTTGCATCGCTTGGGAATCCCTTCAAGGTGCTTTTGGGTGGACTCATCAACCAGACGGATCTTGATAATATCAAAGCTCTCACAAAAGTTGATCAGCAGCTGGTAGCCTACCCTCCCCGAATCCTATTATGAATTTCACTGACCCAAGTGCAGTTGCAAATGGCTGTAAAGCCGGACTACGATTCACGGGAACATGCCGCGCGTCATGGACGCCTTACAGCTTGGGACTTTGCATCTTGTTTGGCCGAGTGGTCAAACAATGCCCCCAACGAAGTCTTCGTGGATTTTGAGAGCCTAGACGAGATTGAAAACCCCGTGAATCTTAACTTCCATCACCATGAAGAGCTTGTCAACCGGAGCGCAGACGAGCTGAAGGCATACGATAGCATTATGAAGGAACCCTTTCTACAACGATCACGGAGCCTACGAGATTGGTACGAAGGATGCGCCAAGAGAATCGAGCAAGAGGAATGCAATTCGAAGACTTCTGTGCAACCTCTTGACTTGAAAACTGTCTATAATGCAATCGAAACTTCAGCAAGTGTTCGTTTCTTTGGAGGTTCCTCTTTGAGGATCTTGCGGCAGTTTCTTGAGAAAGGCGTGGCTGGCAAAGTCAAGTGCCATCTACAAGTGGTATGCATTAGTTTGTGGTAGATCTGACCAGGGCACTCACTAACAATTACTAGGGTTCTTGCGACATGTCGTCGAATCTATTTGCAAATCAGTTTAATATTGCTCTTAACCGAGAGGCTGCCAAGACAGTGCTTAATCGATCAACAGAGTTCTCAAGGTTTACCGTTGTACCTTCACACACTGCACAAAGTATAAAATACTCAGCGTTGGGTCTGAAGAACGCCGGAGGTAATTGCCTAGAGAAGCGAATTCTAGGCTTCAACTGCCGTGAAGATCCTTTCCAGATCGTCACGAATGCTGTCTCATTAGACGGCCAATATTCCGACAAAGCATACACGATGCCGGACTTGACCGCATTCCTATGTGCGCTTATTCCTGACTATATGGGATCAAAGTTGGGATTCATAGAAGTTGATGAGAATGATTCCAACGGCGCACTGCTCTTTAGACGCTCTGATAGGGGAATTCAGATGTACGATTTGAGCGGGAGCAAGACATTAACGGAGTCTGAGGTTACGGGAGTGTTTGAGGCAATAGCAAGAGGTGAAGTGCTACTGGATCAGGCTTGATACATAACGGCGTCCTGGAAGGCAATATATGATTCTTCTCTGATATCGTTCGATCTTTCACGCATGTTACAGTATTGATCAGTTTAATACGCCAAGCATAAAGCTTATTAATATTCCTTCATCATCTCCGCCCTCAAATAGGGGAAAGTAGGTCGGTTGTTATATTATTTGCTTGTCGTCGAAACGGAGCAGCCTTCGGGGCTCGGTAAGAATGGAAAGTGGAAAGTATATGAGATCTCATGTTTTCCCAGGCAGACGAGCTTATCTGGTCAACATATGATGAATAGCCATAAGAAAGGAAAATTAAGATGTTCAAAATATTCTTATGCGAATAGAGATCGTCACTACAACAACTTGTCGTAGATATCCCTACTACTTTCTGTTATATTGTTATGTTCACTCCGCAGCATCTCCATGCTATTTCTGATATCTGTGCCATTGTCTAAATGTTTTCTAACTGCTGCTTTCACTGCGACTTCGCATATGCTACCTACCATCTATCTGCCGAACACAAGATCGCTGCAGTGAGCGTTCCAGTATTGTACCTATGTCCACTTCTAACGATTCCTGACAATATATGAGATCTGACCACGCGACTCATCCAGTAAATCATCTGCTTGTCAATAAAGCTGTTTGAAGAACAGTTCGTTGTTCAAGAGATATTCGCGACAGGATGGATTTTTCAGACTTATTACCCATGTTAGAAACTCACCAGGTAGATTTCGGAGTCTCTTTGACAACTGTTGAGGAGTTGCTCTCTTGAACCTTTGTGGTAAACATGGATCGTTGAACGTGATAAGGAAGACAACTCTTTCAGGGCTATACGATTTGGACGATTTTGGTGGAAGGAAAACATACTGACTAGCAGGTAGCACATAAAACATTTGATGCATTGATAAAAACGTTATAAAGGGCATGCCATTCCAAACAGGGGGTGGTTTTGCCAGAAACGGATCGTAGTCTGTCTAAGGTACAAACTGTAAGCCTAGTGCGGTACACTACAAGGAGTGTTATCCGGAGAGGAACGCAAGTGGCGGCCATTTCAGGGGGAAAATTCCTCCTCGGAGAAAAATGGTTCACTGCTACCCATCAAACACGAAGCTACCCTAGATCGATACCACTTGTGCTGTTTGCCCGTTTGAATGTTCCTCAAACCATATATCAATACAGCCACCACTAATCTCTTCTCCAAATCCATTCGATTCACAGCAGGCCCATTTTGTATTAGTTTTATATACCTTATTCACACAAAAGCGACAGTCATGCCGATTTTGCGTGTTATAAAATACGATTCATAAGCTCACCAAATACGGATTTGTGAAAACCATGCTTGCACAATAAAATCAACACCACTTAACCGTTTTCGACCA
Source organism: Fusarium sp. S19/10 (assembly GCA_019054715.1). Classification (NCBI taxonomy): domain Eukaryota; kingdom Fungi; phylum Ascomycota; class Sordariomycetes; order Hypocreales; family Nectriaceae; genus Fusarium; species Fusarium sp. S19/10. Next base: position 107,578 of record JAHKNZ010000057.1, on the reverse strand, counting down.
AGGTGTACGTCTTACCATAGAATATCGATGAGCGCTGATTTTAGGGCTGTGCCGTTGAGCAGAATCGAAATGAGGTTACCTTCTTCCTATTCTACGGTGCCAATGCGATACTCAGTTGATCCGTCTGTTCTTGAAACCTTGGTTTGCTCGACTTTCACATACTCAACCCTACCGAGTGCTTGTTAAGCCGTAGGAAACGCACCTACTCCGAGTCCAAGATTCATGTTGTCATCAGGAGTTAAGCGTACTCTCCCAGATCCGCTATCGGGCGTCGTACATATGGCAAGGCTAGTCTCTCAAATACTCATGTCCTGACTTTGATGGGCTGATGGCTTACTCTCCAGAAAGATGGAAGCTGATGTTTGACCCTACAAAGACCTCCGCACAGATTTCAAGATTTCCATAGTTCCAAGTCTTCCTTGAGTCATGAGTCGGAGAATAACAGATATGAAGTACTTACCAGTGCGTGAGACCAACCTTGCGACATTTGTTGAACAGAAAGCAGGCTCTATCTACGACCAGGATACCGAGCTGTAGGAGAATGTTAGTTTATATATAGTAGATATGTCATAGCTTGAACTGGTTTGTTCACAAGCAGCACAGGACATCTGGACCATGGCCGGTTTTCTCTCCGTCCTTCCAGAAGATGTAGAATAATATTGCATTACATCTTTGACTCTTTTTATCAAAGGCGGTTGTCTATCTGATTTGGCACAGCGATGCGCAACGGTAGAGGATTCTTCATATACTCTCATGTTTTGTTCTTGCCAATGCTCATATGCATGTCTTATGCTAATAGTAGACTAACACAAGTGGTGTAAAGGAGTCAGTAACCGTTATCAACACATCAATTAGTACAGTGTAAGGCATTTGGCGAAAGGAACTTGGCTTAATGACCCACTGGTATGTCTGCCTACCTGTACATATCTGTGCCAGTTTAAGTCTTGCCTCTCAACTCTTCTCTGCGGCAAGATGGCATTCCACGAAGAGAAACCAGGAGAGGGCTAGTCTTTGAGAGCTCTGAACAGTTCTCAGTGTGTCAGGTCTTTGACAAATGAGAAGCAACAGTGTCAGAAAGTTAATTCAACTGGTTATAAACGCGTAGGTCTTTATCTACAAGACTTTTTCAAGTTCAGAATCACCCTAAACAGATCTACAATCATTCCAATAGATGCAGGCCATTCTGCGGCACATGCCCCAAAGATATCGGCGCGCTGCAACAGTTGTGTCTCCGAAATCTGTCTGTATTCATGTCCTGGCCTCCTCCGGTGGTAGCTCGCATTCAATCAAACTCTCAACTCCATTTGCCACAGTCCAGACTTTACAGACATTCAATCCTGCTTGATGGAGAATAGTTCTCCAACCACCCTCTGTACGTTCTCGTGAGGCTAGAAGGCTAAGCATCATAATGTCTAAGCCTGTGGCTTCCGGTTGAGCGTTAATAGGAGGGATGACATTCTCGTTGATCAGAAGCTTGCTGTATCCGGGCTTCAAAGCAGCCTTCACTTGGCTCAATATGTCAATGCACTTGCTATCCGACCAATCGTGAAGCACAGAATGCATGTAGTATGCACGGGCCCCTGTAATCCGAATTAGTAACGATCATGGAAGCCAACAAGGGGATCGTCTGTATACCTTTAATAGGCTGCTCGGTAGTAAAGTCGTATACCATTTTCTCGATCCTTTCCGGAAGGGAGGTAATGCTGTCAATCACAGGACGACGATCCTGGACAACCAGACGACCTGGAGCATCCGGGAACTTGCGATAGAACTCTTCCATGTCATGCCCGATGCCGCTACCGATATCGACCAGCAGCACTGCGTTGTCAGTCACATCAAAATCACGTATTAGGTTATCTTGAACCGGGAAGAACCCGTCATCCATCCAAGAGGGGCGACCCTGACGGTAGCCACTCATGTGGAGATCAAACAGACTTCTATAGGGTTGATTGGCTTGCAGATGGTCGAAGAAATTCTTTTCAGTCTTGTATCCGACCTGCAAGGGACAATCCATGTCATCGGTTGGCTCTTTCCAAGAGTTCTTGTCTGCCCATTCAGGGAACTTGGCAAGGCTGTTAAGGCACGCCCCCGAACTATAAGTATTATATCAGCTGAAAAAGTGTGAAAGAGGGTTCAGGTGCTTCCTACATGCAAGGATATGCCGCGTTGATGGGTGGAAATGCCAGAGACTTGATAAAGTTCCCGGCGATGTATGTGTCTTTGTCTACTTCAGTAAGATAGCCCATAGCAGAAACGTGCTTCAGAAAGCGAGCTACACAAGTTTGTCAGCGGGATGACTTCGTGTTGGCAAGACACATCGACGTACCGAGCAGCCTGCGATCTATGTTTGTAGCCTCGGCGACATCATCGACCTTGAACTGTCCGTCTAGGCCAGCGACATAGCCCCAGACACCCCTGGAAACACCGGCGGTCAAGGCACAGTGGAGGGCCGGCTAGTTTGGCAAAACTGTTAAACTATGATTTTTACTAACATTCGGAACATTCGAAACATACCTGGGACCAATTATGATCCAACATAGTCTCCCTTGGAGTTTTAAGAGCCTGACATAGTGCCCTTGCCGTTTCTATTAGACGCTGTCGCTTTCCTGGAGCATTGTAGGCCCCATCAGCACCTAGGTCAGCGATTTCTTGGATCAAAGATGGAACCGCTTCGATATCAGCCGGATTCAGAGCAATCGATACGTCTGCCCCCTCTTTGCTCGTGTCAGTAGAGTCAGGAGCTGGCACTGAGCTTGGTAACTGCTCCCAGTCTTCGTGATCATCTTTCCCCGGTACGTGGTATTCGATGGTCTGTGGGAGAGTTGGATCAATCATGATAAGAAATGTAATATAAGAAGTGGCAGAATTTGTTGCTTGGTTCTTCCCTTGGAAAATTTTGAAAGGACTGGATAGATGGATGACGACCGAAGGAAAAGGAGGAACATCGCATAAGTGGGATCGCTGGGTGATAAAACCTTTGCCGAGTATTTATACGTATGTTTGCTTAGTAGGGTTGTGGTTGTTGGTTCTCCCTTGCAATGTTCGAAATCACCGTCAACAGGTCCGTTTTTCTGCAGGCGTCTTTTTCCATTACGTTAGTCTATGGTACACAACAAATCCCTCATGAGTTCCATGAAATATCGCACCTTTCAAGGAACCATCGTCCGGGCCTCAAGGGTATCATTACGTCCCTCAACCCATAGAGGTAAGCCTACTGGCGCTCAACATTTTATCCTGAAGCATGATTGGTAAGGGCCCGGACTTAGGGCCGGGGCGAAATCCCTTAATCTCCACGTCGTACAAATGCAACGATCAAATGATGCGTCGAACCAACAGAACTGTTCCTACCCATGCGGGACAAACCTCCTTTGCCAAGTCCAGCATCAACCTGGACCCAACATGTTGTCCTTCGGGTAGTCTGGAAACGTTCTGTGCTGCGATGGCCCGGCAGATCGGACGATATCCAGAAGCCGACGTGGATTGTTTTGGGCATTGCAAGGGAACATGGAGACGCTCGTTAAGAGAAGCCAGTATCTCTATCTCCTTCTTTACTTTAAACTACATCTGCAAGGTTTTCATGGCACGCGATGCGATGCCCAACCGTCAAGTGGTCAGCGGGTAATTGGCCCGGCTCGCCTACGACGAGACCGGCTTAGCGCGATGTGGGTCCGTACAGCAACCTGTCCGCAATCAAAACGCAAAGTAAGATGAGAATCTTTATGTGGTTATCAAATATCCCAGTACACAAGATGTTGTTATCTGCAGAACAAAGTGACTTGCCTACCACTCGGTAAGAGCAGAATGAAACCTGGAACAGGTCGTAGAACGGGCTGGGACGGACAGCTGTCCCCCGGTATCTGTTACACTGCACACGCTGCATTGAAATGCTATACTCCACAGCTGGCATCAGTTTTTATGTTGGTCGTTCATCACTGCAACCTTCCTCCACTATTTCCCCTTCGCAATGTATGCCTCCCACCCCTTGTTGCAAGAGGACATTAAACGATACCGATCAACATCGGGTATAATCACCAGCCATGTAGGACGCTAAGTTCATCTGCTTGAGGTCGACTTGTAGAGTCACAAATGATGTTCATCTGGGTCCCGGCAGAGTGAGACAGGATATGTGATAACAAGGGTCGACGATTCATAGGTAAAACATGGTTATGTGTGTTCTGCGCCTCTTGTTAAATTGGTGACCCTCTCTGAAATAGGATTGTCTTAATCTACGTAGGATCAGACGTTGTCTTTTTCCTACGTCTTGAGAGATATAAAACCTTATCTTCTAACTCGGTCCAGTTATGGAGAGTGCATGATTTTCGTTTTCCCACCAGTACCCAACCCGCAGATATGTCTTCTCATTCACAAGCTTACCTTGATGCCGATAAAGGTCCAACCATCCTTGCTTGGGTCGTCACGGTGTCTACTCTTACTACAATCTTTGTTTTTGGTCGCGTATACGCTCGCACATGCATTCGAGGCATATTCAATCTTGCAGAGTGGCTCACAGTGCTTTCTACGGTTGGTTACTTTTCCCATCTGGTATTCGCAAAACTCTGATTATCCAAAGGCGTGTCTATGGTGCGTGGTTGCTGTAGTTATTGTCGCTGTGCGAGCCGGTAATGGCAGACATTTCGATACGTTGACTTTGCTTCAACAGCAAGATGCCGTTTTCTTTACCATCTTGGGGTTTCCATTCGGTGTGATGGCGTTTGGGATTCCAAAATTTGCTGTCGTTGTCCTCCTATCGTCTCTCCTGAAGCCTGGACGGACGCACCGGATCTTCCTTTGGTCTCTCTGTGGACTATGTATGACATCACTGATTGGCTGTATCATTATTCTCTTTGTGCAGTGTTCACCCATTGAATCTCAGTGGAAATTCACCATTACGAACAAAAAATGCTGGAATCCTAATGTTCTTGTTAACTTTGCCATTTTCTCCGGAGGTAGGTTGTCAGCCTTTGTTTCGAGAGCGTCTTTCTGACACGAGTGTAGCCCTATCTGCGTTTGTGGATTTCTACCTTGCAGCATACCCAGCCGTGGTTCTCTGCCAGCTGCAGATGAACAAGCGGAAGAAAATTACATGTTCACTGGCTCTGGGTCTAGGGTCGATGTAAGCAACATGTTGCCCCGTTGGTGCTGTGAAGCTGCTAACATCCATCTCCAGTGCCACAATCGTAGCCGTGTACAAATGTACTCGACTTCCGACATTGGCTAAGCCTGATTTCTCCTGTACGTTTACGTATACTGACATTGGAGGTCTTCTTACTGAAAAGTCAATAGATGAAACAGCTGATCTAGTGATTTGGACTGTGTAAATGGCGAACCCCTCTGATACATCCGCACTTGAATGGGTCGCTGACAACGTGCTGTAGGGTAGAAGCTGGAGCGATCCAAATCTCGTCTTGCATACCTCTTCTCCAACCACTCGCCGACGCCGTTCTAGGCCGCCGTGCTTTCGGGTCCTCGGCAGGCTACAATCACCACGGTTCCTCCGGGTATCAAAACTATGGCGATTCTTGTCAAAGGCATCATCTCGAAGGTATTGAACTTACTGAAGGTCAAAATAAACATGACAGGAGACGAGTGAATACAACGAATATCCATAATCTTGGTTCAGACACCGGCGGGCTCAACTCACAAGAGAGCATACTACGTCACGATGCTGCCAAGACGTCAGACAGTCACTCAGCTAACTTAGTAGGGTGAAGCGGCATGTCACGCCGGTAGCTACGACTCTCTATTTCTGTGCTGATTAGGAGCTGGCTATGTCATAGTCGTTTGGTGTCACAAGCTCTAGGAGAGTCAGAAGGGTTTGAAAATGTTGGTCCGAATACAGGGAGTGCTGGAGTGAGAACGTCAATCAAGATTTGGTGTGTACTTTTTGGCTTTTCGCAAATGTGAACATCAAAATATGTTTTGTATCAATCGGTACTGTTCGCAGATTTCGAGCTGATAGTTAGGTCGCTACTATTGTGTGCTCTGAACAAGTTTCTTTTGCTCGTCTGTGAACACATTGACATTTATTGAGTTGGAAATGTAGCCTTGGATATCCAGAAGGGCTCTAGATGAAAAGCCAAGGCTAATGAAGTGCCGATTATTTTGAGCGACACGGCACGTTGCTGAAGACCATGTGGGTAACCTGCAGGCATAGCAAGTTGTTAATTGAGATGTCGGTTAAGCCAATTTTGTGATACTGTGAACTACAGCTGTCGTTCGAGAAACAAAGTGGGCAAACGCAGCCTGTCAACTATATATCAAGTTGGGGAGCATCCTCGGGAGGTAGTTGTTTACATACTCCATGCCATTTGGCCGTGCCACAGACTAAAACGGATAGTCTTCGACCGTGCCACCAAGAACAGGACGACAAGAGCAAGACGGGAAAGGAAACAGGAAACAAAGGTCGAATTGTCTTGTCTATCTCCATATCGTCGGCACTAGTCAATCACAAGGCTTTCAATGTGGTCGTTTACTGTCGTCTACGGACCCAATAAGGTTTCGATGGTAATACCTTGGCAGGCGTAAAGAAGCACCCAAACAGAACCACAAGCTTTGAATAGAAAGATCATGCCAAGTTGATTGAAGGCCGGGGAGATGGATTCGGGGATCCTCTTCTAGAGGATCAGTTCTGAATGAAGGAGACGATTTCAACCCGACTTAGTTTGTACTAAACGCTGCAAAATGCTACAAAGAATTGTTGGGGTAAGAAGTACCACGTTAATCTCACCACGAACACGCCTATGACTCAAGGAGCTGCCGAATCGACTACCGCAGCGGGTGTTGCTGTTTGTGAGTAGCTGTGTCTTCCTCCAATTTCAAGTCAGTGGTGGGTGCCGTCTCGCAAACCCAAGTATCTGCCTGCCATCTGGGGTCTGCTGGACTTGGCACTCATCTCTGGTCATTACTGGGGGGCTTGTTTCATTACCAGCCACTGTGATCGCATCGGCGGCAGACTCGGGGTGGTGTGCTGTTTGCAGCGGGATGGGATCCTTGCGCGGCCTTCCACGCTGTCGAGGCTGTGCTGTGGTAGGCCTCTGCACCTTGGATGACTTCGTTTCTGCCAAGTCTGTCCGTTTTGCTTTTTTTCTCCTTGCTGCACAAGTACACGCACGTCGATCGAGACGGCTATCAACATCCGCGAGATTCAAATGACACCTGAGTCTAGCCGAAGTCTTGCTCCGCCTTAGTACGTAGTGCTGGGTTGCATCAATACCGACCAACAACCTACTAGGAATCCCCTGTGCGTCGGCCGACTTGTCTGTAGGTATTTCTATCTACGTTGAGTCAATAGCACTGTTCCCTCGATGGTTTCAACGAGCAATCCTGTGCCGGGATCGAAGTTAAGTGGTCGGTATGGGACCTAATGGCAATGACTGCTGAATAGAAAGCATCGGTTACTGACGTTGACGATACCCACATATTAAGATACACGTGGTGGACTGAAAAGGGAGGATGGAGTTCAGACCAGCCTAGAAATAGCAAGATTTTCGTTTACTTTTTGGCGTTCATGAACCTAGATAAGAAATCAGGTTACTTTCAAGCTCGGTACCAGAACGTCGGGTCTGAGGTGGATTGCCTTTGATGATAACGTAGGATGGCGAGAGGAAAAATCCTTGGCGACTGAGGGGTTTTCTTCGGCTTCGCCGAACGGGTACAGCCCGTCAGTTCCGAATCAAAAGTGCTTGACGTGCGTCTGGAATCATCATTACATATGGCTTAATCTGTTATAGCTTTCGTACTCGCAGATAATACCGGTAAGGGAAAATCAACCAGACAAGTCATCAGCGTCAAAGTTTGCCGATCCCGGGGTTGATGAGCACGAGACTCCAAGCTCATGCGGCATGATAACTTTTGGAACCAACCTTCAGTACGCGCTGCAGGGATGTAAAAAAAGCAGCAGGGGCATTTCAGCCCCACCACTCATTACGCATGGCAAATCATGACAAGTTCAAGTCTACTCAGCTCAGGGGGTGACACACGGAAATTTTCCTTTCACACTAGTTCGGTCCACAGGCCTCTTCGCACATCATTACATATTACTTGATGATTCTAAGGTGGTTCAAAGAGCAGAAAGAACGCTACCTATCTCAGTGCGATCCACCCAATCATAATACGTCGCTTAGAAAGTTGACGGGACATGGCGAGCAATTAAAATGACGCCAAGCACTCGTACCCGACTAGCGCCAACATCGGCTTCAGAGTATGGGCCTCCTCTTCCGAGCGGTCCAATGTTTTCGTGTCGCTCCTTTTTCTCATCATCATCTTACTTTCTTGTTTCCATCTATTTTATCGGCGGGGGTGGGGTACGCTCTTGACCTCATGGTACGGTGTTGAAGATTCGCGTACGAAAAGGTTGTCGATTCGCGGACAAGCGGATCAGGTGACAAGGATCGGATCCTTCGCCCATCACTCATATTTCGAATCTGCAAGGATGCACGTTCGCCACCACTAGCTTAACCGTACATGGGTTCTTTTTTGAAACGCCACTTGGATCTTCGCCTCATGTTCATCAACATCGTATTGTAGAGCTGATATTGCAAAGCTATCGTGTACAACAAGTCGAATCAGTTCAGCAGAGCCGTCGGCAAGAGTATCGGATATCCGATATAGGCCTTCAACAGAATTTTTTCTCGTTCTGTCTTTACTCTCGATCACGACGTGAATCCTTGCTTCCATGTAAGGGAACACTGGTAGACGAGATGGCTTACCTTCTGTCTGTTGAGTGTTGGCTGTACCCATGCCTTTGAATTTTTGTTTACCAAGCTGTCGGGTGAAGCAGTAGCGATAAAAAGCTGGCAGTGGTTTACCTTTTCCACGAAATGTAACGAATCAATATTTCTGCTCAATACTATTGCTAAGGGATCAGAAGAAGGTTGATGAATTTGTCAGTACTTGATACTTAGCCACATTTCAGTACGCTCGTTTAATTCTTCCCTCGCAGCAGCCAGATATGACAAGGAAACAACAGCGGCTGGCCAAGGAGAGACGCCGAGCAACTCAAAGCTACTCCAAGAGTAGTTGGAACAGCCAGCCGGATAATTATCGCTCGTCTCAGACACCGTCTTCCGCCCACTCAAACTCACAGCATAATGGCATGCAATGTAGTGTTTCGTCCCGCTCTCCGCTTACACAACAGCCTCTGCGACAGTCCAATGGTCATCCTTACCAGCTGCCTGCCAGCCAGAGCCACTTGCAAGTGGCAGAAAATATGCCGATGGCTTACGATCACTCTCAAATTCGAAACAATTCTTTGTCTCACCGGAGCCGCTCTGATCAGATTGCGCAAGCAAGCATAGCGGCCACACACTACGCCAACAGTAATATCGCCAGGGCGCCAGATCAACGTGACTTTAGCTTCCCGTATGTGTTCAATTCCGAAAATGATCTATCGCGATTACTGGAAACCGACGGTGAATTGAATGGTCCCTTTCTCCAAGCATTCTTACCAGTACAGCATGATGAGTTTGTTCCCTACACTACTTTTATGATTGCTTTTCCTAGTTAACTGACTGCAACTGACTCTAGGCGTGGACTGCAGGCTGTTGAAAATGAAGTAGATGAACAAAGAAACAATATGCCGTCAGTCTCTCCTTATTTCTTTGATTCCTTTTCCCCTTCAATCATCTTTGACTCCACGTCTGAGATATCGTTAATTAATCACATGCCTCTAGTGATCGATCGTTGCAGCTGCTCAAAGAAAAGATAAGGGATGAGATAAAAGTTGAAATAATAGAAGAGTTGACGGGGGAAATAACACAAAGCGTATGGAATTTTTTCGAGTCCAAGGTAGAAAAGTAAGTAAAGAGAGCCTGTTTTTTCCTTTTCCCACTGACCAAATATGCAATATCCAGGTGGCAGAAGGATGTCTTAAACGGGCTCCTGCCAGCCATTTTGAAGCAGTTAAAGGAACTTCAATCTGAGAGCCGCAGCGGAACAGAAGCTTCAGTGGCAGATGGCTTGGGAACTTTTGAATTGGGTGATCTTTCGCCATAGCAGGATCTGGCTGTATCAGCAAGTACTAAGGGGTTGGAACCATTCCCAGTTTACCTGTATGATGAGGTTTGAACAAATGTCTGAATATGATAGCGTTTCGGGTACCTCAAGCCATCGGAAGAAACTTTCCACCTTTAGAGAATCACGAAGTTTCTGCCACAGCCTTGGAAGATACGACACTCACAACTCACCACAAGTTCGAATTCCGACTCGCTCAATAAATTTGGATAGAATTGTCCTCCACCAACATGGACTGTTTTTACAGCGGTACAACCAATTATACAATTCACCGTCATAGGTATGGCCAAGTTCCAATGGAAGATGGGTCATCCCTCTCAACAATATTCTGCCAAACTAAGGAGGCACGGATTCATTCCATGACAGGAAGCCAGAAAAAGCCGAATATCATAGCCCACATTGGATGTTCGGTGTTCCTCCGTAAAACGGGACTTCTGAGTGTTACAAATTTAATGTTTTAACAAACCAGTGCGGTACTGTCCAGCTAACCAATATTTGACTGGACTCAAAGTAGGACGGTGGTGGGATTCTAGCAATCATAATATGCCATCTGCCTTCGAATGCACACTTTGTAGCACTGCCGACCAACGTTGCCCTTTGGACTTGCATTGTAAAAACGAAAGAGGAAGAAACTACATGCAGTAAAATCACCCTGAGCGTTCCGCACGGCGAATCAAGTAAGCTTGGATCCGAAGATCATACATTAATGATCCATAATACAATCGCGAATTGGTAGAGGCGAGCCCAAGAAACCCGCCATTTTCGAATGTTTCATGACCTTCCTTTTCTAGTATCAGTAGCGAACTTTGACCATTTGTTGGTTGTTGCGGCCCTTGATGATGATCAATGACCAACAGTCAGTTATTGACTAGGAGGGGGGCACTGCTACTGCCGATTGTGAGTGACGGAGAAGGATCCGATCCTTGATTAGTCTCATCCTCTCGCTTAACAGGCTAGACAGCCTGCCTGCCTATACCCTTGTAAGATCAATGAACCTTGCATTGCAAAATTCATTTGCGCCCTGCCGGTCCGCACGGGTGGCGTGGAAAAGCAGAACTTGGCTGCTACGATGCCTTTCCTGACGTTAATTGGGGAACGTAGCGTTCTTGAAGCAGGCCATAGTACACACTCAAAACTTTGGACTGTCAGCCGTATTTCCCAGGACCCGAAGAATCTATGAAAACGGTGAATTATGGTGTGTAACGACTTCGATTGAATACAATAGTCAGATCTGAGGACCATCACAGCTCAACCGCATGAGCTTCAAGTCTCGTGATTCTTGCCAAAGCACAGATCGGCGATATTCCGCGTCACTCATTGGCCAAAACCACCCCTCTGATAGATAACAACAGGTAAGACTTATTACAAAGACACAAGAAGCAGGGAATGGACCCACGTGCGAGTGTTGGTCAAACATGTGGACGACAATCCTTCCTTTTTGAGCTTAACTAGTTACCGTTGGCTGCAGCTGTTGATGCGACATGCGCTACTGGTTGACGTCTCTCTTTTCATAATTCTTTTTTTCAGAGTTCGAATATCCGCACGATGTACAAGGGGCCTCCTATCAGGCCGTAGGTCCGATATCGACCATATGTCCTATTTTCCACATGCCGTTGATGGCCAATGTATCCAAAGACCGGTTGAAACTGTGCAGAGATGGGGAAAATCGATGCCTGTGTTCCGAGTCGCTCGTTGGTTACACGTTCTTGGTTGGTTGTCTTTAATCCTGGTGAATGGTGCGTGAACAAAGCAAAGTGTCTTCAAAGCGGAAAACGTAGACTTGTTTAGATGATTTGCAAAAATGTTAAATTGCCATATTGTCGTACACTACCGGACCACCCGCTACTGCCCCATCGGCTAAAGGCGACTGGCGTACAGCGAAAGCGAGTCTTGACATTCACAATCGATGTATCGCAGCGCCCTACCCTGAATACCACCTTTTCATAACTCTTCACTTATCCAAATATGGGTGCGCGTAAGCCTAATAGATCCGAGGGGTACAGGAAACAAGTCTTCCAAAAGCGGGGCCCGACAGCATGCAGAGCCATCTTCAACCTGGCCAAGGACGGTGATACCATCGCGTTCTCGGGATTCTACCATCCATATTTAGGCAAATATGTCGGAGTTTACAGTGCACCGCCAGGGATGCCGGACCCTGATTGGAACGAAGTGGTAATACCAAGCATTTTTTGGATCTCTTTGCCTCTCGTACCATATCACTGACAGCTGTGACAGGCAAGAACCATCCGCAGTGAGCAAATCGTCGAGGAGGGCGAGCTGGTGTACCCGACCGCAATAAGGCAACGAGGAAAAAGCACAACTTTGGCGCAAAAAAAGCTATCAAAGGTGCAGAAGCCTACCGCAGCACAGCCTCGACGACGAGGAAGGCCGCGCAAGGATCCCATCGCGCTACAAACAGCACATCACCCCGAATCTGTTGCCGATGTGATCACAGTGGCTGGCAATGAGATAAACCCCCCAGCAACGACCAGAAACCAGTGTCAAGTCCAGCAGACCCCTGCTGGTAGCCGTGGCAGATACTCGGGCTTGCGAGACGGCATTTCGCCTGAAGTCGAGGCAAGCCATATCTATCCACAAACAACGAATACCGCTCGACTAAGCTACCCGTCACCTCCTCCGTCTACAGACGCCACGAACGACATCATTACCTTGTCAGCCGGGGCTATGGCACCCAACACATGTGGCGGCCAGATCTTTAGAAATGCTTTTGGTAGTCCATTGCAAGATACACGGTTCGAATGCTCAGAACCAAGCCAGTCCTGGATCGACCAACGTATCTTTGAAGATTTCGGCTTCAACGGTGGCGCACCAACCCTGGACCTGTCGGCCCAGGCTCCTGCAACTCCGATTTCACTCATACAGACTACAGGTTGTACTTCTTCCATTTCTCCGGAGAGGCACGAGGGATTGCGTGCCACGACGCTTGTCAGCACTGCACAGGGAGTTGGTAAGCGACGAAATCTTTCTGAGGTTTTTGCCGTCCTGCAGAAAACCATCGACCAGTTCAATGCACAACACACCAAGACGTCCGAAGCAGTTTGCACAGATTTTGCTGCTCCATTCCTCCTCCCGTCGCCGTCCGTTCTGGTGTGATGGCATGACTAGCCTCAAGGTGTCTGCAGACATAACATGAGTATAGTTCGGTGTGTGTCGGAACAAGGCGGTAAAGGCGGTGTAGGAGGCTTCTTGCGGATTTGCTATAGAACTATTTTTCTTCACATTGAATTTGTCGGCCGATGAAGGCAACGCCATCAGGACAATAGAGGCACCAAGAACAATGGCAAAGTTGAGATGGTCTCTGGGTACTAAATCGTGTGCAAATCGCTTTTGTGGTAGCCTCGCACATGATCGTCGAAGGTAATCCTGTAAGAACCGTGTAACGGATGCACTTCCGCGATGATTGTGGCTTGCCCCATGCTCAGTGAGATTATTAGCTAGCGGCAACACGTGTTGAAGCAATTGCACCCTTTATATAAGATGACAGATACAAGCAAACATCGCCATGTATGGCATCACAACAGCACCCACAACCTGAAGATAACACTGTTAGTGAAAGAAAAGCTTTGAAATATAGAGTATTATGGAACGACTTGGGTGCTTGAAGCGTCTTTCCCTCTGCCGGCAATGAGTATAGGGTAGGATAACATGGGATAACATGAATCGAGTTTGGGCATGTCGTTGGGTCGCAATTGACATTCAACATTCCACTTGACAGTGATGCGAAGGCTAGGCATAGCTTAAGTCTATCTTTGACGCATTCGACCCCTGCCAGGATGCTCGGGAAACTATTCTGTCAAAAGCTCCGCCCCCATTGTTGGGCAAGACAACACGAACTTGCGCAGGGATATCTCGTCCTATACTTGCTGTTTAATCGCTACCAGTTGTGTACTCTGATAAATAAACTTGTAAATGTGGAATTGTATCTTGGTCTTCAAAGATGAGCCGTGATTTGAATCTCGACCCAGAATAGTGTTGGAAAATGCCGGGGTCGCAACAATGGGTTTCAGGTGTAGGTGAGGATGCTAACTCCACGACTCGTAACCAGCAGACACGCGTACCTCCAAAGCGCGCGTCACTTATTGAAAATTAGTCAGACCAAGACGCGAGATCTGTTATCTGGAGGGCTCGTTTGTAGCGGGGGCAACAGATCATAAGCGATGATAAATGAGACAAGGCACAGCCGCCGTCAAACGTATCTCAGCTCATTGACGTCGAAGTGGAAGTGACTGCCACAATGTAGGTCCTCTTGTGGTGGAGGTTCCGTTACCGAGCTGCCTACAAAAGCTGTGTAGGAGCGGGTCGGCTAGCGTGTCCCATTGTCTTTTCTGCGCACGCAGAGGAGGGACAAGTCCCGGAACAAAGAGGCGCAACGCCCGCCACGGTACCGGTGAGGGGCAGCAGATTGATCCGTGACCGTCTGAAGGGCGTTAATCACAGACAACCAGATTTTGGTGCGCACTGATCGTCCCATGACTGCCTATGGTTTGTACGGGTTTCTTGAAAACAAATATTGTTTTTGCGACTGGAGGGAGCATTGCTGGGGAAGGGGCGCCACGGAATCACAAAAGCGGCACTTTGAGCCCCAAACATCTTTTTGAATCGGTGCAATACAACCAAGAAGCCATTATGGTGCAGCTCGACCAAACCGCCGAGGGGGACAAAGCTCGCAAGTCCAGCGGACACGTCTGGCACGAAAGGATGCCGCAGCTTCATTAATGCTATTGTCCTGGTGGGAACGGGCTTGATCGACTAGCTCCATACTTCCATCTATCGCCTTCTAAATCCTGGAATCGCTGTGCCGTTGACAGACGCACAATTTCCAGCAACGGTAGAGAATGCGGATGGCTTTCAAAACACCTCTGACACAATCAAAGTGGGTGAACATCTTCACAACACCACAGAGCTCAATCATGGCCCATTCATGGTTTTCCATAAGAGAACTATGTGCGGAACTTCATTAGGAAGAAGGATGTGTACTCAGAAGGTGCTCTCCGGTCGTTTTCAGGACCTGCTGGGCGTATTGATAACGGTATTATGTCTTTGAATATCCCAGCCAGCAAACACGAACCCTTTACTCTGGAGAGACTGGACTTACGTGAGCCACCGTACCTCCCTCACATTAGGGTTGTAATTTGACTTCAAACAATGTAAAAACGTTGATCGAAAACCGCCGGGTTTGATCTTCATACTATGGGAAGAGGCTTCGGTAATCTGCACAGCGAGGATATCGGCAAGATGCTTGATAAGCATGATACACCAGTCGCAATCTGCACAGAAACAGGTCATCCCCTTCTACAAGTCTTCCTTCGCGAAATCTCGACCTTATCATGGAAATTTGTCTCCATGATGGGAAATGTCATGAGGATATTGAGAGAATCATTGAGTTCCAGAACACCCTTGATTAATACGCAAGAACCAAAGTGTATATTTTATTGTGAATTAACGCCTAGCTTCCGATCGATTTCCCCCCTTCCAACGCCAGCACGAAGCAATGTGTTGGTGTTGGTGAAAGGAAGAGGGAAAAATTCGATTGGAAGCAAACAGCGCATTTTATGCAAAGCCGAAACCCAATATTAGGGCAGTTGGCAAGGCAAAAAAAAAGGTCCCGTGTGAGCATCGGAGTCATGGTGCTTGAAAAGTGTAATTCAAGATGGAAACCTTATTATCAGGTATGCAAGAACGTGTCAAACACATGAAAGTTGTAGTTATAAAAAGGTGAAGATTTGATTTGGGCCGTGGTGACACAAACTTGCAACCCGCATCAATGCATCATCATTGATCACCTCCGGACCACTGTGGCTATCCGCGACACTAACCTGACGATGTCCCAAGATCTGGAGCTGTTCAGCATTCATTGTTGCTTGCTCGAACAAGGACAGCAGGCAAGGCGGGGAAAACGCTCGCGGTTTGTACCATGTTCCAGCGCGCGTTACCCACCAGCGCTCGCTTAATTTTCCCAACCAACTATGATTGGTTCCATATGAGATAGAGCCATCGTAGCACCTGTGGAAGTGGACGATCAGAAAGCAGTATACTACCACCCTTGCATCTATCTAGTTGGGGGTACTAAAGAATAAGCCCATCGGAAGCGTAGCCTAGTTCATGTTTTACGTGGGTTTACTATCGGCAAGATCATCCGGCTCATGCGGGGTAAGACCAGCGCACGACGGAGACCAAATCGGTCAAGGCGCATTTTCTAACACCATCATTTCTATGAGTCCACAAATTTATGGCGTGTTCGTTCATTCAGGGTTTCTTTTGTTCAATATATATAGGTAGGAGATAATCTAAATATGAAAAGAGTTTTCATGCAAGACACTTGCGCTTGCCTTGTTTGCCCTTTTAACCCTCCTCTCCTCACCGAGGACTTATCATGCAGTCCATACCAGAACAAATCAAGTCACTTTCAAACAATGAAATTCGGATAAACACAACCGTACGTCGGTTTGTTATTCGTTTGTTCCGGCGAAATGCTGACTTCAATAATGCTAGATTTCTGTGACATATGAGCCATTTCAAGCCGATACATGTGTTCAGGTGTATGCGGATCCCCCATTGGAGTCGAAGCCGCTATTTGAGTGGCGTTATATGTTTTGGCGAGTCCTTTCAGGGTTACTGCGGAAGTTATGGCATTTCAACAAAACTGACCACACTGATGATGAGGAGAAGCAGGCTTTGCTGGGAGGCAGAGAGGTTCCATAAGTCTACATTCACCTCAATAACGATCCTCTAACCTATCCTGGTCAAACACCGATTTTGTGTACAAACCCTCGTCCCCAGCACACAGAAATGTTCAGACGTGCAGTTTTAAAGACAATTCAGCCCTTTCACGATATCTCGCCTGCACGCAGGGGCCAAGCGTCGGCGTAATTCAAAGCTTTTCGGATACACAATGAAGCGACAATGAAAGGCTTCCTCAGGCTGACATGAAACTGCTTGATGGCCTACCATTCTCCCCGTGACATTTCCGATGATATCCGTAGCTGTCGGTCTACATCCGTTCCTAACACCATGGAGCTAGTATAAAGAATCTTAAAAAGGGCCAGGAGGCAGCTAATGTTCCTGAAAACAACTCATACCGTATCTGCAAGACAAGCTCACCATACCTGGCACGATTCTCACCTTTCCCACATCTTAATGACTTGGAAGAGAACTAAGAACATATCTTGCCATACACAAATCTGGATCTTTCACGATGCATACCAGCGCTCCTCGAGGAGAAGATTACATCGAAAAGCACCTCCGTCCATAGCCTTCGTGGTTGGCTCGGTATTGGATCTAGACCAATAAGCATAGGTCAGGTGGAAGTATATGATAAGATGCCTGAGTAGACATTTGCGTTTGTCTGGTAGTATTTGGGGCTTTGGAGTTTGTTACTTACGCGACAGGTTTACGATCCACACTCTTTATGACGGTTTTCTTGCTTAAGTTCATTAAGGACGCAATACAGGATATAGTTGAGTAACAGGAAAAGTGGAAAGGCAGAAAGGAATTCCTAAAATGGACGTTGCTACTAAGTACACCATGTTATATTGCTGCAAAGTCAACTTCAACCATAACTCCCCTGCGTCCAATCTTAGATCTTCCCTCTTGATTCCTGATTATGTCATAAATAAAGGAAAAAGTATAGCCCCGTGAGATCATCTGAAGCGAGAAACTTAACCTCCTAGTTCGTCCCGCCTCTCCTATACCATCACTATCGAGCAACCACGAAGATGTCATCCACTACCCACTTCCGTGGTTTACCCTCACATCCTCCAAAAGCGCACCAGCAGAGTACATTGAACACGGGGATCCAAACCACTTCAAATACCATAGGTATGACAAGCCGTAACCTTCTCTCATTCGAACAAATGCCCAAGTGGTTCCAATCCGGATCTAACCCGTTGATTCGCTACGGCTATAGAAGAATCTCGGGTTCGCTGCTTGTTTCGTTGAGGAGTTTGTTATACTTACACAATGAGTCGATAAACATTTATTCCCACCTGATCCCTGCCGGCCTTTTCTTTCTTTACCAATGCTATATTCAAGAGTACTTCATCAACAGATACGCCGTGACCAGTGGCCCGGACATCATTGCTTTGTCTCTCTTCATGACGGCGGCCGCCATCTGCTTATCATTATCCGCAATCTACCACATCTTTATGAACCACTCCCGATACATCGAACATCTCTGCTTGAGACTAGACATGTTCGGTATAGTAATGTTTATACTGGGCGATCTTGTCTTGGGCATATATATAGTTTTCTGGTGTGAATCCTCGCCACGCAATACGTATTGGTTTATGGTAGGTTAACTTTCAGACACCCAACATCTATTCTTTCTCACGTCGAGCCCGACGTACAAATCTGACTATCTGTTCCCGATTAAAGGCTGGATTACTCGGGATGATCACTATTGTCCTGATAATGTATCCCAAGTTCCAGGGATCAAGATATCGCCTCTTCCGGGCATCGGTATTCGTCATCACTGGTTTGTCTGGCGTCGTGCCCTTGATTCACGGAATCAATGTCTTTGGCGTGGGAGGGATGATGAACAAGGCGCTCCTCTACACTCTGACGAAAGCCATTTTACTCTTGTCTGGGGTTTTGTTTTATGCAGTAAGTCTCCCGGTTTGCCACAGAAAAAGAACGCCGGCTTAACTTGGGTAATTCTCAAGACTAGGTTTCCCGAAAGGCAATACCCTGGTACATTCGACCTATGGAGTTCTCATTCGATATTTCATATCCTGGTTGTGTGCGCCGCGGTAGTCCAGTTGATTGGATATCTGAAAGCCTTCGACTATGCTCATGTAAACCTCACATGTCCATCCCAGCAAGCTTTGGATTTGTACAAGGAGTGAATCGAGGAACAGAGAGTAGTATTCGCAGTACCAAAGCCCTTGCCATTCCACAGAGGAAGGCTGAGTTATATTCGCCAGAGTAGACCGTTTCGCAACATGGAGCATCGATCTCCCCTTTTCTGATGTTCATAATACGACCCTTGAGTACAGATGCTGTATGCTACTTTCACAGCTTGTGCTCTGGCTCATGATATGATTGGACGGTTCAAAAGCTGTCATTATAGACGGACTCGCTGCTTATTTCGTCCGCATCGCTCACGCGAGAGAATAACGTGACGCCAATCTGCGCATTTGGGGCCTCCGCATTCCCGCTTCATTCCATCGTGGCAGCGCCGTTTTCATTTAAGTGGATGAAGAGGGGAATCTGGTAAGCTGGACTTACAGAGCAGTGGATTAGAACGGTTTTCTCATTGGTTCAGTTCTAAATTAAATTTAAAATAAACGCATATCCACAATTTTAATTCTGCCATAACGCTTTCGTCCCTTTTGTTGGATATAGTGTCTTATAATTGATTTGCGTCAAAGGGCTTCACGACATAGATCGCCTTTAGTTCCATGTTCTTCGATGAGATGATGCCAAGTGCGCCAGTATTGCAAGGAACAAAGAAGCGGAAATTTAAGTTCAAAGCCAATGACAAATTAACTTTATGGTTCAACTTAGCGGGGAGTGGCTCCTTCAATGCCTAATAGAAAGAGTCCACAGCTGTGCCGGGAGACTTTTGTATAGAGCTTGCCTTTGGAAATTGATTGGTATTATCTTAACCACTTTCGTTGAATTCCCTATCCATGCTATCTAGGCGAAGGCATTGACGTACCTCTACCTAAGTCTCGCACGCAGCAGACCCGGCTGATCGTAATTCTACAGTCTATGACTCAGCACATTACGACAACTACTATATACGGCTCTATCCCTCGTACCAAAGCAGCAGTAATACTTGTGGCGCTAATATATAAGACCGATAGCACTCCACAGAGAAAGAGGTCTTCAGAGCCTTGAACCCGTTTGAACTTCCCACCTCGAATTGCCTGTTAGTCATGGACTTCTCCAGCTTTCACAGTCAACGAATGCCCTATAATGCTCCCAACACAAGTTTATCCATTGCTTCACCATCCGATGAACATTTCGTTACCATATCGCGGTTACCAAACTACTTCGATATAAACGACACGTGTGTTGATGATCCTCACGATTTAATATTCGGCGAAGAAGCACAGGTTGTCGCTCCAACTTTGGCTATACAAAAGTTCATGAATGGCTACAACAATCACAACCCCGAGAGCCTCTTATCATGCGAGTTCCCAACGGAGAGCCAAACGGAGGGGGGCGTACTTGGATTCGACTTCAACTATGAGCACACAGGAGAAGGTGCAATGGCAAACCGCGAGTCAACATGCTCATCAACGTCATCAATCTCCGGAGTATATGGAATCACTCCCGCTACTTTCGCGGTCCCTGACCACTCTCTGGTGATAACAGGTTGGAACTTCACACGCCCCGACGGAGGTACAAACCCGCCATGGTCTTCTTTGAATGGTACAGCCGTATCGCCTGTCGTTGATAGACAGATTCAAAGTTACCCCGACTCCGCTGAAGCGGACTTTCACAGACTTCTTGATAACCAATATGGTGGTTCCAAGTATTTTGAGCACACGCCTTTTCTAGAAGAAGCGATGGATAAGATCGAGATAAGAGGCAAAGAGCTGCAACAGACTGCAAAACAGTCGTCGAGGCAACAATATTTCAAAGCTCAGCCCATTTCAGTCGGCATCGATGGAGCCAAGCACAAATGCCCTTACCCTGGATGCACGAAGACCTTCCGGCGAGAAGAGCATTTCAAGCGACACGAAAGAATGTGAGTTCGACATGGAAATCCCAAAGGAATAAGACATCAACTCACACTACGCAGCAACCACACTAAAAAACCTACCCTTTTCAAGTGCGAGTTTTGTGGAAAGGATAGTTTCAATCGCAGCGACAACCTCAAGACTCACCGTAAGTTACATACCCAGGAGAAAAGTCGTAATCGCGGCATCGAATTTATCCCGGCAGCGGTCTCTGTTATTGAGCAAGAGACGCTAACTAGGAAGCTGCAAGGTTCTTCAAAGGGAATGTAAAAGCAAGAACAATAAGAAATCTGGTATGACGGGGCCACAGTCAACCTCAGACCGGGCTTCACACATTTTCACGAACTGAGGGCATGGTACTCGCAGCTAAGAGAGTTCCGAAAACAGACATTTCTCTATTATCTTATGTATTGCAAGTCGAACAAGAAAGACGAACATTATAAGATATGGTTCGGCTCCTACAGAGCTGGAATTTGGATTATTTAAATCTTGTGATGGCTGTCTAGTAATATCATTTCTTCCATCAAGTAGTCTCTCTGTGTCATCCGTTACAACCATCAAAACTGTAGGTGCTTTCTTGTATTGAAGTGACCTACTTTGATCCACCGTGGGTCGATACGCGAACGGGTTCCTATATCACTTTAAGCCACAGTAAGTCAAGCATACACGACCAGTGAACCCTTCTTCCTAGCTGGAGCCAGGATCGACGGAGTATGCCGCATTTAGGAATGATACCTGAGTCCAGTAATGATGGAGTCGCCACCGCCTCCGTATTTAGGCATGGTCATTGAAACCTGCTTTTCTAATAGTTGTTAGCGGTCCTGTAATCTGTAAGATGACACTGATTACGGGCACAGGCATCGGGAACCGTCAGTCACTAATTGGTTACTGACGGTGTTTGGTTGATACAGTTTCCCTTTCAATACTACTGTCCCTGGCTGACCTGTTCCTTGAACAACTCTAGACATTATCATCCTTATCATTATCATCCTTATCATTATCATACTTCATTAGAATAACCATCTAAGTCACTGAAGACCGCTGAATCTGACGCGTTCGACGTTTGAAACGCATAAGTGTCCGTCTAGAAGCACAAATGTTACAGATTCCTGGTGTAAACTTGTTGGAAAGAAGATTTCTTACAGCAGCTTTCGGTTCTTGACAGTCCTATCATATGAGCAGATAGTATCGAAAATGTAAGATATGGTTTCATCTTTACTATGTAGGCTGACTAGCCCTTGCAAGCGAAAACATCGCTTCAGGGTGTTGCGTGCGGATCGGAGTGAAAACACATCAAATGATAATCAGAATTGTGGAGACTAATCCAACCGTACAAGACTGATGCGAATCTGGTGAAAGACTTTGGGATTGTTTTAAAATGGTTTTTAGACAATGTATTGTAAAGTTTAAGTCTTGTTCGTACCTTCTAAACGTGACAAAGTGGCCCTATGCGTCAGAGGCCGTTTGAGGAATTACTTCGTCATTGAAAGTGTGCCCTGCATTAGACGTACGGAAACTCTTATGCGGGAGTCGACGACGAACTCTCCCGCGCGGACGACAATCCAACGTAACACGAGCGACTAAAACAAATTGCCGTTGCGGTCGCCTTCTACGGCGACGGGTGTACCCTGATACATCCAATGACCGAATCGCTTCCTTCAGTTTCTGAACTGTATTTTGCAGCGCTTCAAAGCTCGGATCGAAGACTGAGTCCTGAGATACAGTATGATCTCGAGAAGTTTCACGTAACGGAGATGAGGAAAGCCCTGGAGGAATGTTTTGAAACTCTGTGGATTGATGGGTGGACGTTGGGGAGCTTGCAGTCCAGCCAGTATCAAGAGACCCGACTACCTGGCCAGGACGCGGACGTGCGATGGGTGAGGTGGAGGGAAAAGGACAAGCCGAAATTGAAGCCATGCTGCTTAAGGATACAGGACGGTTGAGGCAGTGACTGTAGGTGAAGTGGGATAAGGTTAAAGACTACCAGAGAATCGAGGAGATCAGGAGGAAGAGAGAAGTCTCTTCTTAAATATCTCCAACAACGTTGTGATGTACCAAGTGGATCCTTGAACTGGGCTGTCATCATCATCAGGGCAATTGTCACCCGTCCGAAATTCAGCCAATAAGAATGAGTCCAGGCTATAGTTTCCGCTTCGTCGCCGCCTCTTATTCGGAATATGCTGCCTGTCCTTCGGTGATGTCTCTCAATTGCTCGTGGGTGCTGGTGCCGTCTTACAGACCATGCATATGTGCTCTGACCCTAGAGAACAATGTGTCAGCAGTCTTGATCGGCATGACACCCGAGTTATAGCACCTCGTAAATGTAGGGAAATTAGCTAGTTTGGACGTTAAATTCCAAGAACTTACAAGTTGCTGAACCTGCCCCAAGTTTTTGTTCAAGTTTTGATGTAGGGGAATATAATGCTTGATGAGCCGCGTTTCGTTCCTGCTTCTAGGTTGAGTTTTGAACCAGCCAGGATTGACACCAAAGTTCCTTTCTTCCAGATAGAAGAGTACGGAACCCAAGGTGCTCTCATGATAAAGACATCTGTAGCATCGTTCTTTCACTAAATCAGACCTTACCTTATGTTTCGGTTTTTACGTTTCGTTATCGATGAATCGTCGTTTGCAGACAACCTATAGGGGGTAAACTCTTAAACGATGTCTCGTGGTCATTGAGTATCGCAGGCATAGGTACAAACTTGCCTCAACGGCTGACGTTGTGGCAGAGGAATAGAGATTACATGTTTTGCTTAGCTGAAGGGAACATATTCTCAGGTCGAAGTACAGGGGTCGCTATCATATTATTTCCTTCGATTTCAATTTGGTTAATTCTTTCAGATTACGATCAGTACTCGAGTTCTATAATTCTGTCAGGGTGAACATCCTATCATAGCCATTAGCTTTGCGCGAAGCGATCGAATGAAATACTCTATAAAGAAAAAGCAAAGGCGCTTGTCTATGTGGCAAATGGGAATGGTCGTATAAAGCAAGTGTCTATACGAGGCATAAAACATGCGTAAACGGATGAAAAAGGTTCAAGTTGTCTACCTGAGTAAGAATAAGTGGTTGGTGCACTGAACCACTGTATGGATATGATAAGTCAGGGCGTTGCCTTATCTAGCCGTTGTAGGACGGAAAGACATTGACTTCTCTCATTATCAAACCTCACTATCAGCCTCTTGGAATGCTGGTATTCCTCATTCTAAAACGAAATTCCTGACATGTGATACTGCAGGTCGTGTACAAGATACAACAGCCACGACCGCCTCTCCTTTGGGTCGGGATTACTATGCCGAATTAGTGGTCAACACTTATCCAGAAGACCCGAATACAGTTAACTGAAGTTTATGCTCTCTTCTGCTGCCCCAACAAATACAGCGTAAGGCGTCATCGGGGATGGGCTCCACAAGAGAAAGAAACGGTATCGGTGATATTAGGCTTTATCCACTGATTTTGGAGACGAAATGACTCGTTTTCAACTTGTACGGCAATAGCCAACATCAGCCTGCAGTCTGAGAGTAATGATACAACATTATCATGCTTGCATATCTGTGTATGCTCTTCAGAACGATATAAATAGTTACATTCAGCCATATCCATATGACTTAGGCCGCTCGGGGCGACAGAAAAAAAAAATGGCAACAGCGACGTTCGAAGAAATACTTATTTCTCTGACTGACGAGAACTGGAAACGCATACCGACTTTTGCTAATATGGCAGAGACGAAGGAAAAGCACCAGGAAGAAATCAGTCGGCAAGACGACACGGAGATTTACTCACAGATCACATCCATATTGGAGGAGTTACCTAAATCGCGACAGGGGATTACCGTTTACAGAAATGAAACACAAGCGAATGTCTTCATGAAGCTCATGAAGAAAATTCGTAAGCAGATTGCAGAACGAAAGGAAATAGAACCCAAATTCGCCAAAGCATCTTTGGTCGCCCTACTGGTCATAAAGCAACACCTTCCCGACCTTACTAGTCCAGACGCCTACATATGGAACATCTTTCCCGGACTTCTACCCGCCGAAGAAAGAGGGAACCTGTACCGCCAAGAGGACTTGAGCGCTTCGGAGATGCTTAAAGGCATCAGATGGGACGTCATGGATGAGGTCTGGTGGGCAGACGCCCGTTCAGGAAGGCCGATTGACTACTCTCAGCAATTGTTCAATGAAAAGATCGACTTGTACGTATCCGATAGATACGGCCTACGACACACTTACATTTCTGTTTCCAAGCCCTCAATATATAACATATTGCATACCATTCACTTGGTTTATAAAAAGGCACAAACTATCTACAATCTGCTCCCAGCGGAGAAGCAACTTGATGCTACTTGTCTAGAAGATATTGACGATGATCAACAAGTTGAATTCCTTGAAGAAAATGGTTGGGACATGATGGATCGTACCTGGTTTGCGCACATATGGCGTCCCTCCAATACGCCCTACTGGGTTGTAGCTCTGGACAGCTAACGTCCTGGTGGGAACATTTCCATGCCAAGTGAAACATAGGGATGGCAGGGAGCAGAAAAGAGTTCGGTACATGATATACACAATCAGGTGACAAACACAAAAGTTTCTTCACGTGCCCTTTTGTGTTTTACTTCACAGTCTACGCATATACAAGAACTCAAGTTCTAGTACGCCAGGACGCAAAACGGCTAGATATATGTATAAAATATATCTCACTTGCATCAGAGTCTTTTTAACCACGATACAGTAGGGTGTATGAATGAAAGATAATATAAGTCATACTTCAATTATCTTTTGACACTTGAGTCTATAATTCGCTCGAATAAACTAACCTCACCAGGTACAGTAGCTCAAGTCGCAGTGCATAACAACAATGAAAATGGGACGACCTAAGTTTTGATCAGGATAAGCAGACATACCATCCACCTTACTAATAGCAGCCGCTTCTTTCACCTTCATGCACATCGAGATGGTCTTTGCACCCTGACCAAAGAACGAGGAAATCAGGTTTGGTGAGTCGCTGCCGACCGCCGTACGCCTGTCTGATTTTCTTTTCAGAAACGGAAAAGGACAGAAGTGCCATGTGTAACAAGTTATGTGTCTTGGGCATGTGAGCTGCTAAACACAATGATCGTTCGATGAATATTGCTCTAGAAAACGAATAGAGAGCAAAAGTTGCAGCAAATAACGCATCCTCATATGCGAACCTTTACCTACGTGGATACTACAAAATTATAATCAGTGGCATGGAAATAGCAATACGACGAGATTTGGTGCACAGTTCCCACATAAGTACACTCTTGGCGTTTGCGTAGTACTGAATGCTGATGGTTTCATTTCTAAACAGTGTCGGTAGACAACATAGAAAAGCTGTAGGTTTGACTGTAATGTGCAAGTCGAACATGAAAGTATTCGTTGTGCTATGAATATTCACACGTTACTAGGAGTTGACTATATACATGATTGTTTTATCTAGAAAACCTACTACCACTACACACAATTTCTTTCTCGGTGTCCTCTTCATAGGCCTTTTTCGAAGGTACGTTGGCAGCCGCCTTAGCATCCTTGAGAAGAGTGATAGTTTCATGAAGAGCAGAAATTATGTTGTCGATCTTATCAGATAGTGAATTGTTTTGCGATACGGGCAGATCTGGCTGGCTCTCTATCTTTGACTGGACCCGAGGAGACGATGGGATGGGCGAGGGATTCGAGCCCGGCGGCCCGATGATCAACCCCGACGCCAGACGCGCTTGCGGATTCTTAATTCCTTGCCTTACATGTTCTAGACAATGGCCGTCGGGTTCAACAAAGCCAACAAGATCCCCATTTTGATCCGTGTAGTCCACGTCAGAGTCATCACCTGAGGAAGGCTTAGCAGTAGTCTGAAAGTAGGGCTCAGTGATTCGTTTTACCCGGAGAAAGGCTGGAGCTTGAATTGCTGATCGTCGTCGGATAGCTCATGTTACGAATGTCTTGTTCTATGATTCAAAAACGAATGTAGATAATCCTTGAACGAAAGTAGCATGCCGAAACTACGCTTAAAAATGGGATCCTTGACTTTTAAAGGCGACTCATTGCACGTATGCTTTGACGTTCAAGAAGGAAGGTGCGGAAAGGAATTATATGATACGCGCGATTTCGGAAAGTCCTAAGCCGAACGGAAACAAAGTCCCACCATCATTCGAAGTTGCAAATGCAGGCCTAAATGGAAATGTTTTTGATTTACGTCCCTCCTAGATGAACATTTCCCGTGGTCTGCCTAATGATCATCCAGGGCTTTATAGGATCCTAAATCCTAGGTGCTCTTATCAAATTCAGGACAAGAGACTAAAGACGGAATTAAAACGTCAAAGACACCCTCGGCCCAGCTTAGAGCAGTTTCTCCAACTTCTATTAACTTTTACAAATGTATAGTACATCTTCAAGATGGATTGTTCCTTCAAAATGACTGTTCTGCGGGATTTGATGGAGCAACAGCCTCCTGCCCAGCTTGTGGATTTCGAAGTTCGCAGCTTCGGTGGGTTAACGACAGCATTTGATCTTGTAACAGATCGTGGTCAGCCGAAGCCACCACTAAAGTCAGTGAAAGAGCGGATCATTGAGTTGAATACCGAGAATGGTCGACTGCATTATGAGGCTACTTATTATGCAAACCTTGCAAACAAGGTATTGAGAAAGCTGTTTCCCATGATGCAAGGACCGGTTTCTGAATTATGCGTGGCTATAAGACAGACGGACCGGTTAGCAGAGTACCTACAGTTTCCGGAAAGGATGCGTTATGAAGAAGCCTTTGCACTAGACGCTCAGAAAAATGAAGCAAAAAATGTTGTGACTGTAAGTCTGAATAGTGCGGTGTCACAGGGCGAGAAGCCTGACCAGAGAGGCAATCCAATGCCGCAACGAGCCAGATGTCATTGGAACCGGAGTCCTTCATCTCGGGACCATACGCTTTATGGTGTAGTGGTCAGTTTGACGCGCGAGAATGGGAACATGAGGCAGTCGATCGAGCTCAACAAGAATCTAGTCCATGTGGTGCTGATCCGATTGTTGCGAGAAGTACGGCAATCTATATGTGGCATACAAGTGGCCATCGAAGAAGCTAACGAGGCGATTCGATACGCGAACGATATGTGGCGAAATGACAGCCACTCGGAATGCAGAGCGAGATGGCCCTCGTGGTTTAAGCTTTTAGCGGTTGATTCAGGGCCCTCGGATAGAAACCTTTACAGGACATGTCGCGTTCAGTCATTGTCATTCGAAAAGGCGCAAACCTCAACTCATCACGAATGCTCCGATCATGCTGCAACAACAGAATTGACACACCAGTGCAAAGTCTTGGAGTATCAGGCAGCTTGTTACCGATGGTTGATCGACTTAGCACAGGTGCGGCTGTTACCTATAGTAGGATTCCACTTAGCGGATTTGGCATCTGTGCTGCGTGTCTACAAAGCCACGAGTCGAAGCGCCCAGGAGGTATTGCGATGTAAATTAAGAAATTCGGTTTAAGCCCGTAACGTTCCTGTTGACCTTCCTAAGGATACAATGATAAGAACGAAGAGAGATAACGGAAGCCGTAATATAAGCTGTTGCCGGTAATAGGCGAGTATCTGGCGTCACAATTCTCATCAGTCTATGTTGACACACTGGCGCGGAGTGAATTGATTTCGATTAAACCCACGGTAAAGGATAAGATCGCATTAAAGTACCTATGTATCACTAACTCCATAGATATTTATATCTAGTTTCCATTGGATTAAAGTCTCCAGAGGTATTGCTTGGCAAGTCCTTTCTGTTAAAAGACGTGTCCAGTGACAAATGAAGCTAGGATACGTGGCATCATTATCTCAGAGCACTCAACATCATTCCATCTGTGACGACGTGCTCACTCGATCACTCGATCACTCGCTCACAGCCAGTCCTGAACTTGAACGTGCCTTCGGTTTCACGATTCCAGACTCTGTTGAAATCGGGCATCTCTTAATTGCCCGCGCCACGTCACCATGGATCCCTATCTTCATATCTTGTGTCATCAAGTGGTTCCAGCTCCCCTCCGTGTAACAATGTGTCGAACCTTTCCTGTGCCCATAGGGAAAGTAATGCTATGGTGATGAGAAGAGGAGGGGCCATAGTCAAAAGCATTAAAATGAAGGCATTATTCGGTAAATTACCGGTATGCCACAATAGCAAACTTGAAGTTGTTTCCATTACGGCGACTGGAGATAGGAACAAAGGCAACCAAGTCAACAAGAAACTGAGTCTTTCGTACTGAGCTTCCAGCGTTTCGATGGTGGACTGAAGTCCGGCAGTTATCCCGATAGCCACAACAGCAGTAATTGCCCCATTGATAAGCAGAGTCACCAGCACAGACACTGTGCGGCCAAGGGTTTGGGCTTTGGATAAGCTAACAACCATTCCCACCAGTGACGAGATAGTGAGGAAAGCCGTGAAAGTTAGCAGGTTGTTGTAAAATTGCACGATTCGTTGCATAATCCACGGAGAAGGAGATCCTTGGTTCTGTCTCGCTTTTACCACGACTTTCGTTAGATCCATGAGTGTATTGACATTTGGTTATTCTTGTGAACTCACTGGTGGCCATGTCGAATTGATGAGAGAGGTCTACCATGGCTTGATGACGACTGCACGATGGACTGCAAGCTTGGTGTCTAGGTACTATTCTTATGACAAATACATGAATGCTCGAAGTTGATTTAACTCACCGTGTAAGAAACACACGTACGTTGCTACTACCCAAGCATCGACTTCCACTCATTTTACCTCGATATGGGATCAAAATTGGATTTCGACTGATCTCGTGGTTACGCAATTTGTCGAATATAGTCTTCGTGATGGAAACGGCTCTAGAGTCATTTCCTCTGACTGGCACTCGTCCATCGACCGTGTTTAGTTCCTTTTCGGGCATTTCAAGTCTTATTATGAACCATTATCGCTAGACTCACACCGTGCTGAGATATAGTGTTTGGAAGGAACAAGACGGTTCGCTCGCGATGGTTTTATGGTCGATATAGACAAACTTAATACGAAGTGGTTGATGCCAACACAAGCTTGGCCAAAACAAGAGCCGGTTCAAGTGTCAAAGGCAAAAAGGCACTTTTGGAGACAAAGGCATACCTCATTACGTTTATACCAACTTTTGAAATTGAACCTATTGTTGCTAACCCCAAACCATAAATCCAGCTACTGTTGTTTTGCTTCTATTCTCTCTCACACACCATTGTTAGGCAGAGGCATCGGTTACGATGACAGACACGACAGTCAACAGCCCCACAATCCTATCTCATGCATCCTCTGTCTTTAGTGACAATCACCCCCTTACGTCTGTGCTATATGACCGAAATCGTCCTATTATCGAAGAAAAAGACAGATTTACAACATCCTATAGAGCTCGAAAGTGGATCATGCACCACAAAAAGGAGATTACTTCGTGGCAGCACAGAAGAGTTGTGAAGGGACAAGAGTATATCCAGGTACTGGAAACAATTGAGGAAAATGGACCAGCCAATCATGGCTGAGTCAATGGAGTCGTTACCAAGTCCTGTATTCCCTTCCGTTCAAGGGATGCAGCTCTTCATTCACAAGTGATTCTTTCTAAATCATACTAGACATTGTTTCAAAATCGGCTTGGCATCTCTCGAACAGTTACAGTATTAGGTGTACCCGGTGTCAAAGAAGCAAGTCAGTCCTGTTGCCCGCCAGGGATGTTTGGCGCAGAACATGATAAGGTCGACTTTCACCTCGCGAGGTCCTTCGTGTCTCTTGAATTGATATCTCTTCCGCCTTCAACTACATCACCTCGTATTCCATTCTTAGTAGTCGATATATTTCCTTGGTCTTCAAAGCAGGTATCAACTCGTCGAAAAAGCAGAAAAGGTATCTTTGGCGTCCTGTGTCTATCCCTGGCTCCTTCTAACTCGTTCCTCTGTTCTCGCCATTCTGTGTTTGTCGCGTATTCAAAAAGCGTAGTTCAGCACCTAAGGATAAAACAAAAGCACAAATAAATGGCCATATCAGTGTCGTAAAAAAGGCGATATGTGACGTTTCTAACCTTTTCGTACGGTTCGAAAGATTAGTAAATACTGCGTTCAATTGATTAGTGTCGTTCATATCTGAATAGCCCCCTTGCCGGAACTGCAATGTGGGGATGGTATCCACCTACACAATTAATGTCCAAGTACTGTAGATGAGAGGGAAGTCATGGATACTCCTAATTCTTTTCGTTACATCGAGTGGCGACACGAAATGGCAAAACACCGTGAGGGGCGTGGTATTTTGGAAGGGCTCCCTTCCTGAGGGCTTTCTAAGATGTGACTGAGACAGAGCCCGACAGTTAGGTTCTATATGGATGTTAAAGTCTAACGATTGAGGCATCCCAGCGTTTGGCGTCCAATATTGTCAGGAATGTAACAGAGATTTCAATATGTCCCAATAGAGCTGTTTGATAGCTGTAACAACAACGCCTACGCAGGTTAATAAAAGCCAGCGACATGAAAAGATGGAATGATGGTAATACAAAAGATTGCAAGGCAATGGGGGCGCGAAAACCTAACACGTCTGCCAACTACAAGAGTCAAGCCTTTCGGAAGCGAGGTTGGACAGGAAGCAATGGGGCCTTCAATTTAGGCAAGGATTGCGAAACTATCGCGCTTTTCTTATACTACCAGCCTTTCTTGAAGAAATGGTTTGGGGCTCACAATGGACCCGCGGATATGCCTGATCCTGACTGGAACGAAGTGGTAAGAGTGTTCATCCTCGTTCTTGATTCCTTCGTTGCCCTCCTCAAATTCCACTATTACCTTCACGTGTGATGACTGAAGTTTCGAGTAGGTGAAGTCTGTTCGGAGTGAGCAAATTGTAGAAAACGGCGAGCTAGTGAAGCAAACTACAAGAGGCCGGAAAAAGACGGGCATGCCAAAGAAGCCGGCAAAGGTTCATAAACCTAGCCCGACCCAGCCTCGAAAACGAGGAAGACCGCGCAAGAATGTCACCAGTCAATCTCAACCTTCACCTCGGAACGACTCCGTTGCTGAGTTTATCACGGTTGCGGGCGACGTCGCACACCCGTCACCAGATACAATGCAGGTCTGTGAGGTACAGCGATGCCCGGACAATACTGGTCTCGGTATCGGTAGTCGTCAGGAAGATCATGACCATCGCAGGAGCGAGTCCAAGGGAACACAACATTCCGGGCATGGAGCTTCACCCATCGCGATATTCGATAGAAGCGTCGATGTACAATATCAAACCGGGCCGCCCAGAGAACACAATCAACCATTTCTCATTGAAGATCCGCCATTAGAGTGGTTAGATTCAGACCAAATTTGGAATGACCAATTTACTTTCGAGGATATTGGCTTCGAGGGTACCCCCCCTGGGCTTGACGTCATGGAGAGTGACCGGCTTGATTGGCATGCAGAGGATGCCAATGACAGAGACATAGCTTGTGGAGAGTCGCGAGATACAACAACCAGAACACACTCAAAACCGCCTGGTCATAGTTCGGCCGTAACAAACGCGCATGAGGAGGGGTCTAGTAATGCACCTCCGAAGGCTGCGCAGGTACGCGAAAGGATTTGCACGGGTGCGAATGGGGACAGTCATGATAAAACTGCAGCCAATTCTGTTCCTAGGCAGCCACAACTCGCTGCGGTTCTTGCTATTTGGCAGAGAACCATCAAGGATTTTAGCGAGCAACGGACACGTGGTGAACTCTATGAGTTACAGGTCTCAACGCCGGTTGCGGCGGTATTTTAAAAATTTCATGAATTTGAAGTTCAGTTTCTGAGCCTTTGTCTCAAATTTCTGTAAAATAGTTACAGAAGTAGTATTCTAATGTCTCCTGAACCTGAAACGCATAGTGCACACAATACAGTTGTATGGTTGACATGATGTTAACACTTGAAAGGCTTCGTGTCTGGCGCCGTCTAGAATACATGGATCTCAGACATAAGATGCAGTCGCATCTCCGCGGTGAATGCAACCTTATAGGACTAGATACATAGAAGACCTGACCATGGTGCCATAATTAATGTCAAGTATATCATGTCCGAGCGTTTGTCTTCGATGATGCTCGTTTTCGCTACGAGACAAAAATCAATAAGAGTGAAAAGAGACCAGAGCCAGAATACATTGCGTTACACTACTTTTATTGTACCTATAGAGGTACTAGGCTCGTCCAGATATCCAAAATCTGACATGGGCCTGGATCTGACATACCGGATTTAGGATTTAAAAAGGAGGGAGGCGCTCGGAGGTCAATATAAATAACCGGGCTTCGCACTAGAACCTACAAGACACAGATATGACGAAAGTAAATGGTAAGGGATTCAAATCATCGGGTATCATGAAACGCTCAACGCCCGTTCAATCGCGAGTCACGGTGTTAAGACACACCGAACAATCTAAAATGTTATATGCGCTTTTCAAAAGAAAGCACGAGGAGGATTCATGTGGCCTGTCAAGCGTTTATTCAATCAAGGTTGACAACCCAGTCCCCAACGATTCAACTAGTAAGGCCCCGACAACTCAATTCAATGCAGCAGAAATCTACCGTAAAGGCGGCGATCGTGGAATTGTAATTCCCTCTGTTGTAGTACACCCGCCGGATGAGGAGGACAACGATGACATGGAACAAATCACAGTAGAGATGGAAGGACTATTGAAAACCTTCGATGCGGAGCTTCCAAAAAACTTTGAATCGCAAGGTTCATAAGTTCCGAATGAGGTTAACTGGCAGATGCGTACTATTCCCCACTGGATGAGACAAAACGTAACGAAAAGGTCCTATTTACGATCCTTGGAATATCTTCCTTGCAAGCTCTCCTTATGTTTATAACCGAACGGAAACAAATTCTGATCCTGTTGAAGGATACCCCATGCTTCAAGGTATTAATAGTGTCGTACCCATGCGTGGGTATCTTCTCCGCCTATCTGTACACTAGCCCAGGTAGCGCTAGCACAGATCTGTTTGCTTCCAATCTTCCCCTCATGTGGTCGACTACAGTCGACGATTTTAGGATGGTTAAATATTATAGTATATCCAAACTACGAATACTAGATGTGCCCAATCGTCCTGATTGCGCTGTGTTTTCATATCACTTCCGCACACCCGGTCCCGTAGTAGACTATCTCAGCTCGACGGGGGTGCGCGATGACCTGACATGTTTCTGCATCAAGTATGACGCCGGAAGTGATTTGGTTTTCAAAAGTGCATTGTCTGTCATCCATTCGATCCCAAAAGAGCTTCTTTCTTTACCGGACCCATAAGATTACTGGTTGTTAGGGCTAAAGTCCAGGAAGTCTCTCCTAGGTCCATCTTCGCTGAGTTTAATCAACTTCTCGTGTTCTGAAATGTTTGTAGTAGGGACGATTCATTTCGTGTTCACCGCCTCATTGCCTCTCTAATAGTCAAGATAGAAACCGGATGTTAGTGCTTTAAAATGCACCTACAACTGACTAATCACCTACCAGTCC
Source organism: Fusarium sp. S19/10 (assembly GCA_019054715.1). NCBI lineage: Eukaryota > Fungi > Ascomycota > Sordariomycetes > Hypocreales > Nectriaceae > Fusarium > Fusarium sp. S19/10. The sequence goes on along the minus strand of JAHKNZ010000057.1, from coordinate 73,389 downwards.
GCTATTTGTGATGTACCAAATACAGGGTTTCTTTGCACTTGGTGAACATATTTAAGAAATAGTTTTGAAAGCGTAGATGTATAAGAGTTTGTGAGTATCCCCGTTCCACTTAAGAATAATATAAAGAGGGACTTTGATATTCTTATCTTTCCTTTGCAAAGTTGGAGAACGCCATGGCGATTTGATTATCTACTTGATTTTTACGCTTCTACAAGGTCGCAGGATAGGGTTCTGAAAGGCAAGCGCTCCTTGGGAGCACATCCACAGCTTAGTGATGAACATACCGACATATGATCAACCCAGTAGTGCCTTATAAATTACTACCACGTTACAGTAAGATACAGCAGCAGGCTACTATCGTATAGGGAATAAATCTGGGAAGGAAGATATATTGTGCAAACAATCCTGGAGTATAGACAACCTCCTATCCCGAACTACGAAGATGCCTGTATCACTCGGGTCTGGCTTAATATCGGATGCCGAGAACTGGTTCTCCCTGTATTCGGATGAATTCGTAATTCTTCTTACATTGCCCCCCCAAGAACGGGAACATATATATGGGATCTAAACTTTAAACGTATCCCGGCAGCCGCGTTTAAGCTCATATGAAGACGACGCCGGAACAAAACTACTGCTCATTGCCCCATATTGTTTTAAAAAGCCAACAGTAAAGTGCTTATAATGCCCGGCATATGAAAGGTTTGGGTTTTCAGTCATCATGCGCTATGTTCCATCATTCATGAAAATCTTCTTCAAACTTCACGATGTTCTGCTATTCTTAACCCCGTCTCAAATGAAATATATCATCGGAACATTGATAACATTCTGGCTTCAAAATCCTTTCCACATGTCTTTAGAATCAGACATGATCAGCTGTTCTTACTCCACTATTAGCAGGTGCTCACCGTCACCGAACCGATGCGATTCAACGTTTCCTCACGAGCAGCAAGTGATGAACCTACCCGGTATAGAGGAATTTGATCAAGGGGTTCTCGCTCTAGCGCAATCTGACGGATCGGGAGTTTCCTCGGTCCACCCATCTCTGAACTATGAACGTTCTGGGTGTTCAGCCGGGGCTGCAAATCCAGCATATAACCCCAATATAGGATCGTATATGCGGTACACGAGCGATTCTGTACGCGCTCTGGCTGGTAACCTTCCTCCTGTAGGACAGAGAGGGAAAGCTAGCTGCCAGGAACATAGCGACGCCGTTAGCTTGACTGGTGGACATCCCTTCACTGGCCATGACAAAGCTGATAGCAATGCACCAAGGCAAAGCGCTATAATTACCGACTACCCACGGGAGCCACTACATGGAGTGAACAGTGGTTGCGTCAATCGGAAGTATACACCAGAGCAAGGCGACTGGATCATTCATGCTGTTGACGTTAAGAAAATGTCTTGGAAATCTGTCAAAGAAAACTATAATCTCCAGTTTCCTTCTACGCTCGAGCGTACCGAGCAGGGCCTTCAAGCTTGGTATTATCGTGAGACAAAGAAGAGAGTCAGTCGGTATGGAGGCGAGCTGAGTATCCCTGAATGATCGGAAAGGTTCCCATAAGGCCCTGTTATTACCAACATCAACCCTCGGCATGGACACAATGAGTGCTGAAGAGACTTAAGTAGTCATCCTCAAGGATCACCGATGCTGTTCATCCAGTGCCATAATCGCCCATACATATTTATAAGAGAACCCTCGTCTGGCAACTATCAACATGCCTTCATCAATTGAGCACGCGCAACCTCTTTTGTTGTATATCAAGAAACACTTGATGGGTTAAATTTTCCTAACTCCCTCTTGTGAGGACCGATGCGTCCAGTTCTAAAAGAGTACCAGAATTCCAATGCCAGACTGCTATCTCAATGTTCTCTGTCCACAAGTGGAGAATTTGCCTTTCAAATTACTTTCACGCACCCCTTTGGAAGTCCCAATGAGGACAGGAGGCCAGAACTCTCTACTACCACCATGTCAAGTCATGTCATAAGGTACACGTTCCACAAAGATGAATACGTAAGGAGGGGATGCTAGGCTTCTGCGAGGTTCACAGGCGTACAATCTACAATATCTGGCTACATTATGAAGAGCGCCTTATATACCGTAAAGTTCCCTGATTGCTGATCGTTGGCGGAATTCGTGATGTCTCAAGGTCATTGAACATGGCTTGTCTTTCATCTAGAGAGAACATGGACCATTAGAAGTCAAATTGCAGCCCCACCCCATAAGGACTACTCTGTTTAACTCATTACACATGGATGACATCCTTTCTCCGTAAGCAAGATATTGAAAAATGAAATAAATATAAAAAAAGGACCAAAAAGCGAAAGCTGAACATAAAACCGAGTTTAGTGGTACTTCTTCTGAGCACAGTGTCCGATAAGAGAATAAAGGACTTTGTGGATACCCACTGGTGAGCCTGTGTGTTAATTCCGACCATTATTTCGATTTCCGAAGTTCAGATTCTGAATTTCATAGTACAGACGGTCGACCAATGTCACGATCTGCGACTGGTGGTGCCGAGTGTATACTTTGTTCTTTAGCGAGGGCGATTTCTTAATGTGTCCTGGTTGACTGTAGGATTTCTTGATGCCACTGACTTGGCGATGAAACTCCGCTGAAGTGTTCATTGGCCTTCTGTCGTATGTTGTAGCAGTTTTGGTAGAACCAGGAGACCAAAACTCCGCTATCGATACGTTCAAGAAATGATGAATGTAATAAAGCTAAATGCTTTTGCTGATGAGTATAGGAAGTGATATTGTATGAAGAATGATATTTGAGGTTTATGGGGGAGCTCGGCGTATGAAAAATACTTCAATATTCTGAGACAACGACTCCAAAAACGAGACGTAGGTTACTGGAAACTTGACCGGATGCCTGAAAAACTTTGACTCCAGGGTTTAGAGAAGGGTCTAAAGAATGGACGAGAAATCATGTGACAAGGAGCCCACCAGTTATAGATCTTGAGTTAGAAAGCAGGAAGGGATAGTTGAAGCGTTCGCATCTCAGCGTCAACGAGTGGATAACCTGTTTCGTTACATTAACGTCTACAATTTCACACCATACTTGATGTTACAATTGAAGAGTCACCTCTAGTATGAGCCTCAAATAAGACACATGATTGAACCATCATCTGGTAGTGTTACTGCGACATTTATCCTTTACAGCGAACTTGTTGACGGACCCAAACGTAACTATAACATGCGGCCCTGCTTAACAGCATCGTCCACTGGAAATAGAAATACATCACCAGCCGTGTCTCAGTTGAACGATAGATAAATCCTGTTAAGCTACAGAAATGGTCTCTTCTTCTTATATCCATTTGAGCTTGGAATCCAGGTGCCGGGCCGCGGTCAACCGAAGGCCGTCACATACCAGACGCTTGATGCAACTATGTAGGGGTACCAATCCATTTTGATATCGACTGATTGCCCCCGTTCGATGTCATCTTAGTAAGTCAAAGGGCGACATTAGGGACTGTCGTCTTACTTCTTGGCGGTATAGGCAAGATCACGGTCTATAGCGGACAGGTTTAGACAATGTTCTTTATCTACATACCAAAGTAACGATGGGTTTCTCGTATTGTTCTATTAAAACTGTTAAGATCACTGAATGTTAGTCTTTGGGCGACGATTTACCAATGAGATCAACGCATAATCTGTTGAAAACATGAGCTTAGAGAAAGAGCTTCCGCCAAGTGCAACTAAAAGCATCGCCGCCACCAGGCATAGATGCATGGTTTTGACGAGCACAGTCTTCCTTAGCCTTGTGCCAAGTTATCCAAGAAACCTACATCGTATCGTACCTATGGCTATTATACCTGCTAGGCTCATCATTTGTGCCTTCTGTACTTATCAAGAGCAACGCTCAAGTTTTCCAGCGCAGAACGGACTTCTGGGGAGGGTGCGTTAGTCAGCAGCTGTACATTCCAGTACCAATATTACCTTTGTCGAGTCAAAACATGGCCAGATACATATAACGTGTCGTTGTGCGTATTAACGATGGAGAAACCGGCAAAGCAGAAGTTAGTGACATCGAGCTTCAGTGGCGATATTATATCTATTTCTGTATGGAGTGGATTTGCCAGTAGCGAGTTTTCTTGCCTATCTTTCTCTTTCTCTACGCATTGTCCTATCTACTATCACATTTTTGCACGCACCTTATCAAGTGCTGGGATGATGTTCAAGTAGGAGGAACATCATAAGCGAAAAAGGTGCCTACGTGGCAGGGGAAGTCAGACCTATGATGACGAATATGTCCCGTATCATGTAGTAAGAGACTCTGGGTTGGAAACTGTACGTAACTGTTTGGTCACATGCTGTAACGTTATGTTCGGTATATCATTTTCAGTATCACGGGAGATAATGCTATAATTACGTCCACCACATGGATCTATCCGGTATGAGGGTAGGTATCAATCGGTGGCACACCTGCTTCCGAAATCCGAAGTCGGTCTCCCAAGGGACCAGAAAGACGGAAGTGGGGTAATTGGGGCTCGACGAAAGCCAAGAGTACTAAAAACGGATGTTTAGACGGCCAACAAGCAGCCGGAAGTTAGGTGCCGATACAAGAATGCTGAACAGTTTATGATGGCCATATCAATCTATGAAACTTAGCTCTCTTAATACCAATTCTTATCAAGAAATAAGTTCTGTTGACAAAGTATGGGTTTTATTGGTTCCAACGTTCAAGAGGACTTTGTATTGATAGTTTAATAGCCTCGGTGCTAGGCTTCTAGAGCTTAGAAGGCCATCAAAGCACGAGAATCCTCGGGGTGCAATGACCCTCGGGGTGCAATGACCCTCGGGGTGCAATGACCCTCGGGGTAAGATAGCCCTCGGGGTAGGATAGCCCTCGGGGTGCGATGACCCTCGGGGTGCAATGACCCTCGGGGTGCAATGACCCTCGGGGTGCAATGACCCTCGGGGTGCAATGACCCTCGGGGTAAGATAGCCCTCGGGGTAGGATAGCCCTCGGGGTGCAATGACCCTCGGGGTGCAATGACCCTTGGGGTGCAATGGTCGTCAGGGTAGAAACACACCCGACGCCGGCTTCTGGAGCTTAGAAAGCCATCAGAGCGTAAAGACCATTGCGGCGTAACGCCATGATTCAGTAAATCAGGGTACCAGCTTCTCAAGAGCACAACACAGTTTATAGTGTTAGGTCTGGACTTTTTAATCAGATCATAAAATACGGTTAAGGACGTTGCATGGAGGGAAGAGGTAAGTGGGCGAGTTTAGATGGCGGGGGCCACTAATTTATAGTCACGACGGGCTATGTGACTAATCAAGCTGGTCTGTGCTCCTTTGTATCACCACGCATTGACTTGTTAGTCAACTAGGCCAATTGTGGCGCAGAGACTAGGTTCGGAGAAAACGAAATGACAAAAAAGGACAAAAGGGGAATGAATGAACCCGCATTTTCATACCCCTGTAAGATCGCATACGATACAGTTATAAAATACCTACCAACGTTTCAAATGGAAGAATTCCGATTTGGAACAAACATTTCCAGCCGCACTTACCGATATTAGCCGTCACTTTCTGTTCAAGATCGGCCACGCTGAGCCTTGGTCTTTTGCAGCTAGTAAAGCCGGGGGGGGGCTGCGGGGTCAGGGGAGGGAATAGCAATGCGTCCTGCTATTCAGACAAAAGTGGAACCCGTACCTGCACCACACCTGGTGCATTTGTAGGCATGTAATCTCTGCTGAAAGAAGTAGTATATCGGTAATCGAGAATCATAAACATAGTTAAGAACGCAGCTGCATAATCAAAGCCTTGGATGATGGCATAGTTTAGCTTTTATTAGAAAATAATCAAACATAATTGACGTCTAGGTCTTTTAGCTTCTATATTTACAAGTAGTCTCTGTGACTGCATGCTCATCTCTAAAAAGCTCGAGGGAGCCTGGTTCAAAGATCAGTTGTATTGATGCCCGCGGCAAGAAAATCAATTGAATAGGCAACGAAGATCTCATTGGCAGCTTTCAAGCATATGCAGTCGAGACCTAATTCGCCAACTTCGAATCTCATGCCTGATAGGATAACTTCCGTGTATATAACTTTTCCAATATATCTGCCAATGTGAAATCATGTGGGGTATTGTTGAACCCTTGTTGTTACGACCCCAGCGGTTACGTCGCGTCAGCGTGAGCCTCACAGCAAAGATCACTCGAACACTCATGCGACTTACCCTGTAGTTCACCGAAGACATCGTGGGCCTTTCACTCAGGCTCACGACCCCAGTGAACCTTCATGTATATCATTCATTTACCGATAGATAGAATACGTAGCTCACCAGCTATCAATAAAATTTCCTTTCCTGAATACGCCTAGCATGCATTATTCACTATCTAGAAACAGGACACCTCACAACCGCTAAGTGTTCACACCCTACATATTTGCCAGCATGAACTTAGTACGGGCTAGTCTATCCCTTGGGAACCACAACCGTCACAGTTCTAGTGAGTTCTATCGCGTTGCAGCTACGGTTCCGTTTGATCCAGTGCGAGCTTCGCTATCCAATTCGCCACCTGCTTATTCACCTGCTCGGTCGATTCCCACAAGCACCAATGGGTGCCTTGAACCCTGCTGAAGGTCAATTTCGGAAAGTAAGTCGTCATCTTACTTAAATTCCCATCAGTAATCTCGAAATCACGATCTCCAGAAATGTAAAGTGCCGCCGCCTTTGACTGCGTCAGGTTCAGGAACAACTTTTGCTCTTCCTCCTGATTATACAAACGTGTCTGGAAGTGGAACCATCTAAGCGCCCCATCTATTCGTGGCCCGCCTCTGGGAAGATACTCCCGGAAGTAGACAAGAGATTCGCGACGAGAGATCATACCAAGTTGGCGAAGTTTAGCTAGGTGCTTGACGAGGAGTCGAATGACATAGGAAACTTGGATATTACCACATGCCTCGACCCCCTCTTGGGGATGGCCTGAAAACGTACACGAGCTGCGTAAGCATTGACTCTTGACATTTAGATTCCCTCTGCAATCTCGAGCCCTATGCCCCATGGCCAGTACTGGATCATCTGGCGTGAGAAACAAGGTTGGCTGAGGAAAGAACGGGGTGGAGATACTGAAGATGCCTAACACCAAATCAGGGTGCCACAAAGCTGTCCGCCATGCCACGGCACCTCCAAGGCCGTGGCCACCCAGTACTATTTGTTTTCCACCGACCAGTTCGATCGCCAGTGCTTTTATATCGTTCGAGATGCTTCTGAATGTATAATTATGAAGGTCTTCAGGCGTTGCGCTCCCACCACAGCCTAGCATGTCCAGAGCAACGACTTCATATCCAAGCGAAACAAGGTGGGGTGTTAGGTACCGCCAGCCAAATGATAGGTCTAGAAATCCGTGGAGTAGAAAAACCGTCAAGAGCGGTGGTGTCTCAGGACAGCCTGTGATGTAGCTGTAAGTCTTGCCACGTATCGTTTTTTTGACTGTGGCGATACCTGGATCGTTGGGAACGAGCTTGTGATGGGACGTCATCAAAAGCTTCTGCGATGATTGACGGTATCGTGGACTGATCAAGGGTTTGTAAGTAAATTTATAGATCAACTTGAAAGAACGGCGCGATTGTCGCAAATTGGAACTATGGATAGAAAACCGCTACTGCAGCCCCAGTAATCTATGAAGTATCTAAGTGGTATATTTCGAAAACAGCTGGTATACAACGTGAAAATTATGAAACTCCGCTTTTTAAAATCGCCGCTTACGATTGGAAAATAGTGGTCTTTTTTCTTTCACAAACTCGGACAATTCGCTCTTTTACAATTGAGCGCATTGGCAGCCTGAGAATTGCGACATTGTAGTCACAAAGGTCCAGGGCGGGTTTCTGGCTGACAGACACCATAGAAAGCCTTTTGTGACACCTATACTTCCTATTCCAGAGTACACTACGCTTGCTGCTAGAAACGATGACGCTATAATGTTACCACACTTTTACTCATGAAATCAAAATAGTCTCTCCATATCAAACGCCTACTGCGCTCGTCTCTTCTTGTGCGTCGCAACGTTCTTGGGCTCACAGAGCCATTGACATCCTTCGCATTGATCACGTCGACTACCTATTGTAAGCTCATCATATGGAATAGCTGGATTCGAGAGTCTTACCGTGGTTCGAAGCGATCAGTTCATTGACACCGTAGACCCTCGTTGAGTCCAATATTTCTTCGGGCCAATACATCCATATGACCAAAGCGAAGACGTTTGTAGAATCACTGCCTTTGATGTCACTTATATAAGCAATCCTGTCTCTCCCAGATGGCGGCAGTCTTGTCGCAGAATGCATTGCATCGTCTGCCAAGTAGCCCCAGGTGTTTGCTACTGATACAAAGTCACCGACTTTGAACTTCTCATCCCTGACTATGGATCCAATTAGTGCCGTGCTTATGAAACTATGCAATTGTTTTACATACGAAGGAAGCTTTCATAATGCCGCATAGTGGAATATTTTGTGGAAGGGCTTACATGGAAGTAATGCCATCTTTCATCGTCGGAAAACGGGCATAGCTGTCTATGAGTCTCCTGGTTACTTCGACCAACAGGCGGATTGCGGTATTGCTTAACCGTGAAAACTGAATGGCATTGAACTTTCCTTGTAGACATCGTTAGTGGGTGGTTACTTTAGTGGAAAAAGCCGCTGTACTACAGTCTTGTATGATATGTCTCCAAGTGGATGGCTGGTGTTATTTATCCCTGATCTTTGTATGTCAAATATGGGACTTTGCCCCCTTGCTCCAAATTGAAAGCTTAGGCTTTTATTTCCATACATCCCGGCTCAGCTATGATCTGGGAGCATGGCTGGATACGATAGTCTACATGATGAATGTGTAGTATGGTTCGTACGTTGATGTCCTGAATGTTCTTTTAATAATGATTCCTTATTAAACGGGTTTTATTTGAACTGGCTCGTCTTGGTGGGCGTTGTTGCATCTAACATTGTGTTCCGCTAGACGAGATAACTGAGACGTAGTGTTATACTGTGCTGAATACTTGACCGTTCGCACAGATGGTTTCTAAATTGAAATAGGTCTATACGGTCTAGGGTGGCACTATCTGGTCACACGGCTTTCCGTCATTGGTTTATTTACCACCAAAGTCAGTCTGTCCTTCAGGGACGTATGCGCTTCCCCATTGAAGAAAAAGTGGACTCGGAAGAATCTCTGCCCCCTGGAGACCTAGATCGTGGATCTCGGGAAACAAAAGGGATATTATTTAGCAGATCATACGCATTCGCTCTAGCCGTTATCAGGTAGGTACAATGATCTTCCCACATCAAGGCCGCAAAAGGAAGTATGCTACGTCGCCATGTACGTCCACTCTACAGAACTGGTTTATCTTTTAGAAAATTGTTATTTCGGAATTTCACAATGTAGATACTCAATACTGTAACATATCTTCTTATAGGCTGTCGACAACGAATGGAAGTGAGAGTCTAGCAAAACAGTATTGGGGCTTACGTTCCTCGCCTTGAAACATGTCTGCTTAATCAGTGATTTACCGGCATAGCCATGAGCCTTGTAGCACAAGAGGAAACTCGTGCTGTCATCCAAAGCTTAGTGCCTCCTGAATGATGTACCTTCAAGACTCGGATTGATACTTTCATGCTGTTCGTCACTCCCGATATAAACCGATACATCTACTTAGAGGTTAGACCTATGCTCGACGTTGATTGACTTGGCGCACTGGAAGAGGTTTCGTTCGTGATCGATGAGAGAAAGTTGAAAATCTAAACTAGTCATATCGAGCATCGTATTGCGAGGGTGTTGGAGAGATGGTATCTAAGCGATCGCAAACTGATATCATTTGCGCATCTGTTATTCTTACCGTCACGGCTTTAGGTCTTATAAACAATAATTGGAGAAACATGGTTCAGAAAGTAAATTTAGAATTCTCTGCACATAAGCGCGCACCGTCAGCCTGGGTAACCTGACCGACCACTACCCGTAAAACGATCTGCCGATGTTAGTGACGAAGTTAACAAAGTCTTCTTCTTAAATCCTGTCAGTTTATCGCCGATATAGACGTTGAAGAACATCCTTTGTTTTCATATACCATTAGATAATGGTGAAAGTTCCCATATAAGAACTGACGGGCTTTACAACTACCAATGCAGGTGAAAGATGATCTCAAATACGTAAAATGTGAGCCCAAAGGCTGTCAAAAGTGGCGGCGCATTCCATCAGATGTACATCTCGATGCCGGCTCCTTTGTCCTTTTCTTACTCGTATGCGATCAAAAAGTCCTCACAATGGAGAAGGAATCATCTATTCGAACTCGTAGAAACATTGTTTTCTTTGAATGGAACCGCCTCGGGTATATCCTTTGCGTACGTCAATGACCATGATACTCCAGAAGCAGATACTGACTGAAAGCCAAACAGCAAGCAAAATCTCGTACACGGTGGAGGTTCTTCACCTGTCTCCAGATCATTGGTCTCGGTAGCCTCAGTCCTGACGAGGACGAAGAAGAAGCTCGAATCCTCGCTCTTGACGAGGTCACTTTCTTGCGATTGTTCTCCGGTTTTGTTGGGAACATGCAAGATAGCTCATTGAACTTTGATCTTATCCATCACACCATCACGTTGTGTCATAGCCTACTGGAAGAGGTTGGGGGGGTTAGAGATTATCTATATCCCAGCCATGATGAGCAAAACTTGTCGCATGAGAATCTTTGTATACTGAGCGCGATCATTGGTGTTGCAGGGAATAACCATCTAGATGACTGTGAACCGAAAAAGATACACCAACAGCTTACTCGGGCGAACTCTAACGTGGACCAGTGGTTGACAGTGCGAGAGGTGCGATACCTCCGAAGTCGTTGTTTGAAGGTGTGTCGGAAAGGATCTTAGAATTTCATGTTGCATCGGCGCACAGATGATTAATAATGGAGGCATTGGTGTTTTGAGGCGGTTCTGGTGAATGGAGACGATGGCCATCTCCCAAGTCTATCTAGGTTCCATGAACTTATAAATATTGTTGAAACGTCCGCTTGCGTTTAGATCTCATCCCAGAAAGCTATTTCTGACCCTCTCCTCCGGACTACCCCCATTACATCTGAGACTAGCCGTAAAAAGGAACACAAACACGGTTAAAAGCTTCCCGGTTTCCACGAGCCGCATGCTGTCAGTCGTCATCTGCATCCACGCCTCCTGCTGTCTGCTCGGTATCTTTTGCGTAGTCTGGATAGTTGGCTGGGATGACGGTATACCCAGCTACTGCTTAGCCAGGTCAATCAACGAAATGTTTGTGTTTACTACAAAGACATTGAGTCCCTGTACTTCAGCGTAGCGCATTTTTATCCCATCTAGACCGCCGGCACTGATAACAGACCTCCCCGTCAGTAAGGCCGCATTACGTAATTGCACTTTACGACGGAAGTGCTGTATGATATGAATGTATCTCTTTACAGACCCAGCACCATATATGTGGCGAGAAGGGATAACCGAAAATAGAAGTGCAATCCGGTGAAGCATCGTAACTAGAAACTCTTTGTATGGGGGATTTTAAGTTCAGTTTCTAAGCCGGCGTCTTCACTAATAGGTCTTAGCTGTTCTAATAGCAACATCAGTAGCATCGGAAAACAAACGGAATCGAAATGCACCGTGACGTAAGCGTCACTGTATGTATTTTACCTCCAGCGGGGGAATATCGTAGAAAGCTTCTTCAGGTGTGAATATTGACGAGTGAATCTACGTTATTAATTCGTATGTGAGGCGCATAGTTCTGTAAAGCCATGGTCTTTTTCAGGCTTATGAAACGGATGGAAGTCCTATCCGCCCTTTTGTATAATCTCACGGTACCATTTAGACACGTAATTTCAAGTTCCGGCTTCTATGGGAATATAGTCGACCTCCACCAAACTCGTATACATCGGTAGCTGAGTTCAGTTTTGCTGGAACAAGGGGAAAGGGCGAAACATGAAGATGAAGAAATATAGCGCCAGGTTCACTGAATGAAATTCAAAGCCACATTGCGCTCCTGGTTCAGTTTCTTCTCTAGCGTGTATGAACAATTGATGGAGATAGAAGCTTGGAAAGTAAGTTTGAAATTCTCTCGAGCGAGTACAACTGGCACCATGCTCCCCAAGGCGAGCTGGCCGAACATTAATTTTGGGTAAACTCCTGGAATTAAAAACGCATCTTTACCGAACTCGATAGCGTCACAGCCTCTTGTATGCTATTACCGATTCGAGCTGCCAAGTTTAGGCTACTTCACACATGGCGGGGCTTCTGAGACAAGAGTTCTTGAGCACCTTTAGCTGTTAATGGCAGATTAATCTGCTTCAGGTCTCGAATAAGATGCACCGCCATGGAGGGTACATTTTCCACGAAATATCGCATCATGAATGTATGATGCGTCCGGGAGACGCTTAAACAGTATGAATAAACAAAGTCTAAACTTATCAGTAGTCGTGGATATCGACGAATGGAACGGACGCTGTCTTTTAGAAACGCTTCCGATGTCAGTACATCCAATAACCTGAGAAAGATGCCGGCCTGCGGTCTTCCACCGTGCCGGAGGAACAGCTTTGCAATTGGCTCATCAGCCTGTTCGATCGACAATGCCCGTTCCAGGAGGGTGTTCAGAATACAGTCAAATTCTGTTTTCGGGATCACAAGGAAGGGAGAAGAAGAACTTTTGGCTGTATGTAGAATCTCGAGTAGCGTGTCTAGAACTCTCAATTGCTGGTTTTTCTGGGTGGGACTCGGCCTTTGCAGGGCGTTGCAGGCGATGAGATCAACAATGTCTCCAACCCCTAGGCTTCGTGCGATATCACCGGGTCCCTCACTCAGCGTCCAAGACACAGCCATGAACTGAAGGTTCTGGCTTAGTTGACGTAATGGAGACTTTAAATCCGCGCCAAGCGACACTAGCTGACGAACAACAGGTCTCTGAGAGTGATTAATCGCGACCATAATCATGGTACAGCCGTAGCCAAGCTCGGCATTCACATCAAGTCCGAACATATTGATCATGAGCTTCAGTAAACTTGGAAGCCCATACCTCACGGCGTCACCAATCGCGTCAAACCTCGAAGAGGCATCATAAATGGACGCGCCCCTCCGAACCAATAACGCGGCGGTAGATTCTCTCTTATGATGGATTGCTTCGCCAAGTGGTCTTCTTGCATTTGAGACTCCGTTGTCTATTGAACACCCGTTCGGTGGGATTCCATGATCCACGAGAAAGGTGACAACATCGTTCAGACCTCTTGCCGCAGCGAGGCAGATTGGGGAATACAAGCGGGAAGTAACTCTTCGAGTAGTTGCCACACAGTAGCGTCTTCTTTCGCGGCATGTCCTGAGGCTGGCACCGCCCCTTCTTGCAGCCTCCAATATTCGTAAAGTGATAGCATGTTGTGAGCCGGAAGTGATCGCATGGAAAACGGAGGAAGACTCGTAGTTCTCGACATCGTTACGATAGAGCAGGTAATTGGCAATGGTATGTAAACGGTGGCAACAGCGAGAAAGACAAGCTTGCCCATTCAATGGACAAAAAGTGGTGATCAAGCAAATCAGCTCATTAGGAAGAACAAGAATCATGGTGATGAAGCGTCCATATATTGCTTTTCTTTTTTTGCTACATAGACAAAAACAAGCAGGGCCTAGGCAGTCAACTCATTTCTATGTTTTCTTATCCCTGCGATACTTGTATATTTCAAGACCTTCTCTGAAGATATATGTAGTTCCACCTACCATGTACTTTGCAGACGTGCTGGATGGACGATTTTCGAGAAACACTGTCTGAACGCCCATTTCTGCATTGACAAAGGACAGAAATCTCAAAGTCAGTTATAGGATATCAACTACGTACATACAGTTTCAACTTCTCAATGAAAATGAATTTTTTAAGATGCGACAAACGTTGCGACCAAAATTTTGAAATTCAAACTTTTCTAGCCAACCATTCTATTGTAAGGATAAATTTTGAAGAATAGGAAGATTGAAAACTTTAATTACAGTACAATACATTTCGCACACGGTCTCTATCATGTCGTTACTGATGCTAGTTCCATTCCCAAGCTTGAGTCTCAGATGATTTGTCTGACCTGTTACAGAGTAACATAAATAACGATGGAAGGTAAACTCAGCCCAAACACAACATGCATAGAAATTCAAATTCATTTCCTGAGATTCTGTCCCCACCTATTGTTCATGCCCGCTAAACCAGACGTAGCAGTAACACTGGAAGCAAAACCGAACTTGAAACGTATTGAAACACGAACTCCAATTCTCGAATGTTGGCGTTCGACTTTATTTTCTGATTGCAATCTATGTTCAACTTTTTCATCAACCTGTAAGCGTTCTCATGCTATCCGTCTTTCTGCTGTTTTTTTTTTGGCCCCCCCTCCATCAGTTTGGGCACCTGAACTTCAACTTTTCTCGTCCAATCTTTACTATACGACTCCAGACTACCACGACTGAAAGATTCCTTGTGCTCTTTCCATAGGGGCTTGTCTTCGTCTTAAGCACACGCACCTTTCCGCCTGTCTACAAAGCCTTGGCTATGCTGTCATAGACGAGTGCTTCATGGTAATAACTAGAATCAGTTCTATCATAGGAAATGATAGAAAGCCGTTTCAGTACGATTTGGTTACGCTTGATATACCATCAGCTTTCGACTCGCCCCAATCTAATACTAAGCGCCAAGGACCAGAGGTGCTAATGACTTTCTGCTGTTCTGCCGATACCTGTATATGTGACTCATAGAACTTCAGCATCTAGTCATATGGGAGTTAGCATAGGGTACTTCTTATAATATTGAAATCTGCTCCAAACCTTTTGTGGGCTATTTGAATAAAGCTCGTCTCGCTGATGACGAGTTTCCTCACCACTAGGCCATTTTACGGTAACAAGGTAATCTCTTTTAACAGGATGAAACTCCAAGCATTTTACGTTGATTTTACCCCAATCAAGCTCTTTTGCTTTATTGATGCTTTGCTTGTTTTGCAGTAAGGTTGCTGATTCTCGAGCTCTAGTCTTTGATCTAGTTTGCATAGCGGTCTGGACCTGGTCGGTAAATAAACCTGATGCTACAATGAAAAAGACGGAAAGAGGTGCTTAAGTACTGAACCCATTATTGTTGAATTTCCAATATATATATGTAAGTATTTCTCTTCGCACTCATTTATGTCTTTTATAGGAGCCAACCTCATATCTTGATCATCATTTAAATTTACTATGGCATAAGTTATAATTTGTTGAGTTTTGTGAACTTGCTACAGACGTTTTCAGGTTCAGTTACCTCTCAAACATCAATAAATGTGCTATTTCAGCGGGTATGAACGATATTTGAACATGAAAATTGGAAAACTGAACCTAAAATTCCGTGTATAATGGATTGTATTTTGAATCTTTGTGCAAACATATAACACGTTTGATGTGGGACCGTGAAACTGCTCCAATGAAGCTTTACATTGTTACACGTTAAACTACAGTGATTTTCAAATCCAGGTCCCGAGCTTCTATTTTCGATGTTTGTTCGTACCCGCTGGGTTAGTGATAGCAATAACATTGGCAAGAGAACTGAACTTTGAATGTTCTGTATGTATATCACTGTCAATGTCAGATCGCCATTTCAAGTACTATTACACGACTAGCCCTCGAACGGGCAGAAGAATCAAGAACATTTTGAGGTGTAAGCACTAGCATTGTTTCAAAGAAGACGGGCCTATTACCTCGGAAGAGGATTAATTCAAACTCTTCAAGTTGAGAGCCTCCAACGCCGTAAGCTCTGTTAAGCCTCCTTCTTTTTCATTCTTTCAAGCCTAACGACTGGGGCGTCTGATTTCGTTCGGGACTTTATCACTATAGATAGTCATAGTTAGCTTTAGTTCAAAAGTAATTGTTATGATAACCTAGAACAAATTGCCTTCGGATACTCCAGAAGCTACGTGCAGAGACGAAGGTACGTACAAGCTGTTATTGCTGGCTGATGATAGGAGGTGTATTGGCACTAGCCACGTATTGCACATTAGCCATATCTAGCCTCTTTTTGACATTTTTGACAAAATTCCGTTGACAGACTACATACGCTGAACCCGCACCCCCCTGTACCCACACTCATTAAGTGTGAGTAAAAGACTAGGTGTCCTTTAATCTCGACCACAATGGTAGCTGACTGTTGACCTTATAAGAGAACCATGTTACCTCACCTTCTTTGTGAGAACAGAGGTAAGTTACCGTTGTACTACCCGCACTTCATGGACCTTTACAGCTGGCTTAGTATCTTCATGTTAGCGCACGCAGTCACTGCTTTCACAAACATACATCGACGACACAGTAGGGCACTGACAATAACCGATCCAGAGTGGAATGGTACGATCGAAAGTCGCTCCGACCAAATGAACCTTGTTACCTGTATACCTCTCCCGAACAAACAACTTCCACCCGTGACGCTATTACGAGATCTTGCGTCTAAATTCTGTTCCTACGTCGAAAGTCACAACTCATTCTCTAGGAAAGAACCTGTCGAACGAAGCTACCTGATAAACAGAATTTGGTACAGCCTTTCCTTCGAATTGCGGCCACCAACCGAATTCTTTACAAAAATGTCCTCAACGAACACACCTTTGATAGCGGCAGATGAGTGTAAAAAGGAATTTGAAAACATATGGCGTGCTTGTAAGGCCCCTATCACCAAAAGGAGTTCCATCTAATCGTCAGTTCAGGTACCGGGGGACCTGGCTTTTATGAAGACAAATTCTCGAAGTGGACTTACCTGTTGGAGGAAAGTGACAGGGAGAGTTGAGCAGCAAGTAGTTGGCCATACTCTAGTCGAGTAGCCCAGCTCTGGGTTACAGCAAGTATGGAGATACTCAGGTCTGATAGTTAGTACTAGATGCAGAGATTACCTCTTCGTACAAGATGATGAAATATGGCTGCGTATACAGGAATGATCGAGATCAGTCGCTCATTCACGAGTTCTCCTATAGAATATACCCTTGCTCGCAATCTGGGTCTTGTCTACACCGCCCAAGCCGATGAGAGCGGTCCGTTGGCCATCATGATCAGTAAATAGAATTCGCTGAAGCTCATCGATGACTCGTTCCCGCCCTACAAAGAATGGAAGATAGTGCGTCCTAGGCTCTTTTCACGCCTGAGTTAGAGAATAAGACATTCATAAAAGACCTCAGTGTAGTAACTAGCCGTCGTATGCTTTCGTCAAGTACGGAACTTCCTCATTTTTCGGTCTAGGTCATCAAAGTAAGCTGGGAAACAAGCAACTGATACGCGTAGCTCTCGGACGGGATCTTTCTGAATGCGACAAATATTTGTTCGCTTAAGAGTGTAGATCATAGGAGGATGCCAGAAGGAAGCAACCGAGTCGGAGTAAGCTCGGCTTTGCCTGTTCAAATGTAACTTTCTAGGCAAAAGTCCACCAGTCTAGGTAACATACGCATATAACCAATCATTCGCAGGAGAAGGTCACCAATTAGACTCGAGTGTGAGGGGTTGTAATCATGGAACAAAGCATGCGCAGGAGCTTCATATTAACTATGCTACCAGATTCGAAGTAGTGGTGCACTTCCGTGTCATGAACGGCTTTTGTGGGACATCCAGCAAGGGCGGTTCTTTGTCTACCCCCCCTCACAAAGAAACTCTGGACCCATAATATCTGGGTGGTCCTCATCTTCGAAAAAATAAATAATACCTACCTACCTCAACTCGCAGCACATTGTAAAAGGAAATAACAAATGCGAAGCCATGGTCAACCTGTCTTAGTATTGTTTCATGTTCCGTTGAACAGGTAGGCTGGACATCATATTTTGCTGAGGCTGTGAGGTTTTGAGGTCATGTTCTGGACACTCTTGAATCTTGCTGTACTGTAAAGTCCATTATTGGACGTTGTAAGGAAGTTAAGTATTGGAATTTCATCAACAATAGTCCCTGAGCATCTCATAATGTCTTCAACGACCGTAACGATATGGGTAACCGACCTCTTTTGATAAATGGGAGCTCTGTCATTTGCTGTGGATACCATTCTTTCGTCCCATAACGAGACTGTGAAAGTGTAGCTTTAATCCCCTCCGCACCTATATCGAATGATACGGGCCTATTTCCTGATACAAGTATCGCTCTCTGCGTGGTAGCTACCTCGCACGGGTTAGGAGTCATCAGTATCGAACCATGAGATTGACGATGACTTCAGAAAGACCGAAAAGCTCTAAACCACCAAGCCACAGACAGAGGACTTCGCGACCACGTAGCGCCACGCTTGAGAGAAAGAGTAAGAAGCGATCCCTGCGCCGCCAACCAGTCGATGAGGTTGGCTCGTATGGCGAGAATAACGATTTGTATGCGATTGAACGGATAGGAATTTTATCACTCGAAGTTAACTGAGGGTGACAGCTACATTATAGAGTCGATCGAAAACCATATCATTGATGAGAATGTAAGAATCCAAATGTCGCTCTCTGTCGCATACAGTCTCTCGGTTTCTTCTTAGAATCTACAATATATTGATCTTTCCATGACATCCGCGATATCAAACCATTCCCTGATGTTATTAACAAATGATAGGGTATGGATTGGTTCCTGATAAAGTGGCAAGGCTTCGAGGATGAAAATGATTTTACGTGGGAGTCACACGATAATTTGGAGTAGGTAAGTCTTTCATACTACAATGCAGGCGTTAATAGGACAATGAAGACGATCATGTGGGGAAGAAATTATCGAACGATACTTTCAAAACGTACGAAAGCCCTCAGTGGTGCAGAAAGTAGATTGCGATAAAATGGTCATGAAACAAATCGAGAGGCCGAATAAACCAGTCGTCGAAAGCATCGAGAATTACGAATCACCACGACTACGCCTCTCTCGCATTCTATCGAATAGAGATTGGGAGCACCAAATACTGTCTATAGATGCCTGCCTGACTGGAGACGACCTGTCCAGTCTAGAGTTTTATGTCATCTGGAAGGAAGGCGAAAAAACTCGACATGGTGCAGATATCATGTACGCAAACTGCCCACAAAAGGTGATGAAGCCGGTGCCCCAACCTCAACGTTTACTTGGTTTTGTTAACGGGGCCCAGGTATTGCAATTCTACCATGCACATATCCAAGTTAGCAAATGCGAGGATCATGGAGGAGCGGAATAACGTTGCCTGGGAAAGGAAATAGTGTAGCTACGAACAGACGCATTGTAAGAAGTTGATTGAAGTATTTCATGTTGTTCTGGTGCTGAACACCGTTCTGGGATGAAGTATGCTATTGAAGGGGGAAGTTAAACAATCAGCGCTAATCTGAGTGGCTACTTTCGTTAGCTATCTACAACTTACGGTGTACTCGTGGCTGGGATTTTGTATTTCAAAACTTCGTTCGCCATCCGTCACTGGTAGTGAGATACTGGTGTCGTAGTCGGCTCATAGTCACCACTGAAGAATAAAGGAGAACTATCTATCCATTCACATTCGACTCTGTACGTATACGATCCCATACGAAACAGCCGCCAGGTTGAGGACTTGTGGAGCATGATGCCTGCATTAACTCCCTGTATTCCATTCACTCCATTAATGGATCACCATCACTTATGTATCGTCCCCGTCACGATATCAGCAGCGCCAAATCCAGACTTAGGGAAGTCTATGCCTCCGACAAGAAACAGCTATTTTGGAAGGAAAAGCTGCAAGAAGGGGCAGCCGTAATGCTGATATCTTTGCGGCAAAGGTGGAACAAACAATAATTGCAAATCTGTAAACTAAAGAATATCCTTGATCGCTTGAACGGGTGTTTTGTACCTGAAATAACAGAGACTTTGATTCCATATTGGAGAATATCCGAAACAAAAGTAAAGACAGTGTCCGGTTGCCTTCTCCAGTACGCATTCTTCTAAAAAGCCGTTATAACGTTGTAAAGCTAACTAGAGGGAACCAAAAGGCCACAGTAGAATCGTCCGTACAGCGAAACTGCTCCTGGATTATGCATAAGAATCTTTAGTCAAGATGGACATCTGGTTGGTGGTAGAAAGGACGAGTGATGGTATCTAAACCATAAACGATACATGCGATCCTAAAATGTCGTCTGGGTCACACCTGAAGGTCTTACCATCATAGGACCAAGGTATTTTTGAATGACAGGCAAATGCACGTATAAAGGTGTAAGCGGGGCCTTTCGGGCAGTGCTTGTCTAAAACATGGTGAACACAGCCTGCCAGTGCCCGTTCCACAGGAGACCTCTGTTCACTTCATCAAGATGACTGAGCTTTGCACTTCGGTGTCCGACCCCGATACAGGAGGGTCAACATATTACCAAACCCAGAGGATGAAAAGAGAGGTTGCAAAGGAATGCAGGATTCGCTTAGCTAAACATATTGGTTCGTGTCCTCCTGTTATCCGAGAGCTCTGTTAACGTCAGGCTATCGTAAGAGCACCGAACAGGGTTAACAATAGATCCGGCACGAGTCCGATTGATTCCCAAAACAACAGACAAGTATCTGTGGGCTTTCACGCCAGCTGATTCATATCTGTTTTCGCGAAATATGGGTGATCTGAATGTAGCTTCGTACAAAGAGCTAAGCCGAAAGGTTGGAGCAACTTTCTTTGCTGTGGCTCGCGAAGGCCTACAGGATCCTTTTACTCGCCAGCTCACTTTGGAATCTACGAGCAAGGAGATTGTAGCCAGGTCCAGCGACACCTTCTCGAACGGACATGACGATGCGGATCTATACCTCAGTCCCGCTAGACACAATTTCGAAGAAAGACTTACACTAGAAATCACACGTAGAGAGGAACTACAGTCTGAGTTAGAGAAGCTACATTTAGAATATGAGACTTTGGGACAGCGTTTTAATAGTCAGGCTGAAAGATCGAAAGAACAGGAGGACTTCCTATTCAAGTGTCTCGATACCATGAGGGACATGACCAAATTAGCGGAACAGACAAGGGCCGACTACTCAGATTTCTTGGGTGTTGGCGTATTCCCTGTTTAGTAACATGGCACTTTGCTGTGTGGGAAGAGTCCAGACTGACTTGTATGGGCTCGGATAAGTCTCAATCATCAACCTGTATATGGAGTTGTTCATGAAGGGCCTGGAACCAAGGGTATAGGCGTTAAATCTGTAGAATTACAGTTGAATCCAACAGATGTACAGTATCAAATAGACGACTAATCTCGAATTCTTTCTATTATACCTAGGTCTTATCAGCGCGTACATTTATGAAAGATGCAGAGAAGAGTTTTTATGAAAGCGGAGATAGATCCAACACTCATTTTAAACTATTGCTTTAAGTTCTGCGGTTATTCACATCGAGGCAACGAGGTGTTACCGTCCGGCGCATTCAGTTTGCCAGTATTGCCAGTGACGATGCATGAGTATTCAAGTAAGGGGCTACATAATTACTTTCAATCTATCAACTGAGCAGGTCCATCGAGATTTCTCTGATGAAAGCTAAGATTGCGTAGGGTAGGCTTTTGATTCCTCGCGCGGCTTGTGGGAAATTTACACCAGCAACCTTCCCTGTGTCATTCGGTACCACCACCTGATACTCAATCAAGACTTTCTCCTGCTATTGCCAACAGGAATGTTAGGATCCCGTTGCACCGCCTACGACTTGTCCATGCGAACCGAGGGTTCGTTGTCCCTCGTTCCCTTCTGGCTTGTATTGGTGATATTTTCCAAAACATCATCTCTACAGCGGCCCCTTCATCAATATGTTGGACAAAAAGCGATGCGTTCATTACCTGGCTGAGGCGAGTCATATACTATGCAATGTTCTATACGGCAAGTTAGGCGGATCGATTGAAACACCATATGATCCTAGATAATCTTTAGGATAGGAAGGTTCGATGCTTTTCGATCCTCTCCGTGGATAGTTTAATGGCGGTATGGACCGCAGCAGTGTATGTTGGATCAACAACCTCTTGGAGATCCTAATCCATATGTCCGTATGCCATTTTGGCGCATCAGAAGAACGAAATAATGTCGACTTGACTTGCGCTTTCACGGTAAAAGGTTAACCTATGTTTTTAATTAAACGTAATCTCGCAAACTGACACAAAGCCTGTTACGTGGCCGATTGCAGCTGTCGGACTTGCTTTCTACTGATTGTTCTCTGAAGGAGACCTAGCCAAACTCAATTTTCGGGCCCAAGTGACTGCCTACCTCTTATTGATCACCACCAACTTCATACCGTTTCGATCTGCAGACGTCTGATTAGCTAGTTTGTCAGATTGAAGGCTAACCACAGAGCTGAATGGACTAAATTGTGTTGAGAGCCATTCCGTTTACAGAACATTATCTAGCCAAGCAGAAAAAGTATCTAAGGTTAACCACAGAGAGAGCTAAGACATGGTACCTCTGGTAGCCAACGAGTAACTCAGCTCTACGAGAGTGGAATTTATTGACTCACTTTAGACCTCGTAGGGTTGATTTTCTGTCGCAACAAGGGTTTCCAGGGTCCTGCCACTGAACGTGACCCATCTTATTGCGCAAACTACTATGGGAATGTAGCATACTCTAAACGGTTTCAACATTGATCGAAGATCAATTGCAATTTAGATCTTACTTTCGGCAACTGCTTCATTGTGACATAAGAGATTGAATGAACTATCCACTCAAGATGGGCCTCAAAAAACGAAAAACCGTTGGGCAAAGCCCCCTAGGTCAGTGCGCCCTGTACTGATTTAGTTTCATTGTCTCTGTGTTATGATTCAATCACTGTTCGTATTGTATAGAAATCAGACCTATGAACTATTTAATACCACCTCACTAGTTATACCCATAAGAAAAGAAAAAAGAGAGAAAATTTTGAAAGGTAGCCAAACCGAATACATTTAATCCCAACTGACAATGAATGCAATGATCTCGTAAGCTATCCTGGTCGGAAAGTCCGGTGCAACAAGACTTCCCGGGACTTTCTCTTCCAGGGATTCTCTTATCATACTTTTATCTCTCATAGTTCTTCGTCGCTATCATCGCCAGCAACGTGAACCCCTCCGGGCCTCGACTCTCTCGACTCAAAAGCAGGAGTAGGGGATGCCACTCTTGAAGGATCCTTCTCATATTTTTCATAGCGACTGTAGCAACGCCAGGATGTGGAAAAGATGGCCCACTCAAAGTTTGGGAGTATCATTCCCTTCTTTGCTATAACCTCGTCCCCGTCCACGATGTTATCTTCGACTGTGCATTTATTCAGGTCGTGTTTGTCCACACCGTCAAAAATCTGATTGGTCCAGTATTGCCTCAATTTGCCAGCTCTCTCCCAAGACACATATGGCTGGCCATCATCACCCTTGAACGTCCATTTCACTTTGATCCAAGCACCCGGCGTCTGAAATTTCCACCCTGATTTTGTTTGTGACTCTCGTGGGAGAACGCCACGAAGAGAATTCGTAGACGCTACACCTTGAAGAGCTTTTATCTTGCCTTTCGCCGTTATACCTTGGCCCTTAAACGCGACTGCGAAGGACGTTTCATCGAGATGAACTGCGTTTTCAGGTAGTGCTCCAGAGTGTCTTTCCATTTCGAAATCATGGTGACCCTGCGGACCGACCTTCGTAATTGCATACCACGTCGAGCCTGACGGCACGTAGCCTTCTACGATTCCCTTTTCTCTTCCTCTTAATTTCATACCATCCATATGACGTGAAAGACACAGCACGTCATCCGGGTCATCGGAAGCAGTTTCGACTGAGGGTAATGGTTGGTCTTGTTTTGCCCCGGCATTTGCAGGGACGAAAGCTACCCTTGACTCTCTGTGGGGCTGGTTCCCATGGTCGTCGGATATTTCAGCGTCGTTACGAGGCGACTGAGTTTGTTCATTGGAGCTCGTCATCACGACATCACTCATACCCTCTCCAGGGTCGTCCTGATTGTATGTGATCTGGCCACCATTCTGTTGCAATTTTTTTACTGCCTCGCTAACATCTGCTTTTTGACTTGATTTCACTACCTTTGTCACTTTCCCCGGTGTGCCGGCTGGTTGTCGAGCCTTGCCTTTGGATGATCTTGTTTGCGCCATTCTTCATTCAGGTTCATATACAGATATGAGCATGGTCAAGTGGGAATGTGTCCGCGGCTTAAGTACTCGCCATTGGGAAATCGGCGTCCCAAATAGCCGCACGCTGAATATTTACACAACATCCATTATAAGCCATGATTGTCTTCCCAAATCCACAACCGACGAACGGTCTTTTTTCAGGCACACAAGCGAGCCTGCGACTCAAATAGAGCTTTTGTAAGGGTTTGAATCTTCATTCTGCCCCGCCCGTTGCGTTTTTCGAAACAAACAAAACGGCATTTGTCGTTTTTCTTTTCATTGTACAGTGAATTTGACATCCAGATTCCAAGTTTCTGTCTCCGATTGTTGTTCATCCCCGCTAGAACAATGACAGTAGCAACTGGAGGGAAAAATGAACCTCGAACTCATTGTACCGCGGTGGTAAATGGCATCCTGATTCCTATTTAAATTATCCAATGAAAGTCAAATTTGACCTTCTTATAGTGTCACACTATTTCGGCATTGATAATTCGCAATTATTCTTGTCTGAAAAAAACCGTGAAGAGCTTGCACATAAGTGTAAGATTGGCTGTATATAGAGGAGAGAGTTAAGGTAAGGCAAGTGCCAGCCCAGATGTCTCAAACGAGAACCAAAACATATACTACTCAGGTTCGGATTGAGGCCATCCCTACTTGGGGCTTACACGCTTAGATGTGTTCTATCAAGGCCTTAAATCAGAAAGTTAAGTTTTATATAGGAGGAAGTGTGACCTACTAAACAGTAGTCATCAGTAAATTGGCTGGAAAATGCTTTTAATAAGCTACCAGGATACGGTAAGGTGCACATCTAGCGTCATTATCTCGTTATAAGGCCTAGGAGCTAATTAGAATGTCCGAAAGTGATCTAGCGATAATATATCCACAGAGGACCGCTTCTATATGCATGGCACCCCCTGAGTCTACTTTGGGGGACTTTCGATGAAATTGTCGCCGTCAACCACTGACGCTGGACCAGCATCTCAGCTTGAAATGAAGCTATACCTAAGTGAGTGGTAGAACAATACAAGCTCGTCATCTAGTATGGAAGATAGCAATAGAAGCCTGGAAAGCCATGTTCGTAGTTCAAAGAGCAAATATAATTTTGCCCAAGGAAGACCGTTCCTCAACACCCTAGAGATTTATAACCGTGGACTATACTTCAGCCTTGTTTCTAAGTATTTGGCCTATTAGCCTAACATGCTACGCGGGGTTTGCTTGTGACACATCTGGTGATAAGATGCCCGGCAATACGTACTTAACAAAACAACACTTTTGATCACACGAACAGCCTAACATGCTGGCTCATTCAATGCCTGAGATACTCACCAATTGAATGAAGGAGGGGACACACCCACTATTTGTTACCTAAATATTCTGATTGTGGTCATAAACTTCTAATCGCGCCTTCTGTTTGCTTCTATACCATAAGATAGACAGCGTTTGGGCTCATCCTCCGATTCATTCATTTCCAGTACCTATTTGGTGTTCGAAGTTGCAGTCACTGTTACGTAACCAATCTCACAATGTTTCCTTACGAACTGAGCCATACTCGGAATGGACTATCTGTAAAACACTTCGTAACATTACTGATCACGTTGTCGGTTGCCTTCGTCGTAGCTTCCTGACCATCATATCGTTTGCACCATTTCCTTGGCAATCGATTAATTCTTCCAGTATGACAGATCAGCATGGTCTCTGTCTTCCTTTGCGTCTCAATAGGTATAGTGCTTCTCTTTGCACGAACCTGGGGTTTAAGTAGGCGTTGTACCTTTCCATTTTGTGGTAGTGCCTTACTGAGAAACGGTTTGGAATTTTAAATGCACCACCGTCGTGGCTTGCTATCATCAATTGTGAGTAATTTTGATTCCCTTCCATGTCAAGTATGTGGTCATTACCTCACGAAATGTTCCAAGCAACTAAATCGTAACACTGCGCCATAACAATAGTAATTCCACAAGCCATTTTCGCCTTTAAGTTTATTCCTGCTCGCAGCAGCACTTTGGTGGCAAGGGGTTGGCTTAGGCGAGACAGCTAATCATTTTACAAAAGCACGACGCAGCGCACGTGACAGTTTCGCTGGTCAATAAAGTAGGGTGAGCAAATAATAACACCAGGAACAGCCATAACCTAGGATTGATTGGTAGTTCCATTGCCAATCAAGAGAGCTAAGGAACAGACATTTCAATGGACAAATATCACCACGTCTTGGCTTGGCATAAAAAGCGAATCAGTGTCAATAGCCTTAGACAGTGGGCTTCCGGGTAACGCATCGAAGCCTAGGAAGAATACATGAAGGGTCGCACCAACATTGTCAAGCTTCTCTTTTATTCACTTGGAACCCCGTTCCGGTCCTATGGTTGGTCGACCGATGTTAAGTTACACCTAATGCTGGCTAGTATGATGTCTACTGATAGATGACATATGTTTACTGTGGTGACACACCACAGAAAATATTCATGATCGCTTGATAAAGACAGTGCACCACTAAGCCAGAAAACACAATACTGTCGTATAGTGAGACCGCCACTTTTGAGAAAGCATACACTATATACAAAGCTTTTGATGCACCATTGTAATTTGAAGTTGACTTAGAATTACATTGTCATTTACAGATCATTTTTGACCGCGTCCGATCCGACCCCTCTTCCCAGGATAAACAACACACGTTGCAAATCTTGGAGGAACACAGTAAATGTGGTTGAGGCCCCATATAAAGTACAATAAAAGTAAATTACAAGACCAGATACGCAACCAACAAGCAAAATGGTAGTCAGAAAGACCGAAAGCGCCAGGCTATGCCACGCGACGTCGTGAAGCTTTGGCACTTCATGAAAGCTATTCCACCACTTCCAACCGAGAAGAGCTGTTCGAACGGCGATAACCAAAAACACCCATAGCGAAAAGCTAGCCAATGTGGAAATGTACCACAATGTCCGAGTTGAAAGAAACGTACGCATACTCAACAATGGGAAAACTCCCCAAAGGCACAACGTTAAGAATACCGCACTGTACGTTAGGTATGCGAAAACTTCCACGCCTTCTTTCTTGTTAAGTGTGGGAAGAACTGGCCATATCCTGATTTTGGTGTACCAGGCGAAGTACATTGTTACGCCGGGGATTCCAAAAAAATAAAACAGAAGTAAAGCAGTCCATAGTATAAGCAGGACACACCGGAAAGCGAAGACAAGAATGTCGACTAGAAAAGCCGCAATGTTAGGAAAGGTGAAAATGTCGATGAGTTGTTGAATCATGTTGACAGGCTTGACTGAAGCGCGAACAGTTTAAAGCAAAGGCTTTCGATGGTG
Source organism: Fusarium sp. S19/10 (assembly GCA_019054715.1). Lineage (NCBI taxonomy): Eukaryota > Fungi > Ascomycota > Sordariomycetes > Hypocreales > Nectriaceae > Fusarium > Fusarium sp. S19/10. The sequence continues at coordinate 46,099 of JAHKNZ010000057.1, read as the reverse complement.
GTCAGTCGTGTAAATATATTCTCTTAGGGAAGGCCACTAATATACATTCATATAAAAGAGGCTAGACCAACGATTTGGGCAACGTGAGAATTGGTAGATGGACGATTATCCGTTGACGGGAGATACAATCGACGACGAACCTCAATGCAATTTGTGTAGAACGGTCCAAATCAGCCTTTCAATTGTCGCATAGTCAGTATCTCAAGGCATCAGGCTGACTAGAACCCCTTGTCTTTGCAGCTGGTACTGGAAGATCTTTCTCTATCTTGTGACTTTGCCTTCACAATATGTCCATATATCGTCCGACATCAGCTTTCTGGTGGTACAGATCAAATTAGGGTCAGATGGCGCAAGGAAAAACGATACTTTACTCAAATGGTTACCGAAGCATAAGTCCATATAGAGAAAGTATGACTTTCAGGGAGCACGATCGTGGATATCGAGTCACCTCTATCAATGCTAAGTCCACATCCCCACTCTACAGTCAGACTCGAGATCAGTAATCTCTCAGTGCCAAAGGTAAAACGCATGATCTCTTCATGATTATCCAGAGAATCTCAAATTCGGCTCCTGAGCTTTTGTCTCTATTCTCTGTTACCGGCGAAAATAGTTACAGTACAGAAAGTTTCAAAAATCAGTTTCCGTGATTCTGTCTCCAATGATGATTCATACCTGCTAAACAGTGACAGCAATAACACAGGAAGGGAAATTGAAGCTAGAATGCATTGTACAGCAGTGACATTAGAAGGGGAATTGGAACAGCACGATATCCTAAAGAAAAGAATACCCCCAAACTACTTTTCTTTTACTTTTTTTCTGCTGATTATATCCGATTGGGGGAGAAAGTCCCAACCCTTGGTGGAGTCCCAGGACTGTATTCAACGTACTGGACATTAGAATGTACCGGGGATTTCACATTCAGCTTCCGACATTTTATCTCAAATTGTTGTTTATGCCCGCTACAATAGTGACGGCGATCATTGTCAGAGAGACGCTGAACTTGAATTCGCTGCATCTTTAGTGACAAACTTTCACTCTAAGGGTGGAAAGAAACCCAAAACGGAGAACATCTGTACCCCGACGAAAGGCTATTGGTTTACTCCAGCTAAGCATGTTCTTCAAAGTCTTTCTTGAGGTAAGGTTTCCAAGGTTACTTCACCATTGAAGCATTTGCATGGCTTTGATGTACATCGAACCATGTTTGGTCGATTGAGTCCATGGCAGATTGGTCGCAGCCTACAGATCCCGTGCATTACGTTAAAAGAGCCTTTTAGTTTGATAGATAAAGGAGTTTAGCAGACTAGGCATTTGCAATCCGAGAATGTGTTTGCGATTCTCCTCAGCTTCTCCAACAATGAGTAATGGAATATTGCAGATGTTTTGCTACCTTGTGTATTCATTGCTCCAATACCATCATAGGGGCAGGGGAAGTGTAGAAAAGTCAATCTTTATTTACCCTGCCTGGATGGACTAGGTAGGTTTGTCAAACTTTCTTACATGTCCTTGTAGACCTTGTACTTCAGTCCGATCCTCCAGATACGTCTTGATGTCACATATCCAATGCCAGGCAATAGCTTCCGGAATACCACTTTTTACACAAAGAAGGTATGCTTTGTCTTTGTTATGGTCAACAATGGAAAGGTCGTAGAAGTTCTCCGTCATGAGTCTTTCCGCTTTCGCATATTGCTCTTTCTCTCTTTCGGTTCGCACTTGGTCTTTCTGCCAGGCGCTATAGGCAATATTCATATCTTCTCTGGGCAGGTCGAAACGTATCGGACGGCGTTCCAGAAATCGTGGAGAAATGGGAGGGGCAGATAAGGCTGCGTCGCAAACCATGGAGCTGTTTGAATCTCTTCTCTTCCGCCACTTGCTTTCCCTTCTGTGATACTTGTCGTCCTTGCCTTCGGAACGCGCCTTTTCGCCTTTTACCATGGGCCCAAGTCCTGTAAGGTTGTCGTCTTGTGCATCAGGTAGCTCGTGTACCGAGAGGTAATCAGCAGTTGCCATGTTTGAATAGGTGTGAACTTGCGTGAATGACACTCTGCTTTACCTTGCCGGGTATCGTTATCCTTTGTAGAAGGGATTCGAAGTACTCGTTCCGCGCTTCTGTTGTTGATAGGTGTTTTTACCAGACAGAACAATAGCACCGATAAGAACAAAACAGAAGATAAACCTGAAGTACGGGGGACAATACCATATGTGCCTAAGAGAGGCAGGAGACGTTGAAGATTAGACCTCCCTACCTTTGGTCCGATATTTGAAACTAGGTCCTGTGTTTTCGATCTACCACCCCTCTTTCTAGATTTAACTATCCGGAAACACATTGCCTCTCAACAGAAGGAAAAAAAAAAAAAAAAGAAAATTGGTAGCACGTTAGAGTAAGATAGATATAGCTCGGAATTTCTGTTGATTTCATATCATGTCGTCAGTGCAATATTTCGTCTAATTATTCTCTGATTATCCTAGGTTTATTGCCCTATCTAGATTACTCACTCAACTCATTAATGACACTCAACCATGAAACTTTGCTCTGATAAAAGACTGGCATACGCTGGCCAAATCAGCTTTTGACTCTTACTTAGCATGGATGGTTACAGTTTTCTGATCTATACGATGCTTGAGGGCACATACCACAGCCGTTGCGATCCAGTAAAGCCAACGTGCTCGATGGACGATATTGGTTCGAAAATAGGAATTTTTAGAGTATAAATAGTGGCCATCAAGTGGCAAAGGCTTCCGCTTCGATGGAGATGAAATCTTGAACGCAATGGCCAAGTGTAAGCATACTGAATGGCTCCGTCTCCAGGGACAGAGCTCCGGATCAGGTTTAGAGGTAACAGACCGTCCGCAAAATTTAGTTGAGGAGTTCAGCGAAAATGATACATCCCACGCAGGACTATTATTATTGATTGGAAATGAATCTAAACAAGCAGCATTTAGAAAAATCTTGTTGACGCAAGGAAGGATCTGCGCTCGAAGAAATGGCGAGATTCACCTTTTGTCAGGCGCACTTCAGGGATCCAGGCATCGACCTCTCATTATAGCCGACACTGATGTACCCCGCGTCGGGCTTAGAACATCTCAACGTGGTCGTGGTACCTGTCACCAGGTTGCAACTCAATTTTTCAATACGGAATTGGAACAACTCAGGCCCCCCGATCTTTTTAATCATGTTCTCCAGCGAGTAGTCTTTCCGCACACTGATGTAATTTGTATATTTGTTCAGGACGTTGGGGGACTAACTGCTGCTTTCATTCGCCTTGAAACGTGGATGAACGAAGGAGGCCTTTCCACAAGTCGTGTTAAACCAAGGCTTCTGCTTATCACAAGTCAAGAAAGGCTAAGCCAAGACCGCGAGAAGCTTCGCAGGCACCTAAAATGCCAGGTGCAAGCCACGTTGAAAAAGAACTTTCGAGCAATAACTATTTTGGGAGTGCCAAAGGCCTCGGGCAAAGGTCGGCGAAAGCGCTGCAAACTTAACCGTAGGTGGGGTGTACTTCGTGATGAAATTACAAAAGCACTGGAGCAGAACCGAAAATCGAGGACGAAACACAATCAACTATTTTCTATCGTCCACGTCGCCGCATTCTTACGTCACAGCACGTGTAGGGTAGCAACCCCTTCGTGCGTACCTTATGACTTTGTCCAAGTGTCCCGTCTGCAAAATCCGATAGCCCCTGACTTAGCTTCCCATCTGTGTAATTTCATGAGCGCTTTCCATTCCTGGGATGACCTTAAAAATGTCGGCGTTCCATTGATTGCATCAAGTCTTCTACTAGACCAGTTCCCGCCAGGGATGCACCGTAAGTGAAACAGTAGGCTGCTTGGATATCGACCTGTCGTTTTCTCTGATACAAACTAAATCTAGTATTCGATCCAAATCAGGTATTTGAAACACTGTACGAATCTGCATGTCACGAGGCATCGGAGAAACTCAAACCGCATCCCATAGAGACAGAAAGGCCACCCAATATGGTAGAATTAATACGATGCAGCTTTTCGATTCAGTTCCTAGGGTTTCGTGCCTGCGGCTCTTCACGTCAGTGGCATAAGGAGCAGCTCGCCCGGAAAAAGGATGCAATGATTAAGATCACATCAAGTGAAACCTGCCTCAGTTGCATAAGGCGACGGCCACAGGACACCCTTCATTGTGGACACCAAATCTGCCGAGTTTGTGTTAAAATATTATTCCCGCGCTTCGATGACGACCAGTTTTTAGTAAAGGTGGAGGCCTGCCCTATTTGTCTAACACCTATAGGCGAGGCTTCCATCAAGCTGATTCCGGACACCTGTAGGATGAGAGTGATGAGCATAGACGGTGGCGGAATACGTGGAGCTGCGCCTTTGGGGTTTCTGAAAGCGCTTCAGGACGAGGTCGGTATTCAAGGCTTCAACATACAACGACATTTTGACGTAAAGTTTGGTACAAGTTCAGGTAAGGAGATCTTTCTTTTCGGATTTCGGCATTGTTGACCGGGTACCAGGTGGGCTCAGTGTCATTAGCCTGGGCATTCTGGGGTGGACTGTCGATGAATGCCTGGGTCATCTTAAAGACTTCGCAGCAAAGGCTTTCCCACCGAAGAGCCAGACCTTACAATTGGTATCAAAGGTTCCGGGTCTCTCTCTTGCTGCCCGGTTCCTCTCATCCCTCTCAGCCATACTTTTTGACAGTCGGTATTCGTCCGACAGCCTTGAACAGCATCTGAAGAGCTCGTACGGTCATGACAGGGGCATCACATCTCTATGTTCCTCTTCTGAGACTGGATCTTACGTAGGTATCACCTTGAACAGAGCTCGAGACGGTACGGCATATATTGCCACTAATTATAATGCAGTTGGAACGCGCCCTGATAGAGCAGGTATGAGCATGGGGAATATAGCCAAAGAAAGAGCACCGTATGTTGATCTGTCGCAGACTACTTTCACCTGCCTTGCATGAGCATGGGCTCCATGATCCAATGGTGGGAGGTGTGAGTGTTACCCGAAAAGGTCGATCCCTATTCCGCTGCTAATTTTTGAACAGATTACTTGCTGCGGTTGCAGCACCCTAGTAAACAAGTTTGAGGAAGATATTTCGTGAATGTTTGGCTAACAAATCCCAGTTATTATCCGATGAGACGTCTTGGCATCCACGGTGCGTTCCAAGATGGGGGCCTTGCGTTCAACAACCCAGCGTCCATCGCCTTACGAGAATCCGTCGCCCTTACTTCGGATGAAAGCGAGCCAAGCCTTTTATTGTCTCTGGGTACCGGATCCTCAAATCACGCAAGAAACTCATTGAGCTTCATCTACGAGACCTTTCCTTTCCGCGTTTACAGAGCATTATGGCAACGGGTGGGCTCAAAATCAGCATGGGAGAGCTTAGTAGGACATCAAAATCGCAACAGTCATTGTAAGCTCTTTCGTTTCGATATCGACTTCGGGCAAGATGAACCCGCCCTCGATGATGTTGCGAAAATGGAGCATGTTCAGCGAAGAGCGCAAGACGTTGCGACCCATTCACCTCTGCTGAAAACAGTAGCAAGACACATCTGTGCGGAGTTGTTCTATTTTGAATTGGACGAAATGAACCCGTTCTCCTACTCCAATGGAATGTATAGTTGTGTGGGTTACATTGTTTGTAGATTGAAAGCCCCAACTGCCGAGTTTAGTTCATTGGTTAAGAAGCTACGCAAGACTGAATATGTCTTTTACGTCAACGAGCGTTCCGTCCACTTCAAGACATTAGATCCGAATAACAACCTCGTAGTAAGAGTTGCTTTATCGGTTGGGAGTCTCGAACAGCCTTTTGCAATAAAGTTACGTGATGGGCAAAATAGCCCGTGTGACATAAACGGCTCCCCTTTTACGATTCAATGGCTTATGCAGAGGCAAAGTCTCAATGCGAGCTTCGGAACATTGGATCACCGGAAGCGAAAAGGGGCGGTGGATTATGACAGGATGGGTGTGAAGCGAAGGCGAATGTAATCCGCGACTATTGGGTGGATCAACAGAAACGTGACCGAAGGATTGGGTTTATCCAGCGCCTCCAAATTTTACGAGAAATTTCAAGCTCAGATACAAGGTTTTTGTCTGCCTTTTTCTTTTCTTAGTTAGGAGAATAGTAACCTGAATAACAATGAGAGGGAACTTGAAATGTACACGCCATTCCAGATGTACTTCCCCACCCGCATTAAAATCTAAAGTTCCTTTATCGCTGTATGTTTTGGTATTATTTGATAGTGTTTTTCTGGCTAGGAGAAAGGAGAAGGTAAACAGACGCGCCGATGAACCCATTGTGAGAGTGCAGTGTCGTTTAAGCACTCACCGACCAATGTTGGCCATCAAATTAATGCCAGATATCCAAGCATATTGAATTATCTGACAACTGCAAACGCTTCGTCAATCAGAGTCTTTCCAAAGTCGACTTTGATTCTCGACATATAGAAAGCAAAGAAATATCCATTCAAACACTCTCTGAACACCTTGGACTGATGCCTTCGTCCCAAAGATCTCAGATTACCCAATGCGATCCTCTGTGGCACAAGGAGCTACGAAAGCATAGGAGATCCACTTAGTAAGAAGAAGCATTGAGATTTCTTTATTTTAGAACGCAAACGAAGAGTACAGTGTAGAGCAACTCGATTCCTTGAGGGTAGACACAATCCAGTCCAACAATGGTCACACCGAACATGCCATACTCGGAGACTCTTGTGGTCATCTCACAATAGGCGGTCCGGCCAGTCGTGTAGCCGTTAATATACAAACACCGGAAGGTTCATGAGCAATACCTCAAGGTAGACATCCTAGAAATAGAAATTGACACATACACTTGAACGCGATCTATATAAACCATCGTTACAACCCCAAATTACGGTTGCTTAGCTTGATCCCATTCGACCGACTTGTCTCCATTGCCTGCAAATCCTGCGGCACCCACGCACGACGCCTTCTGTTCAGTTTTGAAAGCGGTGTTGACGTAGCAAAATGAATTCGAGATGGCGCCATTGAAGTTGTTCATTGACAAATTCGGGTCAATCGGAATATCATCTGACATGACACACGGTTTGCACAAATTTGTGAAAGCCGGGTGAAGTTCTCTGATGACTTGGTCTTGACTATCAAGCGTTTTATTGTATATGTTCTCATAGGCGGCCAAAGCCTGTTCACGGTCCTTGAGTCGTTGGATCTCCTTTTGAAGTAGTCCATTTTCGTGGCTTACGGTGCGGCGTGTCTGTAGCGATTGCTCCAACTGAACCCAGGATCTCTCCGGTACTACAGCATGGCTTGGAGAATATTCGTGAGGATAGGTAGACATGGTTTTTCGAATACCAGAAATACTTTGAACTTGTGAAAGTGGAAGTTGGTAAGTTTCTAACAGGCTAACTCTGGTATCAAGCTTCTACCAATACTAATATACAGAGAACAGGATCCCATACTTCGTTCCGAAGTACTTATCGGACTTTTGGCAAGCCACTCCGAGTCACGAATGGACTTCCTCGCAAGAGGCATTCGGGATCTGGCAAATTACATGCCCAGTCATGGTCAAGTAGCTAGCACTCCATCCCTTCTTAGGCCTCTTTTTCTCTTCCCTTTCTATGATATGGCGGTCGCTCTATTTCTGTTACTCCTGTCCGTGCGGATATTATGATGCATTCAGTAAGCTCATCACCATACTGCCGCAGGAGGGATCTGTGTGTGGTTCTCCCACGTGCGAAACTGATAATGGGATCGAGCTGGAGCTGCACAATGGTCTAAAATCCCACACAAGTAGCGACTCTCCCGACGCCTGACACATCTCCTTCGAGCCGGGTACCTCAAAGCACAGGCAAGAGAAGAAAAAGCGGGACTCAAGAGATAGATATCAGTTACTGGTAAGGAAGTGAGGAGGAAGGCCCACCGTATGGATACTGCCATCGGTGATTGTTTTACTCTGGAGCCTATTCTCTGTAGAGTATTTGATATCTGAACCGTGGCAGGTTGCCTCTATACCTTAGGAATTCCAATACTGCAGAGTAAAGGTTGGTCACGAGTACTTCCTCACAACAAACATAGAAGACCCGGACTAATGGATCTTCGCATAGGGAACTGTTACCGTATCATTAACAAAGACAGAAAATTTGTTTACATAGCCTATGTATTAATGAACTCGATGTAGTTCATCTTCGGGGCGATGGGGAAACGTCAACTTTAATGATAGACATCTATTTTATGAAGTTGAACATGAAAAGGCGTGCTATCGACTACGAATCCTTCGATGCCACAATCTGACTCTATGTTACTTGCGATAGCACGAGGGCAATAAGTAAGATTTCCTTTTTCAATGGCCCTTTATCCCTATCATTACAAAGTTGCACGGTGGGATTTGCAATGCAGTAACCTCTTTCAAGTAATGCAATGTAAGAGAAAAGTAATGGCAGTTCCCTTTCCCTTGCACTGCTGATTGACAGGCTGCAGGAGTGTGATTGAAATATTGATAGCTAACGTTGCGCGCTGCAAAAGCGGCGCCAGCAACGATGCGCTTCGTGCTCCCATCTTCTGGCGGGTTACAAAGACCATGCATGGCGTATGCATTCAGAGGTTTTCTGTCCTTTGAGAGTTTCATTCCCCTACCCTTTCAGGATTGGACAAAACCTCTGCCCGAACAATTTACGATAGCCTATAACCTTTGATGGAAATCTTCGCATATCAAGTTAACAACGTAGTTGTCTAGTACTCATATGAATGCCAGAGGATTGGCATCTCCTTTGCCCGTGAATAGAAAATGGAAAGCAGCGAGCGAAGAGTTCAAAACATGCAATCTGTTGCGAAGAGAGCTATTATTATTATCGAATCTGATCTACTTGACCGTGCTTATAAGGCAGTCCTTGATCCACGATCAGATAAGGTTTTCGGTGATATTTACACTTTGCACGGGCATTATGACTCCTTTGCCCACACATGACCTTTTTTTTTTGCCCTGCCTATACATAAGGTTTAGGCACGGCATAAATACCGTCCTTGCTTCGATCCGGCTTTTTTCCTCTTCGTTCCACCCACATCAACAAGACCACAACCGCATCTCCTCCACAAGGTCAGTAAGTCCCTAGGGATAGTTGAAAGCAGAGACCTGACATATATAACAGCTACACCTCACATCAACCGCAACAATGCCGACCCCTAGAAGAAGGGACCTTCGGCAAGGATGCCAATTGGGCATATCAAGTCATCAACCTCTTCGAGTCAATGTAAGGGACTGCTAGTTTTTTTGCTGGCGTTGGAAGGGGAAAATTCGGTCGGCAGCTAGGCGTTTAGAACTATTTCACAATAACATGCACACTTTGTTCCTTGATCCACAGCCTGATCGGGTAGCGTGAAGGAGCCGCCTCTTGCAATCCCTCTTTTTCAGTAACCTTCCACGAAATAGTCAAAGACCAAGCATTCGTTTCTTACAAAACCAGAGTTTCCACGACCTGTGACTCAAATTAGACAGAACCTCCAAAGGATGAATATGTCTTACATTCACTCCGTACCACGTCAAAATTCATTCTGCACGTCTTCATACTCAAAGAGGTTTGAGGGGAAGTGTTTGAGCACGTCGGTTGCCGTTTGATCGAAAAGTTATACCATTTTTTGTTTCTCAGGTAGCTTCGTTCTATAGTTCCCTGAGTGAGTGAGTACTGACTCTGTGCGTAGGTACAGAACCTAGACGTATATTCCAGGAACGGGTCTGAGGAAAGGGCTTCTTCGATGGATGGGGAAGTGCAATTAAAAGAAATTGTTTGTGGTTCTCCAAATAACGTAGAACCTGCTATAGTTGCATGCATCCACAATGTGGTGATGAGCCAGCTATAGAAAACCATGACGTGAAAACAGAATAGCTGAAAGTTGGCTTTCATTTCACATGGGAGTGGAGATGGTCGCGATTGTCTTATAAGAATAACCCGTAACCAACTTCGAGTACAGTATTGAGCATTTGCACTTTCCGCCCCAAATCGACATGCTCTCCCTAAAGTCCAGGGTAGGGACACTGGGGTATCTGGCCCTACCTCAGAAACGGATGTTTCGTCAGAGTTTCTTGGTCAGTACGCTGAAGATTGTTCTAGACGTCTATAAATGGCCCAAAGCTGATTGCCGTCATTATCAGCCTTAATTATTAGTGTCTGAACGTGTTGCGACGCATTTTTTTAATAGTCTCATTTCCGACATTTGATGCTGCGGGCATTGTACAAGTCATGTCGGCCACGATTGGATCTGTCATCAGGAACTTTACTTACCTACCTTGAAAGCCGGACATATGAACATAAAGTATGCGGTCATCGGCGCGATTTCGACAGCTTTCTCTTTGATATTTCCGAGACGGTACCCAGTCCGTGTCTTGGTAAGTTCTCTGCCCAAATGCGACCAATCTCTCTACTTATCGGTATACTAATAACACCCTGGGTGATTGCGCTTCGGTCTGCTGCTTCCATTGATGAGCGTGACAGCACCCTAGAAGGGTTTATCAAGGTGGATCCCGGTGGGGCCAAAGAAGTCGAAACCACCGCGGCAAATATACTCGTTGGATCACTTTCTGGGAAAAAGCCGCATCTTCTTGAAGACCGTGATCCGAGTTCCCGACCTTTACTAGTAAAGCTCGTTAACAACTTCGGTCACGGTAACGTTAAAGCATACATCTCCGGCTTGGACTCCAACGGCGAAGTTTTTTTTGTAGGCTCTGGTGGCACTTCCATCTACCCAGACGCTAAATCGTCTCGTTTGCCTGTCGAGATCTCACAAGAAATAGCTATACCCCTACGCTCAGGGAACGAGCCGCTCGGCATAAAGCTTCCCCCTTACATTCGCTCTGGGCGTGTCTACTTCTCAATCCGTGACCTGAAGTTTTTCGTTGTCGGCATGGGTAAGGGTAGCAGCATAATTCAACCTTCTGTGACGAATCAACGGGACCCAAACGCGAACACGAACTGGGGTTTCGTAGAGTTAACCTACATTGACGAACTGCTTTACGCTAATATCAGTTACGTTGACTTTGTCGGCATAGTTCTAGGAATGATGCTCGTCGCAAAAAATGGGAATAGCCAAACCACAGCTGGGCTTGAAACAGACGCCGTCACCAAGATATGCAAAGATTTATCAAGGCAAAGCAAGCTAGACGGTCGTCCCTGGACTTCGTTGTGTGTTGAAAACGCCGATGGGAATCCAATTCGCGTATTGTCTCCTGGCAACTACCATGATATCAACACGGAGATTTATGATAAGTATTGGGATACCTATGTTGACGATGTCTGGAGAAAGTATGTCGCGGAGGATCTCATTATAGACACGCAATCCAAGGCCGGTGTGGTCAAATGCAGGGTCGTCGGCGGAAAGCTGGCTTGCGATGGAAGCGGACAGAAGTTCGACAAGCCTACCGCGAAAGACATCTGGGGTTGCAATAGTGGGCCGTTTGCTGCCTCCGAGAACAGTACTCCAATTCACATTGCTATCATTTCACGTCTTTGCGCCGCTTTTGTGCGATCTACTTTGCTAGTTGAAGGTGGAAACATACAGCCGAGCTTAAGCCAAAAGTCTTACTACACCACTGATACTACCAATCATTACAGCCGGGTCGTTCATTCGTATGAGGTTGATGGCAGAGGTTACACGTTTGCCTACGACGATGTTAATCCAGATGGCAATGAAGATGCATCTGGCGTACTGAGCTCAAACGATGTTCAAGCGCTAGTGATCCATGTTGGTGGTCCCATTACACCAGTTTCGCCACGATAAATTGGTTCCGTATTTTGTATTATAGTCCATGTCGTGCTATCGTTACATGACCGTGAACAAAGCTGTTTAAACTATATCATCACCAGGGTTTTTCCCTCCCTGGTTTGTGCTATCCTGTACATCGTATTGACGAGATGGAACTAAGTGATATGGGGCATAATTTACGAGTGATACTGACGAGTGAGATTGACGAGTGAGATAAGTACGAAGGTGGTGCTCTAAATGTCGTGGACAGAAATTAATAACTAGGTGACTGGACAGCCTTGTTATATGACTGCACCAGTATTTAATTGGATGGTGATACTTTATGACTGTCTTGTTTCGTGGCTGCCTATGCGCCAGCATTCCCTGAAGATAGCCAACAGTGCACTAATGCGTAGAAGAAATACCGAAGGATTGTCATCACCGATTTTTGTATGCTTTGTTTGCTTGACCCTCTTCCGTTTTATCTTTAGTGGTATACTCAGCTCGAAATAGAAAGGCGTCGCGTCGAATCGTGTCGTAAAGGCAATGTGGTGGCTGGCGGGGTCGGGATTGATCAAACAGCATGTTGTATCGTCCAATGACCACTGGATGACAGCTTTCATCGATTTCTTTATACGCATTTCCGACATGACTGTATATTCGGTACAGCGATTAGCTAGACAAGACTTTGGGCACACTTACTAGATGACTCCTATACAACACAGCACGTCGCATCACGTCACGTCGCATCCCTGTACAAAACAGACCAGAGAAAACCAGCTTCGTCAACAGGTGACCCGTTAGCCTCCAGAGCATAGCTGGTAAGCTAAGTGTCAGTCCTCCAGAACATAGCTGGTAGGATGGGCCAGGCCCCTTCACAACCCCCGGTTGTTCCTAAACATGTGCCAATAATGGCCACCGAAAACGCTCTTGATGATCCAATGTCCCATGGACTCATTCTGCATGAATAGTTTGCTGATTGTAATACTGCAAATGCCATCACATTTTAGATTTTATCCCATGTCACTTGTTGTAATACTGCAAATGGCGTCACATTTTAGATTTTATCCCATGTCACTTGTTGTAATACTGCAAATGGCGTCACATTTTAGATTTTATCCCATGTCACTTGTTGTAATACTGCAAATGGCGTCACATTTTAGATTTTATCCCATGTC
>JAHKNZ010000057.1:0-33131 GCA_019054715.1 Fusarium sp. S19/10 | reverse complement strand
CACTTGTTGTAATACTGCAAATGGCATGACATTGCATGGTGTTTTACTAAATAGGACAAGACTAATTTCGTCTTACATATATAGTGATGGAAGAATAAAGACTAAACCATGCCTCTTTCACCAGGAACTTAAAATGCCTACGGATTTGAAACGTGGCACGCGGTTTATGCCTATCAGCTTTCTAGGTCCTTCCAAAAGTCCTAATCAATCTTTTCCCAATGCTCCTGTTCAATCCGAAACAACTGCGAAACCCATGCTCGAGGGTACGTCGGCACCCACTCGGGGCCATGTGACCAACAAGAAGAGACTTAGAATCGATGGCGAGTCGCACCTCAAAGACTTTGTGGAAGATTACAAGATCAGGCTCGGCTGCAACAAAAACTTGACTGTTGCGTACAGGAAGCCCCCCAACATGGAGGAGGGGAGGCGCATCGTACTTTTGACAAATCTAACCGGTTTGGGGTCCCGAGACGAAATCGCGATCATCCAGTCCTTACGGCATGATAATTTCGTAAGACCGATCGCCGTTTATGGAACAGGGAACGATCTTAACGTGGCTTACGAGTTCCTGCCTATTTCATTGTCGGAAGTCGTCGCAAGCCGACCCTTGGTTATGGACGAATTAGCCAGTATTATCAAACAGGTACGTACATATGGGAATGCTACTTTCCAGATGTAGATGCTTACGTTGACAGATCACGGAAGCTCTTTCTTATCTTGAGCAAAATGGATTGAGCCATGCAAATCTCACATGTTCGAACATCTTGATCGACGATCAGTGCAGTGTTAAAATTTGTATGATTTTGTCCTTCAACGTAGTCATTTACTAATGTACCGTAAAGGGGGCCACGAGTTTCATGAATCACAGTCTTCAGACACTCTACTAGAAAGTCTCGGTCACTTAACAGCTCAGCTGATACTCGGGTGTGAAAATGTGCGACCGGAAGATGTTCTATACGACGAATGGAAAGGTCATGCGCACTTTATTGATTTTTTCAAAAAGCTCATGGCAATACAAACCAAGGCTTTTCATGCGGTACCATTAGATCGTACCAATCTACAGAGACCCCTTACCCAACTATCGCAGGTATGATCAACGCTCAAGATTGTACAAGGGACGCTGATTTTCAATAGCATCCATTCTTGGTTAATGCCGATCCTCCCCCTTCATTGGAATCACATCTTCATCTAGTGCGCTCTACAAACTATTGGTGTGTCCAACGGTTAAATCATTAGTTAGCACTATCGTAGTAGCGTTCAGTATGACGCGTCTTCTTCTTGTGGTCATGCTTTAGAAACTGCAGTTTTATGACTCAAGCTCTTATGGCCTAGACCAATTGACTGGCTATCGCAGCTAAGCATGGGCACATACAACTCTGTGAAGATCTCGTCAGACTTGGCAGCCATGTTAGCAGAGTTTTGCCCGGTAGCAAAACCGCATTACATCATTCCATCTGTAGTCTTCACAATATCGCAGGTGAAAAGCTAATAATAACCCACAGTCTCATCGCGACGATGGTTACGAATGCGGCAATAAAGGCAAGGAGCAGGCTAGCATCCCTTGACGAAAGGGTAATTTGCACCAAGAACAGGTCCACGCGACCAGTCGGTCCAGGTTCCTATGTAGATATCAAATGACATTATTAAGTAGAACTACAGCACAGATAAAGGAATAAACATCGTACAGTTGCGAAAGGGAGGAGGGGTGAGGTGGAGGGCATCACATGGTAAAGTAGTAAAACTATTCTCTTAAATCTTCACGGGCACCTTGAGATGTGTGGAATTGTGCATTGTCATTATTGTCCACCCTGCAGGCCAGAACTAGAGTTGTAATTGGTCTGGCGTTCACAGCTGAAAAAGGTGAACGCCATGTTTGCTAACTATTGGTCTTGGCATGAGCCTGGCACGTTACGCCTCGTAAGGCAGATATTGAATCTGGTCATCCTGAACTTCTTGACGAATTAACTAGAAGTGAAACATGTGAGCCAAGTAAGTTACTAGAACTATTCTCGCTTTTTCATGTGACAGTTAAGACCCTTTTGACGTGGGAACCAGCTACCTGTAACTACCCACTGCGCATTCGGATCAACGAAAGAAATCTCGTACTTATTGATCAAAGTAGCCACAATCTTATATAGCTCAAGCTGAGCAAGATGGCGGCCAATGCAAACTCGTGAACCATCACCAAAAGTCAAATCGGCTGCGTTAAAAAGACGCATCCGCTCTTTGTATGCTGTTTCAGTCTCGTCTTCGTTCCGGAGCCAGCGTTCAGGACGGTATGTATCGGCATCTTGGCCATAAATTGCCTTGTTACGGCCAACGACATAGGGGTTGATGCCTACTGCCGTTCCGGGGGGAACGAAGCTACCGCCAGGCAGTTTGAGGCCTGTCTCGGGCACATAGCGCTCTAGGAGCATGCAGACGCCTGGGTGCATTCGCATGGCCTCACGAACACAAGCTTCCAAGTCTTGGCCTTGTTAGTAGCTGGCTCAGAAAAACAGAACAAGTACATGGGCATAGACTCACAGGGCAATGCTCGGGCGGAGCTAAATGAAGCGACATCCTCGAGGCCAGCATTCAAAACCTCCTCCTCGAGCTTTTTATAAGCGCGAGGGTTGTGAAGACAGTACCAAAAGAACGCACGGATAGTGATAGCAGTGGTATCGGCTCCAGCGAGAAGGTTAACCAGAAGATAGCCCATGATGGTGCCATCATTGACAAGATCAGGGTTCGTGTTCTTCGACTCAATAAAGTGCTGGAGAAAGTCGGGAACTTCGGGATCGTAGTTCTCATCGTTGCCTTGTAGACGGGCAATTAGATGTTGAAGCGAGATCTGAGTGATGTTGGCTAGGTTGGGAGGGCCGATGCGCATGACGGGGTTCTTGTCAAGAAGAAAGTCGAGGAAGGGGATTTGGCCGACAGCAGCGAAACTATTACTGTTAGCAACATTCTTGCAAATGATAAAGGGGCTTGTTACTAGTCAAGAGCCTTGTCAGCAATGGAGATAGTGCCGTCAAAGTCATGTCCTTTATCCATGTATCCAAAGCGCCGGCTGAAAGAAGAAGCACCATTAGCATCCCACGAGTCTGCAGAGCCAAATCAGTTTCATGTAACCAGTAGCCAGTAGATATGAAGCTTACAAAAGCCAATCCATTCGCCAAAGTCGAATGCTTTAGGTTCAGATCCACTCATGAACCTCTTCTCAAGATGACCGCAAAAGTCGCTGATCAAACCATCAAAGAGGGACTCAAGGCCTATAACACTGCTTTGGGAGTAGTACTTGACGATGGGGCGCTTCATGCGGGCATGCTCGACTTGATCAGTCGTACTGAACAGATGGTAGGTAATTTCGCCATCGATGACAGCGCTGTTATTGTGGTAAAACTCAGTCTGGAACAAGGGCAATTAGCCAACATGCACACTATAGTGACAGATGGTATAGAAGAGCGTACCTTTTTCCATTTGGCATCCGTACCATAAATGGTCTTTATCAGTTCAGGATAATCCAAGTCCAGAGTGTTCGGACCGATTCGAACGACAGGGCCATATTTCTCATGAAGTTCCTTGATCTTGATATGGTAGCTACCCTTCATCACAGTACGCAAACGCCATAGATTAGTCCAGCCTGAGAAATATTAGCTCTATCATTTACGACCATAAAAGGCATTCCCTACCGGCTACAAGAGGACCAGGATAGTTTCGAAGCGGGGATGCGAAATAAGCGGTAATCCACCACAGGACAATACTCAGAATAGGAAGAAGAACCAACGCCACGCCGAGACTTTTCCAGTCCGAGCGCTGGACTAGCGCAGTCAAGTAAGAGTTACTCTGAATGGAAGTCATCGTGGGAGACAAGAGATAACTTGCCAATGAAACGTATACTGTCCGTAAGGAGACCCCGAATGGCTATATACATTCGGGGGAAGTGATCTACCAGGGGAAGTGGTCTGACAGTAGTCTGTGCCAGGATCCTCCACCCCACGGAACTATGCTTCTAGAGTCCAGCATCATGATTAGCGTGTGACGCTTAGTTGGAGCGTTGCATTAGTCTTTGCAAAACGGCTCATAACTAGCTCGGTACAGAGTACTGTTTTTAGCGTTACCACTAATTAATGGCTGGGCCGTTGCGTCTGGCATACAGAGACATGGACTAGCAGTTGGGTTGCCAACCAACAACTGTAACAGGGCAATGAAACTGACGCTTGGGTATATGTGCTTACTCCACCCGTGGAATTGGGGTCATTAGTTAGCGAACCTTCAACGGCCCCAGGACCCTAACCTTACGCAAGCACGGTCATTGTCTCTGTTCTGCGGCTGCTAGTCCACTGCCTTGTCAACGCTATCAGTAAAGATGATTTACACCACCTCGATCCGAACAACTATAGCATAGAGAAACATTGACATGTCACCGACCTCAGAGCATGAAGATAAGATAGAATGATGACACGGTTAAGGTTAGGAACTGTATCTGTAGCGGATTAGAAATTGCGCAACTTATAGGCTCTTTTTTGTGCGTAGCAGCACCTTGTTAGACCCGCAAACTATGCAACTTATTATTTTTATTATTTAGCAGTCGGACAGGCACATAAATAAGTTGGATGAGGGGGAAAGGGAGCCCCCCTAGAAGGTGCCCCCTCCTAGATGTAGTGTTGTATAATTGGTGTATTGAAGGGCTTTTCCGGGAAGCTCAGGTTCTCAGCAAACTATTGGCTCCAGAGCGCACCTTCTAGGGGGGCTCCCTTTCCCCCTCATCCAACTTACTGAACAAGGCAGAGACGAGCCGTGTGAAGGGGCCAACCGGATGCTTCCGCGTTCGTTGACGTTACCAAGGATTATACGAGTTCCCCGCCTCGAACGTGTGCATATTTATATGTACAGCTCGCGTGCATGCTGGTGGGAGGGCTGAATCAGGGAGTAGTAACCCCATGAGACCAATCAATGTGTAATTTCCATGTGATGTATCCGAAGGAGTCGCTCTCCTTGAGGGTAAATGTCATCAAGAGATATCCTACTTCTTCTAAAGAAGACTGGTTTGGCCTTTTATGATTAGAGAGGCTGATTTGTTTTTCGACATACTTCGTAAGAGGCATCTTGAAGGCCGGCTGCTGTAATGACTTAAGTGGTTTTGTGATGTGTTGATGTTGGTGGAAGGAAGAGGGAAAAACGGGATAGAAACAAGTAAACAGCGCATTTTATGCCAAGCCTAAACCTTAATATAGGGCAAGTTCAGGTAGAAGGTCCCGGGTGAGCATTGAAGTGATAGTGCTTGAAAAGTGTAATTTACTACGTACGCTGTACATAAGATGGAAACCCTATTATCAGGTAAATTTCCTATCAGATAACATGAAATACTCAGATCATCATGAAATCCTTTTGTATTGAGATGGGGAAGAATTTGTTCATGGCCATGAGAAGGGTTTCAGCCCCACACGCCTTACGTGTTTCCTTGTAGCAGAGGAACACCCTTATCGCTAACTTGCAAGGGCTTCGGAAGCCGATGATCTGACGGATATCCTCTTTATTACCATCCTCTTTATCTAGCATCTCCCGTCCTGCCAATGCCATGGTAGTCTGCGCGTTGAGATACGTTATTATGGTCAGGCAAGAGCACTTCCGGCTGTTTCTGACCTCTTCTTGGTATTCATATCTGACGGGTATTTTCGTTCCCTCCGTAGACCAGGGGCCTCAAGTCCTGTCCCACACAGCCGTGAATTAGGTTCACAGGGGTTTCGAAGCGAAAGGGGCACTAGTTGTCTTTTCAACATGCATGTTGGAACATATTGTTCACCGAGATTGCCAGCCTTGACAGGTCAACTGAAGAGGGAAAATGAAAAAGCAAAACCTTCGCCTGTTCCATCTCCTGACAGCGCTGGGTAGCCCTGTTGTCCACCTGAATGATCTACAATAGAGTATCAGTAAGGATGATACCTCAAATTAGGGACACCCTTCGCCCCTTTTTTTTAGCTCAGGCACACCGCATCAGATCCAACGAGGTTACATTTCACATTCTGCAACTGCCGCCCTGCTCCCTTTCTGGAAGGTCAAAATGCAAGGCTTTCCCTCAGCAGCCGTCTTATCTGGAGCTGTTTCTTCCAGCTAAACAGTTGTGTACCCACGGAATATCAGTAACATCGCGACCTCCGTACCCTCATCTTCGCACTCGACACCTATCGACAAGTTGTTACAAGCAAACGACGCGCACACGATGGCTATGGGAGGGGATGGGCCGTGGGCTATCAGTGTGATGTGGGCATTGACTGCTGGTGTATTCATCTTTGTTGTGTTGCGAGTATACACCCGAGTTGTCGTCGTCAAATCATTTGGCATTGATGACCATGTCTTTAACCTGGCGTTTGTAAGTTCCTGATGAAGCTCACCTCTGGCCTTCCGATCATCGCTGATGTGTGCCCCAATTGCTAGGTCTTTCTTCTATTCTACACGACTTTCACAACTAAAGCGGCGCATTATGGCTTTGGGCAGAACGTCTTCGATATTGTTGCCCATGAAACCGAAGATTTACCCTCTGCCATCCTGTTTGAAGCAATTGGACAAACTTTCGCTGTTGTTGGCATGGCAGTTGCCAAATGGTCGCTCGGGCTTTTTTTGCTTCGGATCGTAAAGGAAACATGGCACAAGATCGCTATCTGGATATGTATGGCTTCTCTAGCTGGTGCATCAATCTCGACTTGTTTTGTCTTCTGGCTACAATGCACTCCTCCAAAGCATCTTTGGGATCGGCGAACTCCGGGAAAGTGCACCATTGACTCAACGCCTGTGTCAATGACTCTCTGCAGTAAGTACTTAGTTGCTTGATGTCTAGGCCTTCGGCTAATAACTGTAGTCCTTTGTGTTATCGTTGACTTCTTCTTTGCTGGCTTCCCGTGGCTTTTTATCTGGGCTCTGCAGATGAACAAGAGAGAAAAGCTCGTCATCCTTTCCAGCCTGAGTCTTGGTGTTATGTAAGTGCCCTTTCCCCCCATTTTCGGACATACCGTTGCTTACTATTCTTCCAGCGCAGGTGCTTGTGGTATCAAGCGAACTCTGGAGGTTCCTGAATTATCAAGTCCAAACTACACAAGTAAGTCATCCAAAAGCAAGATAGCTCAACAACGCCTTGACTGACTTCTTTTTACTTCTACAGAGGATACTGTTGGTCTAATTGTCTGGTCAGCAGCTGAAATTGCCCTGACAATGATTTGCATCGGTATCCCCGTCTGCCGACCGTTATACAAGAAGTACCTCGACAAATGGACATCCCGAGATGGCAGCAAATACAAGGAGCACGTCCAGGGCGGTTCATATCCACTGCAAACCATTGGAGGTAGTTACATTAGTGGAACCACGCCCGATAAGAACAACACCAGCGAGGACTGCAAGGTCGCTGAATACAAGAAGAAGGTTAAGAATAAGGGCCCTTTTACACAGACAAGGATCTACTCCAAGCCCACGGACAGAATCCGGAGCGATGACGAGAGTGATGAATCGATCTTGGGGCCAGACTATAGAAGGAACCAGCAAAATGACCCTGAGGAGCGGGGAATCCGGGTTACATATGAGGTTACAACGTCTCGGCAGGGCATTTAGGTAGATTTAATAACCGGGCCTTACTGTCCGACGCCTTTTCGGCCAAGAAGGCAGATAAATATTCGTCTTCCTTGGCAAATGGAAGAGGTTCGATGACTATTTTTGTACTTGCCACTCTGGGTTTCTCCATAATCTCTGAGGTATACATGTTAGTGTAAGACCAAAAGACAAGATGAAAGCCTCCTAGATTACTTGACCTTACTTGTGGTGATGAGTACGGCGGCAGGTGACGACACATTATTTACTGTCAAGAGCACAGTTGGTGCAAGTACCGTCACGGGCGAATGCCACGTCGAAACGGACCTTTCGCTCTCTGCAGGATAGGCATGCCCTGCCATTGATCTTGTTAGCCGAGCTTTACGGAGGGGCATGATAGGCTCATGGGTTTTTGCTGCAGGTCAGACGGCTTACCTGGGTGATCTCTTTCGAGCATCTTGCCGTCTCTGCCTCGGCTTGGCTGCATCCTTCTCAGTCATTGTCATCTTTAGGCTTGAACCAAGGTTTGATTAAGACAGGCTACCGAGCGACGTTATTATGGCAGAATCAGTACGGATATAGTGCAAGTCCCCCAAGCCTCCATATAGATTCAGCAAAGGCCGTGTGTGAACGGGAAGCTACCCGAGCTAACCCGGCTTCCGTCTGGGGAAATCCGGGGTAACTCGGTACGTGGATCTAAAACACCGAGCGTAGCTTAATAACGTTTATAACGCCGAACGGGACTTTACAACACTGAGTGGGGCCCTATAACATCGACTGGGCCTTAGAAGCTCGCTAGTAGGAAGGAAGCTAAATTAAATCCTATAGTTAAGCCTTAAAGAGTTGATTTAGTATTAAGTAATATTAACTAAGCCTATAGTTAAAGGAAAAGAATAGTAATTATAGCTAAATATATTACTTCAGTTATATCCTATATTAAATACTTAAGAGGTCTTTTTATAAAATAAACTATAATAATTATAAAAAGTAAATAAGGTATTAAAGTTAAAGTAATATATCTATTTACTTAAGAAAATACTAATGCAGTTATTTATATTATTAATTTAAGTAAGTACCTCTTAAATAAATTAAAGTTATATTAATAATTTATCTCGCTAAAGTTCAAAGTATAGCTAATAAAACTACTAGTTTTAAAGAATAAGTAATTATCGTTACTAGGAATATTATAAATAAAAACTATCTTTTATATTTAACTTCATTATATTAATTTATACAATATAGTAGTTTCTTCTATTCATAAATTATAAACTTTGTTTTTTTTTTAAAAAAAAAAAAACTTTTAAATTTTTTAACTTTTTAACTTTTTATTACTATAAATATAAATTAATGAAGTTTTTATTAATACTCTTTTATATTCAATATCTTTTTTTACATATTTTTTAAGTTATTTATAACTTATTCTATATTACTTTAAAACATAAAAAACAACTTTATTTAATTTTTTATAGCTTTTAAATCTATAACTTTATTGGTATTAGCTAAGTTATTTTATAATTTATAATAATATTATAAAAAGCTATAAAGGTTTTTTTTTCTTTAATAGTAAAGCTCTTAAGCTTTATTATTATATAGTAATAAATATAGCTTTATAGCTAAGAAAAGTAAGTATAATAATTTAATAGTTTTTTATAGTAAGAATAGTTTAATATTATTCACCATTAAAGCTATTTTTAAAAAGAAATTAATACATATTGAATAGATTAATATATAATTAATAAATTAATATATAATTAATAAAAAATAATATATTATATATGATGGCTATTTAATTAAAAGGCTAAGTAGGTTTGATAGTAATATTATACTAAAGCTTAAAAGGTTGAGAATAGATTTTATAGGTAATAAAAGGTATTATCTTGTATAAAGATTTAATAAGCTAAAGTTTAGCGAAGTTATAGAACTAAGCTAATAAGGCTAAGGTAATTTTATAAAGTAATTAAAATATACTAGTAGTAATATAAATATAAATATAAATATAAATATAAATATAAATATAAATATAAATATAAATATAAATATAAATATAAATATAAATATAAATATAAATATAAATATAAATATAAATATAAATATAAATATAAAGAAATTATTTAATAGCTAGTATTTCAAGATTTAAGAAAAAGAAAAAAAGCTTTTATAGTATATATTATAGTTATTATTAATTATTGACTTAGTATAACTATATATATACTTTTAAGTTTAAACCTTTATTAGTAATCGCTTTATTTCTGTAGTTATTTAATTATATTATTTTAAACTATATAACCTAATAATTCATCTTTAAAAACCTTAAATAATCAAAAACTATATTAATTAGCCTATTAAAAGTACAATAGAATTTAGAAGAAAGAAAACTTATATTATTAGAAATAATACTAGTTATATATAGGATAATATCGTATATATAGTATATTGCGCTTGCAATATAACTGCTATTTAGGACTACGATTAATATTAGTTACTATTTCCTTGTTTCCTGTGGGACGCTTATAAGATGGATGAAGTCATGGTGTCAAGATACACTGCCTTGCAAGAGGCACTTCAAGCCTTTTGCGCTGTTAATATGTGTATATTTATTTGGGTCGACAGTGCATGCTTGTTGAACTCGGTCCAAAGCCCCATGGGGTAAGGCTTGACGGCGTTTCTCCCCTCCCACCTCGCTAAAAGATGGGAACCTCGGTAAAAGTTTAGCTTACCCTAAACCTTGAAGACTACTGTCGACATGAAAAGGTAACTCCATGCTGTTCCACCGAAGGGCGAACTTTAAGTGGTAAGACTTGAGATCTTGGATAAGTGTAGTTGCTTACTGTAATTGTTAACTTCTTGAGCGACGGGTATGGAATGCCAATCAAGTGGTGCGTCGTATAATTCACGGCTTCTTGTAAATTCACCCATCCAGCCTTTGCTATCAAGCCACAACAAGTGGAATTTTCTCACCAATTTTCTAAATGTAACTCGAAATTCAAAATAGATGCAGTTTATTTATACTTTGAGAGACCTTCCATCCTTCAAGAGGTGACTAGAAAGTATCAGGATACCTCCAATGAGAATAGTCAACCCAGCCCAGATCCACGCCGCCGTATACCCCAAAGACTTTTTCAAAGCACCACCAACAGGAGGTCCGAACAGTAGTGCGAATGACATAACGGAGAAGGCCATGCAGAACCTTGTCCCAATTATTCGGGGATCACCAGTCAGCCTTACAAATATTGTTGGCTGCATCGCGAAGAACGACCAGGTAAAGAAGCCTTGGACGATAACAGTAACAAGAAGTCGAGGCGCTGTTGTCGCCACGATGAGACTCAGACTTGTGATGGCCAGGACTGTTGCAGCTCCGATGATGGTGTTCATAGGACCCAAGTACTGGGCCAGGAAAGCAGGGACAATACGTCCGAAAACGGAACTGCTGTTTAGAATAGCTAGAAGGTAAAAAGTTAGATCGGCCGACACAATGTTACGGTCGAGGGCGTAGTTTTGAACGTGCACGAATGGTGTATACATGCCCAAAAGACGGAGAAGCATCCAGCGACAAACATCAGATAAGGCTAGTCAGTGAAGACCGTCTTATCAATGAAGGGTCGTCGCAATGTCCCGCTCCCGCTCGGGCGCAGGACGATGTTGGAGAACAACAGCAGAACTAGTAGTACGAGTGCCATAGCCCTAGTTGCCCATTTTAAGGTTGTCTGGATGCTCAGTTCACGGATCATAATAGGTAGAACGACGCTGTAATCGATCAGTTAAAGATACACCAATAGTCGGTTGGTTACTACTTACCCGCCAAGGCCACTCCCGCACGCCGCGAGTCCATTCGCGAGAGGTAGCTTCTTAGTGAACCACAATGAAGGAATCGCCACACTCAGGATCGACAGACAGCCAGTACCAATACCAATCATTAGTCCTTGACTCAAAAGATAGTGCCAGTACCTCGTGCTTATGCTTTGAAGCACAGCTGTAATATAGCAGACGCTATATCTTATTTACTACATTGGATGGTACAATGCTCTTAGTGACAGCTATAACCATGATCATTGAAGCGTCGGTTGACTATTCTGCTTGAAAGCTTCAAGAGACTAAAACCCGTCCAGTCACCCTACCTGGAATAAAAGAAATAAATTAATACTGTTCACCAAGGCTTCTTATAGGAGCCATTGATGAGCGGCAATGGAACGCGTGCGGGGCACATGTGTAAGTAGAACGCTTGCTCGAATTATCCTTCCATCACTCAGGCTGGAAGTCCGTCCACATTAGGTCGACGTGGCGGATCGCTGTTTGGGCGATGGTATTCAGCTCCCCGCGTAAATTTGCTGAAACTGATGCTAGGATAAGAGTCAGTGTCTTCGTTGAGCTTCAGAACCTTCAGGCACCTACCGGCAATTGCGCACTGTTTTCCGGGCGCGTCAGTGCTACATTCGCTTATCTCTTTTTCTATAACGGCGGCCATATCACAACGTTGACGAAAGACTTTGACTCTTCTGCTTTCTTCAACGTTTGATGATTCAGCTTTTATCTCTGGCGTTCCATCCCCTTCTTCAACGTTTGATGAGTCGGCTTTTATCTCTGGCGTTCCATCCCCTTCTCCGTATAAAGAGATTCGGACGATGCCATCGGACTTTCTGACCCAGACTTTGTCTTTGTCCGCATCTTTCGGCTCGTCCTCCTCCAGCGCGGCGTTGAGAATATCGGAAAGCATCCCGGTTAAGCCTTCCATCTGTTAGCTAGCTTTTCACAGCCCCAGGGAAAAACTCCTTGCCCCAATTTTCAAGGTGCCACACCAGATGGACCCGTTTTGTTCTTGATCGAATTGAATTAGACGACATGTGAGAGAGCCACTGCAAATATGGTAGAAGTGCTACGACGCCAAGGTCTTCAGCCACTAACAGGACAATATCATAACGATCTAGTGGAAGAGTCAGCCCGTGGGGTCCAGTGAACATCGTCGCTTTCCTTTTGTGGTCGCTCTCTGTTTGCCGTACTAGTTTTCGAGTTAGTCCTTTTTGAACACGTGCGTAAAGTACCAGAACTTCCTGCGGATGCGGAGACCATGAAGCAATTGTTAGCGGGTGTGATTGCACAATGGAACCTATACCAGATAGAGTCCAGAAATCAATATACTGCCCAGGTGCGACTTCAAGAGGCTTTCGTAGATCAATAGTGATTTTAATAAACTCTACACATCGTTCAAAATAGGCTGCATGAAACCAAAATCGGGACCTGACAAGCGTGATGGTCGTTTGCATCAAAAGTACCGTGGCGAAGATCCCCGCCAAACCACAAACATAGAGGCGAAGAAAGAAGCGCTCTTGTGGAATATGTTTCCATATGGCATACCCTAACGGGTAAGGGAGTACTCGATGTAATAATAACAGAATTTCATATGGCATCAGCCGAGGAAGCAGCCGCGACATAGGGGAAATGGGTATAAGAAGTACGACAATGGCCAGCATACCCTACACAGGTCAGCCATCTTTAGACCATGTTGAAAGAAATCTTTACCAACGAAGGCAGTAAGTGACCCGGTTGGTCGAGTGGGTATGACTGCTTTCGCGATAATTCTGCAAACGTGTGTATGACGGCCGTAATGCCAACCATGTAGCCCGCAGCAGCGTGAAGTCGCCGCTGATCTTGAAACGGAAACCTCAACAAATCGGCGGCGAAGTGCAAGCTCGGACCTGCGCACAGAAGAAGGCCATTGATAAGCGCAACATGCCCAGACCGGGTCCCGATTTCCGCTGTATCGGATGTTTCAATTACAACGGAACAAATATTAGCTGCTAAATAGAAAAGAAAGGTTAAAGAATAAGCCCTGTTATAAAAGCAACCATAACCAAAAACCGTTTTGTAGACGAAATGTTTAGTAAACCAGTTTTTTATCTTTTGATAGATAGGATGAACACTGATGAGTCTAGATACCGATCGAATCACCAGAAGTAAAAGTAAAGATCCCAACCCTATAGCATATAATAGAGGAGCCTTAGAGGGTAAGTTCATAACTTCTTATTTTAAAATGTGACACGTAGCCCAGTTTGAATCGGTAAAGCAGTAGCGAATCTTTATTGCTTTTAAACAGACACAGCGCGAAAATTCACCCGCCAGCTATGGCTCGCTTTGGAAGAATATTGCAACCGATAATATGCATCCCATATCATCTTAATATGCCTACATTACAAGAAAGCTATACTGGCGTTTACTCCTTATGCTTGTCTTTTTTGTCGTTGATCTGGACAACCTGCAGGGTTATAAACCACTATTCTAAAAACGAATAGGGGGATAGTTTTCAACATCAAGTAATGAGTAATATAGGGCCTGCTTATAAGTCTCAAAAGATAACTTGCCGTAATAGCCGCCTGGATCTAATGATAGATATGTACCATTGGAACTACACTATAGCCAATGTATTCCTACATTCTCAAAGATGATATGCCTTGCTAGATGATACATATGGGACTTTGTTAATAAACCTGCAAAGGATTTGAGGTCCAGTTTCCGATTATTGTTTTCACCCCTAACATGCTAATATGGATAACATCATAGGATAAATTAAACCTGATATGTACTTAATCATTTGTGCTATGAACTTGCTGCTCACGTCTCCCAATGCTAACCCAAAAAGGCAATTGAACAGAGCTGAGAGTGGAGAATTGTGACAGGCTACAATAGCCTCTCCCCAAAGAGCGAAGCTTGACTATTTAAGATGCCTACTCTCAGTCGTGTCACGATTTAGTGCATTGTATTGAAGTACAAACGCCATTCACGCCACCTTGCAATTACGATGAAGCGAGATATGGAAATCCTTCAAGAAATCAAAATCTTCGACCCCTTCATGGGCATTGACCCAAAGGATACAGTGATTCACAGCGCTGTCTCAATGGACGAATGTATTCCTGTTCCTGAAGATAGCGAGAGCGATGTAAATGCGATATCTCTATGGTCGGCGACTCGGAAAGCCGAGATATGCGAGTTCAGATGCCAAAACTGTCCTCTGGTTCCTGACGACAACATCGCACGGCATACTGGCGTTTTGACGCAGAATGTGAAAGCCAGCGTCGATGATCGTATATCTTTCAATGCCGCGGTAGGCACGGATGAGTTTGATCCACTGGCGTATGGGTTATACTGCAACGAAGAAGAGGTAAAAGCACAATCCGAAGACTGCGAACGTTTCCTAGCTGCTATGCGACACAAATCCGACGAGTTAGTCACAAGATCTACTCTACATTACCAGGAGCCATCAAATGTAACTGTGGCAAGGTTTGACGACAAGACGATCTCTAAACGACGGAAAGTGGGGAAAGAAATGTACCGAGGTGATGCTCGCGACCACCTGCGGCGATTGAGAGAGGTGCCTAGGACGGATAGAAAGGGATAGCTGGTGACGAAAGTGCCAGCATAGTATCATTAAACTCAGAAAATACAAAGTTAGGCCGTGAAAATTAAGGTATTGATCAAGAACACCATATCAATCCTTGTCCTTTTTCTCTTTGCACGTACATGAACGTATCCAAATTCGCTCAGTATCACACCTGAAAGAACTAAGACGATATGGTGAAGCCACAGAGATAGAAAAACTCACACAATACAATACATTGTAGCAAAGAATTAAACAAGAAGCCTGTCGGCCCGTATTCCGAAGATGTATTCTAAATTGTTTGGGAAACGTAAGAAAGTTACGAGGCTAGACAGACGAGAGCGCACCGACATTGCTGATATCGATGACAACAAACGAATTGAATGAAAGGGAGATAAGGGATACATAATAATTATTGCTTAGTAACGATAAGGTGGCGTTGAAGAGACTATGCCCATTCGCAGCTGTATCAGACTTTCTATTTCAGTGTATCAACGTGTGGTTAAATCCTTTCTAGTTAGTAATGATATGGCAATAAGGACGTTCAATAGACTTGATTCCTAATTGGCCGCCACTATGGAATGCTCTTCATTTTACCCACCTAAGTACTGTTGATAGGGCAGATTTAAAATTCCTTATGTAAGGACCTGCGGTGTTGGGGTCGAGATTCAGCTCGCCACCTTTTTAGCTACTGTCATATTAGACGGTAGCACACTTTTTGTAAATCCACGCGTCATCGTTCTCAGAGATAGGGCGCTTCGTCATAATGTCACGATGAGGATAATAGCTTGAATTGGCCAACAAGTCTCTAATAACGAGAAGCGGAGACCTAAGCCGATGGTTTCTTAGACCACCAGAACGCCAAGCCAGTGCCATTGTTGGGGATTAATGTTGGGTAGGTGGAATGTTATTTTTCTCCGTATCGACTGGCGAACTGTGTAATATCTATTCCTTGAAATATGATGGGGAGCTTCGTCTACTTATAGACTCAGCGCTGTGAGGCACTGGGTCAATCCCATGACGTTCTGCTGTGAAAAGGCTCTACAGCCGAAACAAGGTTCTTATTTTCTTTGATACATAAATGATTGAGAGTAAAATAGAACAGACCGCGAGTGAAGTAGGGTCTGTTGAAATATGGTAATTTCGCCATCATGACAGCCTTGGCATCGACTGTGTTATATTATGTCAGCTGCCTCACTGTCCGTGAAGACACGCGAATCTTAAACAGCTACCACGACCGTCCGCGTTCTGAGACTAGGATGCTATGTCTCGTGTAGCTGAATTGTTACCTGACTACAATATGGTTTCTTGATTGATGGCCTTCCGACCACGGAGGATGTAATATCATCCAGGGAATGTTCCATGATTTTCGATCAAAAGATCCTCTAAGGTCTTCATGTATAACGAAGAGTAGTTGGATGTGGTATCAAAGCGGCCTCTGTTGCCCTGGCACTCGACCACAATAACTCCTCAACATCCTCCTCTCTTTCCCACGTTGGGCAACTGTATCCCTCCCATTTCACACCGACATATGTACTGCCCTTCTCGGACTGGTGATACCCAATAATATACTCGATCTCATACGCAGGTCTGCCTGCAGGTATATACGGGCTCTGCCGATCTTCTAGCCATATTTTCAAATGGCTGCCATTCTCAACTACCCATAAAAGGCCATCTGTGTCAGGCCAAGCCCAAGGACTTCTCTCTGGATCGACGGTTTTAACCCCATAGAACGTCTGACCATCCGCTTGGATTATGAAGAGAACGTCTGTGACCGTAACATTTGACGACCATGCTGTCTCCACGGGTAAGTTTTGAAGACAGCTTCGAAATACGCAAGGATTTATCATAATTTAAAAGATTGCTAGCAAAGTAAAAACAATGAACGAAAGTTTCCAGTTTAAGGTAGGTATACAGCTTTGATATGTGACCACACAGCCGTGTCTTAAAGAGCGACGAGAAAAGAACAAAAGACAGACCTGGAACTAAGAAAAAGAAATGAGAAAAGATTCTTGGAAAGTTCATTAATATATGCGAATCATTCCAACTCTAGTTCCACCTGATTGGAAGTTCTATTTCTGCTTCAACATACTGTGATGAAATAGAGGCACAGGGAATGAGATAGTATCGGCCCGAATTCAGGTGACAATCCCTGTCTCGTCTGTTTTCCAATAAGAAACGGAATGTTAAAATGGAATAGAAACTTAATTATTAATGTCTATACTGTACGGAACGACGGGCTGAAATTGAACTACTTTAACTGTACATAGTGTTCAGAGATGAAGAGTACAGTTGTGATACCACAAAGGCGATGAGGCGTAGGGACATGCGCAAATCGTATATAGGCTATATCAGTTGGTTCATATTGTATCTATGCCTGTCCTATATACGCCTTGAGGAAGCCATGAATACTTTGTCAATCGTGGGATAAATTCCATACATGACACAGTCCTATCCTTAGAAAGATGAACCATTAAGAACTGTTCATTCTCTAAATACAGCTAAGCCAACAGTCAAGAAGGGTTTCTCATAACCAGTGTGTTTTATGTAGGCCATCTAATCTCACGTATGCTCAGAACATACTCTTCCACAGAATCTGACCATTTGACATAGGTTGCTAAATATTCTCGGAAATATCAACGATCGAAATGATACAATTTCTGACAATCAATGATGACCTCGTCAGATCCACGGGTAGAGCAATGTCCTTTCATGCGATCGATATAATGACATTCGAAGATCGCCGGTCACTATTCCGGAGATATCTACTCGAAGATCGGCCGATCGTCATACAGGAGCCTAGTACTCGACCAGCTGAGGGAAGCATAAGGAGGTTTTTTATTTTGAAAGAATTATTTGACAAGGATGAATCTCGAAAACACCTTGTCCTAGAAGCTCGGCAAGTATTCTATGAGGAGAATTCGTTTATCCTCTTTTTAAGCCAACTATCCTGCTTCCTGGATGACATACTTGGTACTTGGGAAGATGCGATTCCGGTAGAGCTCCTAATTTGTGCTCTTGTAGTCAAGGTAGAAAGAAATGAGGATCGATGCGGGGAGTTGCTGGAGTACATCCAGGAACTAACATACTTTGCCAAGATGCCCCAGCTGCAGAAGTTCGCGATGGAGTGGGTTTCTTAGGTACGGCATACGGAAGAAGACAT
The DNA here is from genome assembly GCA_019054715.1 of Fusarium sp. S19/10. NCBI lineage: Eukaryota > Fungi > Ascomycota > Sordariomycetes > Hypocreales > Nectriaceae > Fusarium > Fusarium sp. S19/10. The sequence continues at coordinate 15,042 of JAHKNZ010000057.1, read as the reverse complement.
GCATGGTGGTGGAAGCTAAAATGCTTCTTCAGCCTCGGAAGATAGAAAGCAAGGGTTATAGAACTTACATGAAGGGATCGAAGGTTAGGTTGTATCTGATAAGTTCGAAACACGAGTGCGAAAGTTGATCATATCCCTCGATATTTACGCCCTGGACAAAGGTACTGGGTAACGAACAACATCCTGATCAATTAACCATGTTGGCGGGTCAGGGCACTATGTGGGACATAAAGGCTCCCTGAGCCTGATATTCTGTAAAGCCTTACTTATTCCAAAAGAGGCGACAAAGTCCTACAAGAGGCAGCACCGAAGATTCTGAGCGTCGGAGAAGCAACTCCGATCTACGGCACTTCTTTGATAAATGCTGAAGCAGAAAGGTTGGCAACTCAGCATCATGTTATAACGAGCCACAATTGCTGGTTGACAGAACCGTGTTATGTGCAGAATCCTGCTGGGGTACTCATAGCTTATATGAAATAGAAACCGACATGTTACAGAATCGTAGGACGGAAAGTCGAAGCGGGAGCTGCATTTAAATAATTTGGAATTGTTATAACTCCATTCGCTAAGCTACATAGCCAGGTTTGCTACCCTACTGCCTTCATGAATCTGAAAACTAGCACATCACTTTCTTCCAATATAACTGATGGCGAGGGACTTTGCTAAGGTTGATAAAGTTCGCTCCGCCGAAAATAACACATATGCGCTACGGCAAAACCTGTTCTCCCACAAGCAAACTTAGATGAGCTAGTATGAGACTCAGCTGGGCATCTGTAATACGCAGTGCCTTGCGTGTTGCGGATGGCTATTTATCACTGGCAAAACCACTTTCGGGGTTGATATGAATTTTGTCACGTCCTCCTTTTCCTTCTTTACACAATTGAGAGGAATGCTCTACTTGTTCTGTTCATAACTTTGGCGTCTCCACAAGTCACTCGTCACGATGCATATGCCAGGAAACGTCGTCGGGAGAGCCGCGACGTGGTACTTTGTTCGAAATTACCATGATATGGATACCTCGGTTGACTTTGCGATGGATCGATGGAACTGTAGTTTTGACTGAAAGTTAGCGGTCGAGCTGGAGGGGGGTTTCCTTTGGCTTTTCTCAAGCGACTGAAAATCGATGTACTTTTCCAGAAGTCCAAATCCGAAAATATGTATATCCCGGATGGAAAAGAAACAATGAATTTACCTGCTGTCGAACCGACAAAAATGGACGTTACGGTAACTCATTCCATCGTCCTTTATAAGCGTCTTTGAGCCTAGATGTCAGATTGTCCATTTGTAGCAATAAAAGTGGATATTATTGGACTCGATCTACCCAACAAAAACGTTAGTAATACGATAGCATCTGTCTGGATTTCGTTTTCTGTTGTACTCTTCTCTTTTCGCATTCAAGGAGACCGGTGAATTACAGAGGTATGGTCGAATGTTTTCAATTTTTCGGACAGCTTCCTGTAGAACTGCAAACAATGATATGGCGTTTCGCAGTTCGTCCTGCAAAGTCAGGTGTGCAAATTTTCAGCTTGACGAATGATTGGGGGACATATGAATTCCTCGGTGGGCGTACCTATCACCTTTCGGCTCCTACTTGGGACTTCGGCTCCACTTACGGCAGAGTAACTGATTCCGATGAAAGGCTAGCCTCGTGGACAAAACATAACCCTTCAACGTATCTAATCGACTCCGGTCTTTGGAACGCTTGCAAACAATCACACCATGTTATGAGACGTGCTATCAAACCCATCGCACCCATGGTTGTTCAAAGAAGGATGGCACGTGGAAACCCAAACTTGGAGGTGGGCGAGCCACGGAGTTTACCCTCTAAGGAGCGTACCATCATCGTATCCCCAAGCCAAGATCTCTTTATCCTGCAAGTCGACAATCCTGAGATACTGAGACTATCTCTGTCCGACCATATAGTTCCCCTTCACCCAACTCCAAGCCTGATGCGGATACGAGATGTAGGCTGGCAATTCGATCCAACCTGGCTTCCGAGGCCCCAAGGTGCTCCCTGGCTCGCAAGCCTTGACTCATTGTGCTCATACATCGAATTCAGTATGATCTTTGGGGGGCCGAAGACGCTCTGGCTTATCAATTACGGAATCAAATGGAAGCATTGGGTTCCTTCTAAGGTCGAATCCGCGGCACCAAAACCTAAAGTTTTTGAAACAGATAATCTCCGATTTAAAGAAGTGGCTTTGGAGGAGGATGGATCTGCCTTGGAGCAACTACGGTGGTACGAGGCGACCACAGGAGATAGTCGCTATACCGTAAACGACTTTATTGCCTTTGTAATAAAGCTCCGACTGTTGGTATACCACATCTTCAGGTCTATTGTAGCTCTAGGAGCGACTAGACACATCATGAGCATCAAAGTTCTGGCGTGTGAAAATGTTTGACAATCTTTCGGGACAGGGTCAAGGTCCAATATCCCAGGATATATCAAGGCAGCGGATTTCCCGGCCGAGCACTCATGAAAGCAAGAATGAATCACCCAAATTGCTGCAGGCCAACTTGTTTTGTATGCAAGATGACTTTCACTTGACCTCTCTTGGGGTGGGTCGCTTGTCTTGAGAAAACGAAGGATAGTTTTCCTAACTTAACTAGTAAAAGAAAACAACACGAAGAGAGCCATTGCTAATCTATTTTATCATCATTGTTTTCGTACTGCATGGTTTAACAGCTGAACTGTGCATCTCAGTCATTCTATTGAGACCGTGAGGCCTCCAGGTCAGATTCTGGATACCCACGAAACAATATTATAGCGTCCATTTATGGCCGTTTCAAGGAAACTCATCATCTGAAGGTAATAAACACAGATTGATAAAAATATTCTCTGGAGCCGCAGTAGGCCTCTCAAACATGTATGTGAGCTGTCAGCAGGGTACATGAATACCGTGCCAATAGCTAGGGGTGACTGTGTAAGCCATACTCCCCTATCAGTACGGCCCATGCGGTATAGAGCGAAGAGAGTCAAAAAGGGACAACCGATTTCGATCTTTACCCTACAATATAGAGCATTTTCACCTTCCTCTATAAGATTATCAATCCACATTCACTCCGTTCGAGATTAATACTAACTTGCAGGTGTTCAGTCTTCACGTCATGGCTTCCTACAGCTGGCTAATTATCACAGTGTGGATACATGCAGCTATGGCAGGACTGTTAAGATTATCTGGAGAAGGATTTACATTTGCTTCCAACTGCACATCCCCTTCCTTCGAAGAAACCCCTTCCTGGGATCTGTTCCAGGAATTTGCGTCTCGATTCTGTCCCTACGCCGAGAGTCAATACTTACTCACTGAAGATACCATAGAACGAAGCTACATGATGAACAAGATATGGTATAACTTTTCGGTCAAACAACAACCGGCATGCTCAAAAGTCCTTCTTCAAAGCTCTTTGAGTATGATGAAGTTGTGCAGAATGGGCTTTGACAGTGTGTGGTGGGGATGTAAGAATTATCTATCTTGTGCAAGTTCTGTCTAACTTGAAACGCAGGTCATGGAAAGTCTGGCTTTGCCGAGCATAAATGCTTAGTCTTTGACTACCTGCTGGAAAGCTATGAAAGTCAGGGGGGCCAAGTAGACTAGCTTTGACAAGTAAGATAAGATGAGGAAAAGATATATTTGCTCGGGTACCCTTTGCTACATCCGCCACACATCGCTCCTGTGGCTTGATATCTTGTGTGGGGCTTTTTTCGATCAGCATCTGTGAATGCTATTCCTTCGCTGGATGTACTGTATCTTTGCTCTCCATCCTCAATATGGCGTTATGGATGAATACTCTGTTTTCTTTTTTCTTTTTTCTTTTTCTACACTACTTTGCTCGAATGTAGAAATATTGACCAACATTTGAAGCGGCATGTCAGCCTCCATCGGACGAGCGGAAGCATGTCATTTTGGGAGAAGACAATATAAAAGAAGAGATAAAAATAGCGAGGCGCAGTAATAAATATCTGAAGTTCCGTGATAAAATAAACTTTATTGTGCTTACGGAACATAATTAATTGTGATCTATGTAGATGCAATTTTCCGTATAAGTTTAATATACTTTCCAGATTGTCTTCATCCCTTCTTTTTGAGAAAAGAACAGACTTACTGTGATAACACATTGGAAGATAACAGTTGGCTGCATGACCCGGTTGACATGAGTGAAACGGGAAGCGGCGGCATATTTGCACCTTGAGTCTCGCTTGTGCTTGTGTTTGCGGGGTTCAAGATGGTCGACACAATTGGCCATCTTAACTGTGAGACATGCTGTCCATCTGGGCTGGGAGTTAGTAACTCACGTGCCCAAGTGTTATCAGCCAGATATTACGAGGAGACAAGGTGCAGTGGATACCTAATGGCAAATAAGCTGTCCCAGCTATATGTTGGCTGCGTCTTGATGACTGAAATGTCTGATTCGTCCAGTCATGCTAGCCAGAGGATGGCACTTCCCAGTAGAACGAATAAAGTGGCTATACTAAAAGTACGCGATACTGCAGGAGTAACTGTGTGTAAGAAAGCCTTACCAGCCACTGGGTCTGTAATGCCTGTAACCTGTAGCGAGCCTCATCTAGGCAGCAGCTGTACTTTCAAGTACTTCAATGTTCAGGCACAAATTACTCACGTACCCACAAAGCAGCCAAATTCCGACAGAACATCTGCTTGTGAGGTAGAGCCATGTATCCCGATGATACCACCTAGAGCATGTTGTTTTGGAGTGAAAGCGCAAGTGCTCAGCATTGTATTACAACCGCAAACATTATTACCAGACTTGGGATAATTAGTTACAAGCTTATGTTCTGAAATCTATCTACTAATCCGGATCTATAAGCTAACTTCTCATCAAAGGTCAGGAATAGCGTTTTTCACACGCTAAAGCCTTGATATTTACAGTTCGCCTTGTTCTACCTATGTTTGGTGAGTCGGAAGAGGCGTTAGCTGCGAATAGTCGAAGATGGTGGACAAAGGCGAGAAAATCTGCTAGGTAGTGCGATTCATCTTCAAGCTCGTCCCACGGCAATTGCTCCGTTGATCCGTCCCAGTCACCTGCATCGTCAATTATCACCTCTGTCAACTGAAAGTCGTCGGTTTCAAAACCCTTGGGCTCTGGCTTGTCAAGTTCCCTCCTCGACGGTACGAAGTTCTTTATCTTGATACGATCGATGATGAGCCACAGCGTCTTCAGTTCCCCAAACCTCGAGGCACACACGATAAAAGAACATAGAGAATCAAGACTTTGGGTCCGAGGTAATATGTGTGGACTAGAAGCCCAGTCGCTACGGTATTGCCATCCCACGTCCTGCATCGGCATGAGAGCTGGTATTAAATCGTCGGGGATTGTATCAGCAGACTGAGACCAGCTAAACATGCTGCGATCGTCAAGCTGGAGGATAAAGAGATCACGACCTGCACACACAACCATAGTACGCTGCTTGTGGGCGATGTCCTCTAGTGCCTTGGACCCTAATGTGTTGGACTTAAATCTGAGACTGTCGCGGTCGGTCGTACTCCAGATCGTAATGCGCTTGATCGGGGCGAGTTTACGCCTCATTACGTGCCGTGATTGCCTGCACGTATTCCAAAGACTTTCATCTACTAGATACGTCGGGATATCTTGTATGACATTCATCTCACGAATATCGAAGAAAAAAACGGGATGCTCTATCTGTATCAAAGACAGAGATCCGTTACCGCTCACGTTAAGTGGGGGACGTCTCCCGAGCCATCTGACCACCAATGTAAAAAGGCAGCTCTCACTGAGCATGGCTGACTAATAAGCCCATCATGCATGTCTTATTACCCCACTTTACTGAGCATTGAATCATCAACGGACGTGGACATCTTCCGAGCCCCACACCGCATAACCGAGTGATGGCTGCAGCGGCCCGGACAGCCGTGACCTGTTGTTTGTTATCTACCAGGGTGAAAACTGTCTTGACCTCATCTATCTCGAATGACGCGTCGATAGAGGCCTCGACCGACGCCATGGCTAAAGCAAACCGAAAGACGCGCTACCGATTAATTTAGCATACCGAGACACATACGTACCTGACCCGCAGACCAAAGCCCTTGACCACAGCAGCCCTGAAAGAATAACCAGCTTCGCTGACAGGTGACCCGTGACGTCCAGATAAACTGTGAGGTCATAACCCAGACTCCAGATAAACTGTGAGTCCAAGAGCAGGTCCCTTCTACACCCCGGTTATTCCACAAAAGGAGACGCGCACGCTCGTTTAGTGGGTATAAACCGGAATTTTACAACGGTGCAGCAGCGAGTGGCGGGCTTCTTTTTGGGGACGACACGGGAGGCTCACTAAGGGTGGGCGTTTGTTGTGGTTTGTGGTGTGGAAAGGGTAACATTTTGAGGATGTAAGAAGAGAAATTGCTGAGGCTGGGTTCAGTTGGGAATGATACGAGATGAGATTAGTTTCTGACTAAGGCTTGTGTTGCCCGATTTTTACTGGTGGCCATGATGATGGGTGGGCCATCGGGAGTAGATGGAGTATTACGTAATGGCAACAGCGAGGTCAACAAAAAACATACAACAGCGGGGACTCGCTGGTCATCACCGACCCAATTGCTAATCTGCCGGCTAGTGGCTTGACTAGGGAGAGCGGACGGCATCCCGTATTTTCCACTACCTTTGCTCGTATGTGCTAGACATGGTGGAAATGAGAACTATGTAAGCTAAATTATGAAATCTCAGTTTATCTTGTCTTACTCTGGTTCGCTCACATTCACTTAGCCAAATACCATTGTGAAGACATGTAAGCATGTGAGCTCAACACATAGAACGATTATATGAACCTCAAAGAGATCTCTACAGAATATTTAGAAATACCTTTTCGCAATTACTTGGCCGCCAAGAACATGGCAATGGCAGCTTTTTCTAATGCGTGACTACTGATGTAAATACATCTCTTGTGTTGATTTGATCTGTATATTGGGGACTTACGCCTCGGAAAAACTCAAAAAGAAAATGTAAATACATCAATAGAAAAAACGCTAAGCCCTCGTATAGCGTCGTTGCTGATGAATCGCACCAACGGTGTTCTAGGGGAAAGTGATGGATAAACCGACTAATTTTTAAACGGTACGGCATCACTTCTCAATCCGTCAACCTGTTCGATACTGTTTGAACTTTACATCCGTACGGTTAGGCCTACAATGGTCGTTTTCTAGCTGTCGCTGCCTTCGTCAATTCCCAATACCATGACGACTGGTAAGGCGCTAAACAAAGTAAGGTAGCTATCGACTGACTTCAGCCTGCTATTAGATGAGTTTTGACTTTGATACAACGATCGAAAATGGTCACACAAATAGCTTAAATCAATGGCTTTATGAAATTTACAACAAAGCATGTATACCTTAGACCGGCCACTTATTATATATATCAGAGTCCTAAAGCTATGTAATCTATTAGAATGAGGCAGATACTCTTCTCGTCATAGAGTAGTTCACCGTCCAGTTAGAATTAAAAGCGGTAAGTCGTCTTTCAATCCCACATTTTAACCAATGTGTTGACGTCTCTTCTTGAACTTACTTAGTTTCCGGTTCACGTCTTTCAGGAACTCCTTACTATTGTCGGATGTAATGAAACGATCCGCCGGATACTTCTCTAGCCACTCATCCAGCGAACAAGTCTCGTCGTCATCCAGTCCCTTCCGTTTCTGTCCTCGCTCATCCACCAACTCTGCTATATTAAGTGTATGCAGCAAGTCACCCCGCATCGAACCATTTCTTTGTTGGTTTAGATTGGGATAGTTTGGTCTTGATTTCTTGGTCGGGTCGCCCACCCTCCCAGTGCCTAGATCTCCCGAGTTCGGTGTTGCAGGCAAGTCAGTTTTCGCGGTAAGCGGCGTCGCCATGCCTGAAGTCATCCTACTTGCAGTAGGCGAGATTAGATCAAGGATTGGTCGTTCAGCGGCCATATTTTCAATGCATGACATTTCGTAGTGATGGCGTAAGGCCTTTCGATCGATGGTATTGGGCACTGCAGCTTTTTGGCCGTTAAATCTTGTCAGAGCATTATATGGGACAAAAACTCGGATGCGGAGTGTGCGAGGATGTATGGAGAAGAGTCGTGCGTCGAAAAAGTCATGAAGGTGCTTCATGAGTAGGATGCCGTTCCTCGGGCTCCATGTGCTTTGCCATGCTTCTTTCAGCCTGCGATTATTCACTTCAAGAGGTACATCATCATCTGCGTCCCCGCCGGTAACGGGATATACATGGTAATGGTGCTGAGGGATGATATGGCAAGCCTGAATGCCAGGGCCAATGGGAGGACCTGGACACCACGACTCTCCTTCGCCGGAAACAGCACATGATGTTGCTCTATTGAGGCACGAGGACCGGAATTCGTTGGTGACCTTTCTAGCTTCATCGAGGTCGATTTCCATGCTCGAAGGTGCGACTACGTTCTCGAACTCGTCGTCGACTTCTTTCGTAGGTGAAGTCGATCCAGATGCTGATCGTTTACCCGGAGACACGGAGCGAGCTTTGAGCTTTTTTTCGCAGAGGCATGACTGTGAGTTTCGGATCGGAAGGTGTTTTGTTCGGTGGTAGGTATCGTCGATCGCGACGGCGACTAGGATTCGGGAGATGTTCGGCGCATTTGGCTGAGTAGAAAGTTAGTGAAACTATATGCCATTGATGGACTGTAGAGTGGTGAGCCGGAAGGTAGAGTGCAGTTCTTATGATAGTAAATATGATAGGTTAAGACGTTCTGTTCTTTGGGGCGCAAAGGCGCCAGACTTGGTACAGCTTGGTCCATATTTGTCTCCGTCACGAAAGACAAGCCGGGACCCAAAGAAGTCGGGGAATTGTCTTGATTCAACGAGAAGGCAATGTCAGTCCAGGCTTCCTCGTTCTCGTTATCAGAAATATCATATGGGTATTCGAAGCAAAGGCGTAGCTCGTCGCAAACATTGCGAAAGGTCACCAACTTGCTCCCAGGAACTTGGTGGATTCCGGCAAAGGCGCCGGGGTCCTCGTCTTCGCCAATAGTAAAATGGACATTCCAAGCGACAGCGCGCATTGAAGGTGTGACAGTCGCGTTGGACATGGTTGTGTTACTTTCGATGGTGGAAATTTGTATGCTCAACGAGTGTTGATGGACGGGAAGCGGAATTGGAAATGGTCAAATTGATGACTACGATCTAGTGGCTTTTTGCTGTTGACCAGGTGACAGTATGAGTCAGCAATGCCACCACCCACCAATCAATTACCAAGCTAGACACTTCTGTAAACCGAGCTCATACCTACAGATCCATGAAAAGAAGAACATTGCGTTTTATCATTAATACATATCACAGTTCCTGACGCTATGCCCCGCGTCGGTTGGTAACCGACGATTTATTTTTAGTGGAAAAATACAACGGAGTATAGCAGATGAGATATCGTTCCATTGTCCATTGACCTTGACGAAGGGCAGCAGCACAAGGAAACCTCCAAAAACATTCTCGACCGTGCGCGGTTTCGCACAGCATGTGGAAAGTGGCGCCTGCTATGGAGGCAAGGAAACATTGCACCGTGCGGTGGAATACCTCCAGAGTGAGATGAAGACTTTGAATCTAAGCAGGCTAAAGTTGCTGAATTGAAGCTTGGGGTTTATACAGCAAGACAACATTCCATACAGCGAAGGCTTATTACTTGGAAATCGATCCTCTTCCGGTACAGGTTAAGAGAAGTCAACTGCCAATGCGCGGACGACTACAGATTTCACTGCATTTTTAATCCTACACAAGGATTTAGAAGATTGTTGCTGATTGGACGAGAATAGAGTGGGTTAGGCGTATTCAGATAAAGAACTCTTATTGATAGCTGGTGAGCTAAGTGTTCTCTCTAGTGCTAAATGGATGTATATATCCATGAAGGGGCCCACAGTTGAGAGCTGGGCTCAGGGTGTGAGTCGTGAGTTGGTTCCCGAGGTGGCTCACGATTCGTGCAGAGAAGTTGGGCGCGAGTCGTAGGGTGATTGGCGGAGCTTATGGGGCACACGTGATGTGGTCGCGGGGGCCGTAACACTGCCACCGAGTACGGAATACATATAATGCAGTTTCTCTCCTTTTCTGTACCACGTACTTTTGCAATTACCTGCCGTTGCAAAAATCACTGTGTGAGTATAATTCTCACCACACTCAGTGAACTGCAAGTTCTCTCATATATTTATTTATGATTTCTACCCCCCTTCTCCCTGTTGGTTTCCTTCACGCTACGCCTGTTTCGCTGAGTCTTTTAATCTTTGATCCTACCTACCCTCCCACCCCTCTGTCTACCGTGCCTTCTCATCGTCTTCCTAGAGTAGACGAGCACCTGGACCTGTTCTCAGTCTCTATCTTTGCAGGTTACCATCACGTATCAAGCGTCCTCTAGAATATCAGGTCGCGTAAACACACTGCGAGCGATAGGCTGAGTTTCACACGTTGGCAGTAAGTTGGCCAGGGCATGTATAGAGGAAGTGGTCTCACAAGTCAACAGAGAATCAATGAAGTGCGACAGCTAACGGAGTTTATTCCAGACGCACTAAGATTTATTCATTCCCACAAACGACCTATCGAAATTGCTCCATTACAGGTTTATGCGTCTGCACTCGTACTGAGTCCTGAGCGCAGCCTTATCAAAAGGCTCTGGAAGAAGGAAGATCCAAATTCGATGACATTAAAACCAAAAATGGAAGAGAGTCGGTTTGCTTGTTTACAAACGCTGAGAGGCCATAGTAAATCGGTGTCGTCAGTGGGATTCTCGGGAAATGGCCAGTATCTGGCATCTGGCTCAGACGATACGACGATCAAGGTCTGGGATCCAGTAACGGGTGCTTGTCTCAAGAGACTAGAGGGCCATGGTGGAATGGTGTATTCTGTGGTATTGTCGCCAGATGGCCTGTATTTGGCGTCTGGCTCATGCGACAAGACGGTCAAGGTCTGGAATGTAGCACCATGCGCTTGTCTCGAGACTCTAGACGGCCATATTGCTTCGGTGTCGTCAGAGGCATTTTCGACAGATGGCCAGTATCTGGCGTCTGGCTCAGACGATACCACGGTCAAGATCTGGGATGCAGCAAAGGGCGCTTGTCTCAAGAGACTCGAGGACCATGGTGGAATGGTGTATTCTGTGGTATTCTCGGAATATGGCGTGTATCTGGGGTCTGGCCCACGCGATAAGACGATTAAGATCTGTGATACAGCAACAGGTGCTTGTGACAAGAAACTTGAGGGCCATACTGAATCGGCGTCGTTGGTGGTATTCTCGCCAGATGGACAGCGTCTGGCGTCTGGCTCAGACGATACGACGGTCAAGATCTGGGATGCAGCAAAGGGCGCTTGTCTCATGACTCTCGAGGGCCATACTGATTCGGTGCGTTCAGTGGCATTCTCGACAGATGGCCAGTATCTGGCGTCTGGCTCAGACGATACGACGGTCAAGATCTGGGATGTAGTGACGGACTCGCGCTCTCTACAGGCCATCCTTTTCAGACGAATGAGTAGCATATTAGATCGCCGTTAGAGTAATTGTAAACGTGGGTAGGACCTAATTATACTGCACCAATGCATCTTATTGCTCTCCAGGGCTAGATTGGCACTTAAAACTTGTACGATGCATTTCTACTAGTCCTACCACTCAAGTGTGCACGATATCTTGTCTATGTTCGACCTGTGGCCGATCTACTACGCCGCGAGCAGCTCGGCGCTGACAGGAGAGCCCAGCAGCGCTTACAGACACGCTTACTGTTCCAAAACAATGGGAGGCCCTGGTCCACATCTCACCTGACACACATTATTACGAAAGCCACTTTGGAACTGTGGCGACAAAAGATTAATGTACGGACGTATCGCCAACTGGCTATAGCAATTACTGAGAAGCACGTTCGCGAAGTGTACACCCCGTTCAATAGGCACGACGATTACAGTAACGATGCCGACATCAACGCCGTATTCGCTTGGCAGAGCGGGCACCGGCCTCTCCAGCGCGGGATCACATATGGACTTGATGGAGCTTACCCATCCAGACTCCAGCCATCACTTCTACGATGCTACGAGTGGGCTTCTGTACGGTGGCATGAGTTTCTGGGCCAGTCAAGCAAGAATATACCATCAGAACCCAAAGAATTTCCCGTGCCAAAGTTATCTTCAATCAATGAGAAGCGAGCCATTGCAGAAGTCGCCACGGACCACACTCTTCTGACTGACGAAGCTCATTCGTCGAAAAGGCAAAAAGGCAGCGGACCGCTAGTGATCTCAAGTAAACAAGATTTGCAATCTCCTTCGGAAAAGGGTTGGCCAGACAGCCAGGACCAAGTTTTACCTTCCGTATCCGGCGAGGTCCCGCTTCAAGACGTGCATGACGAAAACGGAAATTTGGCATCTATCAACGGAGTTCTCTATGTGCTTGATGAGCCTCGGATTTTGATTTGCCTTCTATGCAGGCACGCTGTCCGAACTGGGAGAGGCATTGAAGGCCATTTTCGAAATATGCACAAATACACTGGAAATAAGCTAAAGGCAGTGCTGTCGTTCTGCCGTGATCAAGAATTCCAAGATCCAACCAAAGTACCACTTCCTACGAATGGCAGTAAGGCCATCCCACAACTCCCAAAGCTACCCGGGCTTAGCTGTGATTACTGCGAGTTTTTATCTATCGATAAGTCGAACGTCAGGAATCATGATAATCAATGCAAAGCAAGGCGTGGAAGGACTGGCGAAAAAGGATGGAGAGATGTACTTCTTCAAAGATTTGTGAAGGGTAGCAGCGTTCGGTATTGGATCGTGGAATAGCAGGTGGCGGATTAACACAACCCTCAACAGTTAAATATACTCTTAAAGGCTCCTCCTCCTGCATTCACTTTCCAGTCTACCCAATAGATATTCTTACAGTTTATCGCTTGCGAAGATTAGTCTTTCGCCCAATTAAAAAAACAACAAAAAAACAATACAGTTAGATAGAAATAAACACAAAAACAAGAATAATTAGCAAAGTCCGGTAGAAAAGGTCACCATACCATATCCATAATATTACGGAAAGTAAGAGCTTACCCTATATATACTTCTTTAATTCTATCTTAATCTTTACGTATTAAATTACAAGACTTAAAGATAAATGTTCATACCAAGTCCATTAGCTATACATAATGCAAAGTTAAATAACGTTATATCAGGGATACTAAAAGGGTCTTCTCGATTTTCAAGCGTAACAAATCTAGCTACTAAAACCGAAACGGCACTGATTTGAACAACCTTGAGAAAAAAGCCAACTTGTGTCAAGGGGTCTCCGAGGCACACAATTAATAGAGGCTTGGTTTTTAATGTCACATCAGGAGGCATTAACCTTGTCACAAACGCCTTCGCCAATCATCTGCTCTAAAGCTCAGCCTACCGCAACCTGCATGAGAAAGCCTATCAGCCCAAGTCATTTGGTACAATGAATGGAGGGGTTGGGAACATATTGGTCAACAACGGCATGATGTACATAGTCTCATTGTATCACAAGGACTAGTCCGTACTAGTTTATGTTTGCAGAGACGTAAGGCGTAGATACTGAGCAGAGCGAAGTGTCATGTCTCTTAATAGTGAATAGAGCGGGGTAGTAAGGTATGCAGGACTATGAGAGGCAACAAGCTCGATTATGGGGCGTCGGTCATGGCCTGACCGAGCGCCAAGAGTCAAAAGCTGAAAAGTCAATGCAATCAGCCGCCCCTTGATATTTGATTTCTTTAGTCTAGATTGACCCGCCTCGATATAGATCGTCTCACACTCGGATGCCTCTTCGAAAAGTGAGAAACAACAATCACCCCTGGTTGGTTAGAACGGCTGTGATATTGTCCCGCCATCCCAGCATTAGAACAATATCATTGGGCGGGAGCTGTCCATTCACCCATGTGTAAGCGCCTGCCATCGAGGGGGTAGCCTGAGAGCATGATTGATGACGAATTTCTTAGCGACATGTATCTGCCCAATATTACCTGATCGCTTTTTAGTTGTTGTACGCAGTCGTGGTTCCATTTCGACCAGATACAGCAAATCTGGCCCGTGCACGTTGCTCGGTCATTGTGCATCTGCGTATTAGAGTTGCCCTCTTTTCTTGATTAGAAATAGTAACGGAACCCTGCGGGAGGTTGTTTGAGAAACGCATCAAGTATAAGCAAGTTATCGTGGGCATCCTGACCAAGAAGTGTGTGTGGAGGTTGGTTAGCCTACTGTCATGGCGGATCCAATGGGGGCCGAGATCGTGGTGGAGCAGGACGCCCCTTTTTCGACGCCAAAGCGTCCGAGTCGGGTGGTGAAGCCTACGAGCAAGGTCCGAGACACTGCGCGACAACTGGAAGACACTGCCATAGAAACGCGACGAAACACTCGACATACGACGCGAAACGTACCGGCCGAAGAACAGATCGACCGACCGACCGAAGCCCGAAAGAGTAATGGCAGCGGCAGCAGCAGCGGCAGCGATGGAAGGGCAATGCTGCAGAAGGCGCTGGATCTCCTGGCAGAGTCGCGCAGGGAGACCAAACGTCTGCAAGAAGCACTGAAGGAACAGATGGAAATGACCAAGGAACTGCAGGAAGCTGTTGCAAAGCAGGAAGAGACAATGCACGAGATGGCCAAGCAGATGGTCGAGATGAAGGAACGGATGACCGAGGAACTACAGCGGGCCCGTGAGCAGCTCGAAACTATTGCTACGAATGCAACGGATGGACCTCACCGGTCATATGCTGACGTCACACGACTGACGCCGTCTTTACCCCATAACGATTCAAGGACCTTAGCCGCTCCTCCGAACCCCACAGACGTGTTCTACTGCACGATTGACGTTTCAAGACTAGGAGAAGATGAGGCTAGGCTCTCAGCCGGAACGATCCGAGCGACAGTGGAGAACCAAGTCCGATCCGGACTGGATGATCCCACATGGCGATGCCGAGCGGTGACTAAGGACCCAAAGAATCCCCACCGCGTCAGGGTCACCTGCAGAGACGAGAGCGAGCATGAGATTGTGAAACGCGTAGCGGAAACTACACTCGCCCCAGGAGCCCGCATCCTACGAGACGATCTGTACC
>JAHKNZ010000056.1:0-130901 GCA_019054715.1 Fusarium sp. S19/10 | reverse complement strand
AGACAACAAGCTTGTGTTATTTTTGACCACTGTGTTCACCGGTGCTGACGATGAGCGTGTCCTACGGCAGAGGAAGAAGCCGTCGTCAAAAAAGTCAGAGGCCAAGCCAATACGCCGCTTTTTCGGTGACGAAGCTATCAAGATGATTAACATCCCGACAGTGGCTGCTAAGTATAACGACCAAATGAATCACGTTGACCGTGGTGACCAATTGAGGTCATATTATAAGTACGATCATCCCCTACGCCGTGGAGCGTGGCAGGCACTTGCATGGACTTTCCTCCTCGACGTGGCCCTCGTTAACAGCTATATTACTCAACTTCACGGACCGCAGCCAAATTGGAAGAGATATACAAATCAAAGGGAGTGGCGAGAGTGTATTTACAACGAATTATTCAACGCCTACGGTCATGACAGCCAGGCAAGGCAGCGTTACCGAGCAGGAGACGAGCGTGATCTACGAGAGCCCGAATTACAGAGGGAACACATTAATCGAGAGATCAGTTACGTTAACCGCAATGTTAAATCAAGCTGCCTAGCTTGTAAGGGGTGTCGGCAGGGGGAGATGAGGGCAAAAGCTCCGGAATGGAGCCCACTTACGGAGGTTAGCGGCAATGAGAAGAAGAAGAGGAAGAGGAAGCTGCGTAAGCAGACTTGGTACGGCTGCCGAATCTGTGATGTAGCAATTTGTAACAACCGGAATTGTTGGGACTTCTATCACCACCTAATATAGGCGAGGAATCATGTACCTTTAATTTGACGCATTTTAATTGGTTACAACCCCTCGTCGTGACCTCCTTGGAGCCTTATGCGCACTCAGGAGATAGGGCTGACTGGGAATGGCTCAATCAGCGTGGCGCAAGGCACAATCTTCTACCGTTATGTGAAAGTGCCTTTTGGCGTTAGCATTCAGGGATAAACTTTAACTCTATTTCTGCTTCCGGCAATTGTTGTGTAATTTTTAGAACATACTCGCTAGCCTCCGTCCAGAGATGGAGGTCTTACATTGTAGGGTTAATATGCTTTCCTATCTAAAATAGAGTTCACCCATGATGGCGACTCCCTCCTAACTACAATTCTCAATATTGGAAAAGCTTGGACCTTCCAATTGCTCCCGATTACGTGCTTATCGAATCAGGCATTACAGGCGCGAAACCCAGCTGACGCTACATACCAGCAATTCACCCCAGAGACAAAGCTGAAAGAATCCCAGCTTTAATGACAACATGTGGTCTATCTGACTACAATAGCGGGGACTACTTCTTAGTCCGCCAAGCAAGTCTTTGTGAGACTGGGGATTTACTCTATGGTTGAGCGGAGCATAGGGACATTGGGCTAAACTATACGGATGACTCAAAGTCAAGTGTGGGGTCGCGGATTATCCTCAATGCGATGGCGGACTATTCTGGGCGCGGTAACTGGGGGAAGGAAGATGAAGTAGCTGACGACTGGGTTGGTACGATATGTTGTATATATATAAGACTTGTTCCCACTTGTTCGAGAAACTCAAGGATAGCCTGGGCTGCAGTCTTTTGCCGGAATGAACGGGAGCTGGTTGCATGTTGCTTATCTGGCTCGAAAGACTTGACCGACTTGACAGCACGCTTCCGCCGATACGATACGACGCAGTGCTGGGTGGGCTCCTTGGCGTCATCTCGGTACTCTAGACCCGGTTTCAAGAAACCCACCTTTCTTCACCTTTGAACAGTTCTCATTGGGCAAATAGCTATACGAGAAAATAACAGCCGGATACTATAGGGACTAACCCTTTCAGAGACAACTCCCGTCCTTGGCGTAATTATTTTAGTCAGGCTCAGTTCCTTTATATACTGGTGCTAAAGCATGCCTGATTAATTATCACCTTGGTTCGCTATTGCCCGAATTTATAATAAGACCATTCATTAATATGCTTGCACTGGGCACTGTTCTTTTGTCTCTGGCCGCCACGGCTTTCGGCCAGGATCTCAACGGTAACGACACAACCAACGGCTCTGTCCCGATTCGAGGAGACTACATATGGAAGCCAACATGCAAATTACCGTCGCCTAAAGATTTCATGTTCAACATGGGTTTCGATTTCCGCGACGGTTGTGTCAAGGGCATTGGAAATCTGGAGGCCTTTGTTATGTTTGTGGATTTCCCAGATGCTAAAGACGAAGATCCCGACTCGCTCAAGGCTTTGCACGACAAGCTGGTGCCCCCAACTGTCGACTGGTATACCAAGTCTAGCTACAATAAGCTGAAGCTGAACATAAAGGCCGATACCTCTCAGTACTACCGCATGCCTAAGGCGGCGTCCGAGTATGACTGGCTAGGCAGAGGAGCTGGCTTTTGGCGACATGATCGTTATATTCAGGACGCCCTTGATGCTTTCACGGCCGAAGGCACTCGCCCGCCCCCAGCCAAAGTGGACGTCCTTTATGTGATTCCAACAAGCCAAGCAGCAAATTACATCTCTCGCTCTATAACCTATTACGACCCTGTCTCGACGCGTCAGGGTAAGCGGGTAGCTAAGAAGACCGTGACACTTGGTGCTGCCGACTGGGATCTCATTGCGATGACCATGGTTCATGAAACGGGTCATGCCTTCTGCCTACCAGATTACTATTCATTCGAAAGCTACGCAGGCTTTTATACGGGAGGCTTTGGTGTCATGTCCCAGACTGAAGGCATGGCGCCTGATTACTTCGCCTGGGATAAGTATCGCTTGGGATGGATTGAGGAAAAGGCTGTAGACTGTGTTCTTGAGGCCGGCAGCACGAAGCATATCCTTACCCCCCTTGCTGTTGATGGTGGAAAGAAGGCAGTCATTATTGCAGGCAGCGAGATTTCTGCTCTTGTAGCCGAAGTTCGCACTGCCGATGGTCTGGATAAGAACCTTTGCGCTCCTGGTGTCTTACTTACCGAGGTCGGTACGAGAACTGCACCCGGCAGTGGCCCTATTCGAGTTCTGGATGCGACGCCTGGCTCTTTGGGCTGCGTTGGGAACCTCGATGACAAGAATGATGCTGCGCTGTCTCTGACTCTGGAAGGAAGCAATTCTCTTGCCTATAAGCCAGTTAGCTCGTTTGACGTGCCTGACTGGGATGTTGCAGTCACATTGTTGAGTGTGGAGGACTCGAAGTATAGTATTCGCGTTGACCGCAAAACGTCCGTTAGGACTGATTCCTGGTAGTGTTATGACTTACTCAATAAACCACAGACAGTCTATAGATGAAACAGATGAGCTTGAAGCCCCGTAATAAGCATTGATGGAACATTATCCAGACTCAGTGACCTTGTATAGGCCTTATCTCACATCGTAAGATCGACAGTTAGGATTTCAAGCTCAGATTAATTGATCATCCGTAGATGAGAATTAGGTGGAAGACGTGTGCAGTCCGACTAGGGTCTAGCAGTGGAGATTGCCTCTAATGTTTATACTATTTTTGAGGTTTTCTGAGGCGTAAGTCCCGAAGTATAGAGATAAAAGCAACACAATACTCATGTTTATACACTGCAAGGGAGGTCAGCTAAGAGCTGTTGGGCCAGTTCCTTGGAAATCAGCTGAGATCAATAAAGTCCGGGGAATGATAGTGTTATATTCTGGATGCACAATATAACCGACAATCAAGAAGCATTATATTGCGACGTGCAAACCCAGGTAAACTTTGTTTACAAGACTAGAAGACTTATTCTTGCTACCCGTTGCTGCCTTATTGAAGGTACGGCATATAAGGAGTTCCATTCTCCTGTGCCTCCCGAAACAGCCTCCTATTCTCCCTCCATAGACAGTATTTAAGGGCTAAAGCAAAAGAAATACACAGGCTTCCCATAAGAAACATCAGGATGTATGCCAGGCGGTATCGAGGCTCATAAGAATCGATAAAGAAGAAGGGCGCAATGACATTACCAATCTGGCTGAGAACGTTGCAGAGCGCCACGGAGACAGCCTTTTTCTCAGGAGTGCGAGCCAGAGTGGTGGATAACCATGTCTGAATCAGAGGGTTGGCGCCGAATAGACCTCCGATAAACAGGTATGAAGCTGAGTATCGAGGAACAGTCGCCGTCGTGACCATGCAAATGACATACCCAGCGAGACCAACGGCGATAGGAGTCGAAAAGTGCCAACCACGCTCTCCCACGCGGTCAGAGTTCCAGGCAACGGCAATTGATGTGGCTGCAGCGACACAGTACGGCGGAAACGTGAGGAGAAGTGCTGTAACCCTGTCATAGCCTAGTCCGCGGACAATAGCTGGATAGAAGTTGGAGAAGCCGTACGCAGCCGAGATGGAGATGTTAGTACCAGTAAGGAGCCAAAATTTGTAGTCGATGATTGTAAGCTTAACACCAGTCCAAATGGTTGACTGGATTTCGAGCTCAGAAACTCTGTCAGCGATGATCCGGACTTGCGCAACCTTGCGCATATCCTCCGTCATAGTCCACATAGCGCTTCCGCTGTTAGACTGAGGGTAGTCAGGAAGGAGGAATATGGCAACAAGGGCGAAGGCTGATCCAAACAGAGCCAGCACAATAAAAAGCCATTGCCAACCGGCGACACCACGTGCACCCTCAAGTGTGCTAAAGACAGCTGCAGCGATCAGACCCGAGAGTCCGTTGGCTAATGACACCCCAGTCGACATAATCGCAATTCGTACGGCAATCTCTCGGCGGGTGTACCAACTCGACATAACGTATATGGCCGATGATAGAGAACGTAGACACAGGTCAGTATATACACTTTGCATAGAAGACATATGATGTCGAGTGTAATTCTGTAAAACTTACGCCAGGGAAGAGGGGCGCTTCAACCAAACCAAGGAAGAAACGGACAGCCAGCAGGCCCTCATAGCTCTTAACGCCTGCAATTGCCGCAGAAACACCAGACCACAGAATGGCCATACCAGGAAGATATAGACTAGGTCGGATCTTTCCGATGATCATATTTGAGGGGACCTGACCGAGAACATAGCTGGCGACCATTGCCTGCAATTAGCTAAATTGGTCCTGGAAGGAATAGAAGCCAGCAAGTATTGTGTATGCTTACCCAGCACTGAGAATAGACACAGCAGAACCAAACTGCGATCCCTCGAGTCTTAGATCCTCATCAAGAGTACTCAGGCGAGCTTGTCTGATGTAAACTGATCAGCTTTTATGTACACAAGGATCGTCTCAAGCTAAGAAGTGCTTACCCAAGAGAGGCTCTATCAAGGTAGTTGAAGACATAAAGAAGCCAGAGCGTCGGCAGGAGAGTCATGTCCAGCCGGCGAACAAGTTTCGTCTCTAAGGATTCCCAATCCGGAATTCCAAGTTCTGCAAAAGCAGACTCACGAGCAGATACAGTCGTCGCAGTGGCACCTAGATCCTCGACACTACCCTTTTCGGCCTGCTCGATGGCTTCGGCCTTATCGGTATTGAACGCATCCTTCTTATCACCCCCCACTGCGATCAGGCCAGGACCAGGCTTTGCCACACGATTGTCGGAAGACATAGGGTTTTACTTTGAACGATGGGATCGATATACAAAAGTTCTTAGCCAGGTTGCTGCAGGTTGGAAAAGACAATTTGCTCTTGTGACAAAGGAGCAACTACAGCATTAAGATGTCCTTTTTATACCTATTTACAAACACCTTCAACCTGTTGATGGATTTATTACCCCGCAATCTAACAGCGAACCCCAGATTTCCCCGGGTTGCCAAGATGCTCTAGTGGGGTAAAGCTCATGTTTATCCCATACTCTTGCATGGGGGAACCGGGACTAAATATGCCAAGTAATAAGAAAGGCCGACAAGCTTTACCCACCGGGGTTTCGGACTACTGGCGAACTGACTGAAACCCCCGAAGTCGTTTCCCAAATCTCCCTACGGAGGAATTGCTATCTTTCAATCGGCGTTTTAGAGCTCCACTCGGCTTTATGCAGCTATATTCGCCGGTTTCGAGCTTCCTTCGGTCCTCCCCTATTCCTGGACAGTAGAGCTGGTAGAAATGAAGAACCCAAATGAGTCTAAAGTGTATGTGCAAAATATGATATAAGTAAAGGTTAGGCTATTGTTAGCTTTTAGATTCAAAGGTAATACTCCTCTGCAGATTAGTATTATTTGCAAACAATAGTGTAAGCTGTCAAACTCATAAAAATACATTGTTTATTCTTTTCACCGGTCGCACCGCTCCAGTTGCGTAGATCGTGCCGTCGTAAAGGTGTCCGAAAGTTCGCCCTGCCATAGACGGCACTACCCGTAGTCAATCACTAACTAGCCCAGGCTCAAGCCAGAAGAACGTTACAACTAGGAGACGGCTGCCTATATCCATAGTGATAAGCTTTTCCCGAAGGCTGTAAAATTGCCATTGATGGAGATATAAGATCATATGTACCTGCGATACGTAAAGAAAGTCTTCTGTAAGACCAAAAGCGTTCTCTATGATATACTAATTTCAAGCCTTATCATCGTTGTCCCAACTATATTATAATACGGATTCTCATAAAATACAGAACCCGGTTTACATTACCTTCTAGAATCAATCATGACATCCAATGCCTGGGCATTTCAAAAACCTAAAGCCGCCTAACGTTCACGGGTATACACAAGTTTTCCGCCACTAACCTTCCCCTCCCTGACTTCTTCCAATCCACGTAAGATACCTGGCAACCCACTACCCCCTCTATTGAGATAAACTCTCGGCGGCTTGACCAATCCGGCCGCAAAGAACCTCTCAGCCATCTTCACGAACTCTTTCTGGAACTCAAAGTCTTCCGGTACAGCGTCGAACAACTTCTTCTCATACATCCAAGGCTCGCCAAAAGCAGAGTACGCAAGGATAGATCTAGCCTCCACATAAGGGTTCAGACGCTTGACGTCTTCCTCAAAACCGGGTACGAGAGCGACATATCTTGCTTCCCTTGACTTGGGCATAATTGATGCAGCAAGAGTTGTGCTGGTCTTGCTTGGGTAGGTGTCGAAAACGAATTTCACTGGCCCGTTGGCTAAGCGGAGAACGTCATCGGTAAGAGTGGTGGATTTGTAATCCAAGACATGGTCGGCGCCAAAAGACTTAACGTATTCGGCGTTGGAGGGTGACGAGGTCGTTATTACTGTTGCGCCCGATAGTTTCGCAAACTGAATGGCCGATATACCCATGGCTGTACTGCCGCCGTGAACGAAGATGTGATACGTGTCTTGGGGCTGTGTATTCGGCAGAGGAATCTTCAATGTTTGATAAAAGCCAACACCCTTGGAACAGCACCATCAGCGCACAATCCCTTTTTATGTTTGCTGGTGAAGATGTGCTGAGCTTACCATTGTTATGAGCGCTATACCTTGCGTCGCAGCATCCACATCGCTGAGGTTCTCGGGCGTCTTCATCTGGATATCACCCTTCACGTGGATCAAGTCCGCAAAAGCTCCATCCTTCCTACGTAAGATATTCCTAGCCCATCGTCAGTTCACCTGTCTCACCTCCTCAATACTAAGCATACTTACTGCCCCGATATGACCCCAGCAACACGATCTCCAATCTTAAAGTCCCGATCGACTCCTGGTCCAACCTCAACGACCCTTCCAGCGTAGTCTGACCCAACAGGCAAGCCAGCACAGAATTCTCCCTCCTCTTCCAGGTCTAAATGGTAGACGTCGTCGGGATTAAGGGCCCAAGCGGTGGGTTTGACTCGGATAAATCCGGGTTCAAGCTCGGGAACTTGGATCTGTTTGATCTCTGCGCGGCCTGGGGCGACATTAACGATACCTGTCGTTGTGATCATGTTGTTTTTAATGTCTTTGGTGTCTCCTCGCATTTACAAACGAGGTTCTATTGTGTGTGCTTTTGCGGTATTAGATTGCCAGTTGATAATCTGAAGAACTGGATATCACGCTCTTCTTATATTCGTTTCTGTCTTTATATGCACGTCTCATGTCCAATGCTAAAGTCTTGAGAATGCTTATACAATGATATTAAGCCAGTTCTGACAAATACTTCTATGGCAGCATTAGTCAGATCTGTAACGTTTCTATTTGTCATACTACTTTCCTATTTCAGTATCAAGGCGCGCCAAGGAAATAACCATAACTCAGCAGTGGGGGTCAAGAGTACTTGGTGGTCCACTCGGTAGAGTCGGTACTCTTGGGCTTTAAATCAAAGGCGGTAGTGCCAAGGTCGAAGCAAAAGTTGTGTCGGTGGAAGTGAAGATGGGGTCGATATAATAGCCGTACGACAGCTAAGAGTTGCGTTCATGGCGGCATTCACCTCACCATTGTCAGTCACCACAGATCGGCAAAAGACCAAAGGCACTGCTGGGGAGATTTAACTCCATGGTGCCGGCTTTGCCAATGGTCGCTACCGGGAGTGAACTCTAGATTGAGTGCGATTGAAAGAATAAGTGACATCGAATAGTCTGATAGCTCAATCCGAACTCTACGCTGTCTGTGTATGCAAAGTTGCTCGGCATGTTTTCTATTAATAGACAGCACCTCGCTTAAAATGCCTCACCGGCCCAAAGACGTTCCCAGGCATTCGTCAGCACCTCGTTCTGCAGCTTCTTAAGAAAATCATCCACAGCAACCGGCTCCTCACCCTCCAACATCATCTTACCATCTTTGACCCCACGCCAACCTTCGATAGGAAGCTTGATCCTGTCTTGGCCAAGGCCATAAAAGTATCGGCCCTTGAAAGTCTTTTCGCCACGCTCGATGGCGTCGTATTCGGCCTGGCAGTCCTCGCAGATAATACCTGACTCAAAGGCCACGTATAGGTAGGCTGAGTGACCTCCCCACCATCGAAACTCGCGTTCGGGGTTGCAGAACCCTTCGCAACCATAGTAAGTATCGTCAATCAGGTCGCCTTCATCTTCGGGCGGGGTTTCATCCTCTTCCTCATTGGAACCTGCGTTTATCTTGGCTTCGTCCGAGCTATATATGACTTGTGCTTGGTCATCTGCGTTTTCTATAACCTTCGGCTCCTCTGAGGATTGATTTGTGCTTTCACTTCCAACAGCGACTGTATCTTTAGGCACACCCTCTCCATCGTCGTCGGTGTTGCTTAGTCGCGAGAACAAGGCAGAACCGACAATCCGAGCATATTTGCGTAGTTGCGCGTCGCCACGCAGCGCCTTACTCATAAGGCCCAACAGCTGTGCTAATAACATGAGATAAGGTGCATCATTCCATCCAACAGAATCATCAAGACCGGCGAAACAGTCTTTCAGCAGAGACTGCACAGTCTCCTGGAACTTGACCAAAGGTCCCATGACCAGATACATATAGGCAAGTGTCACTCTGTGAGCACTGGTCCATGAGACAGAGGTCCGTGGAATATTCACCATGAAAGGGCGTCGATCGAGGCTAGCCAGTGAAGCAATTCGCTCAGCTTTGTATTCAGGATCTCGAGATTCGCGGAATAGGGCCAGCTGAACGTTTGCCATCAAATCGAGGAGGCTGTTCATCAGCCAGAGTGCAGTTCCGCCCAGAATGGGGTACCTGTAGCCAGTTGAGTGAATATCAAAAATCTGATCAAGGACTTCCATAGCCTTTTGAGGATCTCGACACACTTCGAAGTAAACCTTTGCGAGATGGAGTCGTAGTGGTGTAGCAGCGTCCAGATTATCGAGAAACTCGATTGCTTCTTCGTAGAATCGCACAATGAATTCCTGTTCACCCAATTCACAGGCAATCTCACAGAAAACCACTAGTTTCTCATCCGCATCAAAGATGTATTCTGATGCGAGCCAGGTAATTCTCTCAAGAAGGCTCCATTTCTTCAGCTTCTGGATGTAGTCCGTCTTGTCCTCTCTTCTCTCAACGACTGTGAGCTCGCCGGTAAGATCCTCACCAGGGGTGATTCCATCTGGGTCGCTGGCTTTGGCTTTGGCGTAAGACTCTAGTGCAGGCTCCGAGTAACCTAGTTCCCATTGAGCTCTGGCACATGTTGAATGGATGGTTCGTTGGAGTGAAGGAGGCATTTCATTAGTGGATGATTGGTTAACCGCAGCAATGGCCACCTCGTATGCCTCCTTCTTCTTCTTCCGCTGCAACAGGATATCGACCAATTCGTTGGAGGTTTTATACCACTCCTGTTCGCTCGGCTTACAAAGTTCCAAAGCCTGTTTGCAAGTTGTCTCAGCTGGTCCCATAAGGTCACACCAATGAAGAATCTCTGAGACAGCACGATGTGCTGCTGCGTCAGGTTTGATATCGTCACCGAATAGATTCAGAATTCCCAGACTGGCAACAGTCTCATCACATTTTTCTTTGCCCTTGACTGTTCCCTTGTCCCCAAATTCATCAGGAAAGTTAATTGCAGCTTGGTCCATTAGTAATTTCTCTAAGCCACTCTAGTTAAAGCAAAACCATTTGTTAGCCTTTGTTAGAAACACAACCCTAGACGTAAAAGGTAACGAATGATGGAGTAGATCGTACCGAATGAAGAAGATCCCGCAGCAGTTCCCACGGCTTAATAGCGGTCAACAGGTCAGGCGCCTTATACAATTCGCGTAAAAAGCCCTTGACTACACCGAAGCGGCAAGATGAGGGATCTGACCCAACGCGTTGCCACCAGTCCAATGCAAAGCTGCTAAGATTAAGTCTGATCTCTGGCTTTTCCAGGAGCGTATACCACTTTGCTAACGTTTCGTGTGTCTCGGTAACGTAGGCTGGATTCTTGAAATTGATACCAGCCTTGATCTGGATCTTAGCTAATCCGGTCTTATTAGATAGGACCTCCGCACAAACTTCAAGAGCCTCAATCTGCTCTTCAGAGGTATGTTGGTCAATGTCAATATTGTTGAAGTGGTGTTGGAAAGAGATGGCACGAGGCTTCAACTTGCTCTCATCGTCGTCGATAGTACGTAGGAACTCAGCGCATGTTATAGCTATCTTTCGATGTGCCTCTGAAGGCCCCCATCTAAACTTGCCTGCATTGTTGGAACTGTTGGTGAAATAGAGCCTTATCGAGCGTTCTTGAAAAGTGACTGGAAGTGGACCATCGTCGTAAATACTGTCACGATTGTCATCCTCGTCCTGTTTCACGTCTTGGACAGCAGTAAGGTTGCTAGCCACGATCTTGGCGTATACTTCAGGGTCATAGCCGGCACCACCGATTCTGAGGAACTTGGAAAACAGCTCGGGCATCTCTTCGATACTAAAGTCATCGTCTTGCGCCAGGTGCTTGACGAGCAACTGAACTTCGGTGAGCGATAAGCGTCTCTTAGAGAAAGCCACCCAATGAAGCAATGAGGCAGCAACTTGTTGGTGCTTGGCAGGCAAACGACGCTGACATTCCGCAAGAAGGATTTCGTAGATGCCAGTGAGATCAGCTGGCTTCTTTTCTTTGAGTGCTCGAAGAACTGCCCCCTCGCGGCCTAATTCGTCAAGCCGAACAAGTAGATGCTCGGCGTATAGCATGTCTATCACAAATGGTTAGGTACTGGGGAAATATTAAAACAGATAAAGTACTCACTTGGGGAAACTTCTTCAATAGTATCAGCAACCCTTTGTTTGACATAACGTCTGAACTTTCGAAGATTGTTCAGCGAGTTGAGGCGGCTCCAGATCAAGGCCTTGAAATCCTGATTCTGCTTTTCCTTGGTCGCTTGTATCTGGACCAAGGTTGTGCCTTGGGGAATATCCTCCAACCGATCAGGTCGCGAGGTCACTACGAGCGAAATCTTCAGTCCTTTGTTATTAAAAAACTCGGATAAGAATTCTTTGAAACTCTCCCAGTCTTGCAGCTCGTCCAAACCATCAAGGATAATGAAGAGATTGAAATTGGACCCGGGCCCAAAAACAGCGACGAGAAGATATTTGACCAGATCTTGCCATTTCATAGTGTCAATACAGGAGTCATCTCTCGATATCTGAGCACTCAACTTCTCGCAAGCCATATTGTTGGTTTCCGCAATCTGAATGATGATGGTGATGACGCCGTAGAGGAAATAATTATAAGAGTCCTCTTGCTCGCGGAAATAAAAATGACCAACACAAGTATGTCCAGTATCATCATCCTTTGCCCTTTGCGCAAGCTTATCGTGCACTGCAGCGGCCATATGACTTTTACCGGTGCCAGGCCCTGATGTAAGTGCGAGGATTGGGCGTTTAGCCTCGGGTAACTTCAGCCACTCTTCCCATTCGGGCTCTGCGAAGATCCAACCGCAGGAATCTGGAAGGATTGTCTCTTCCAAGCTCTTGTATTCTTGGTCATCGTTATATACGACGGGCATGAAATTCCGTACTTTATTGCCAGAGGGAGGTTTCTTGGCTTGATCCTTTTCCTGGGACTTCTCTTGCTGCTTCTGTCCACCAAAAAGCTTGAGGAGTTTTGCAATATCACCTTTGATGTTTTCCGTGTTTTCCTGAATCGTGTCGATAGTATGCCCAACTCGTTGTAGCATCTCGGCATGGTTTCTTTGGTTCTCGTCAAGCTGAGACGTCATTGCGAGAGTCTCTTCTGTATTGCCGAGGATGGCGAACTCAGTGGCTTGCTGAAGATGTTTCAAGTTCTTATCCATCTTGGTACGTGCACCACTGAGTTCTCCATCGTCGCCCTTGAATAGATTGGAGATCCATTTTTTGAAACGTCCAAGCTCGATATACTTGTGCGCGAAACCGCACATAGTGAGCAGTGAAGTAAAGACATCCATCAAGCAATTCTGATAAGCCCTGTGCTTAGGCAGTCTCGTTTCTAAAATGGTAATTCTAGCAAGGAAGCTATTCATATCCTCGAAAAACACAATGACGATGTCATAGTCGGCCGAGACAGAACGACAAGCCTGAAGCATGTAGGTCAAGGCCGTTCCGATGGCAGCCGCTGGTGGGAAAGCGGGTGATGCAGCAGCAATAATCTGGTTTGCACCTTTCTCCACTAGGTCTAAGTTGGCCGAGAATAAACTCCTCAAGCGATCAACTTTGCCCTTGTCATGTCTGAACTTGTGGAAATTGTTCATCTGGTCAGTTCCAAAGTCAATCATGGACTCCACGTTGTCGAACTTGCGTTGCAGGTTGAAACCAACGATGCTCTGATAGCCGTTGATGGCCTCTTTCCACAGGTCTGCAACATCGCGATCGTCATTCTTGAGCTGCTCTCCCAACTCGGCGGGCACCCTTTTGGCTACCATAGTGCGCAAAGGGAGGAGAGTCAAATTGTTGATAGTTGACATACGGCAAGATGGTTGAAGAAGAGGAGGAGGAAATGATAAAGAAAATGACTCATGCTTCTGTTTAAAAAATTGAGCGGTTAATGGTATTGCTCTTGACAAGGGTTATTGTAATCTTTGATCATATGCAACGCCGCCTTTAGCCGCTATTGGTCTAGTAAATACGAGCTGAGTGCATTTGACATGGGTTTAAAGCAGTCAGCAGAAGATGACCCATAGTAAGGCTTAGTATTCGAAGGATATGGCTTTATTGAGATTAGAGCTCTAAGTAGCGGCCTCAAGTTGGCCTACGCGAGTCAGCCACCGTGTTGATTCAGGCGTATGAATAATGTTAAGGTCCATGGTATCTCCATAAAATTGTCTTTCGTAAATGCAACACAGCAAGGTGAGGGTTAGTAACTGCCTCTTTCCATTAGCATAAATTGAACCTTTTAAATAAAAAGGGCAATAAGGTGTAGTAAGCATTGCAGTCTAACTAGCCAATAAACCAGCTACAATAAGGCCGATGCTCGGTAAGGGTTAGTTTTTCACTACTATTATTGCCTTGCGCTGAAGTCGAGGCAGATTTAAGGTTCATTGCAGGAAGGTGCAAAAAGAAAAACTCGAGACACATTTCCCTGGCGTACTACTGTCCTTGTAGGCAGCGTGGTCTCAACCCCTTTTGATGTGCTCATTAACTCTGCCTAATATCCTATTCTCTACTGACTTGAGCATATCGACCCAAGCTTTCGTCCCTCTCCCGTTTCCAATCTCAAGGGTACTGCTGATGACAACGCGCCCTACAAGCTCGGTTTCAGACTTATTGTGCCAGGCTAGGACGTCACACTACCCGGCGGTACGACTTTCCAATGCTTTGTAAGAGTAGACACTTTTCCAGGTAACGCAAGATAAAACTTGGGGCTGAAAGGTTCTAAGCTGCTGCTGATTCCAAGGCGAAACTTAAAATTGCTCTTGCCTTCTCTTAAACAACTGATCTAGAGAGCGCAAACGTATATGGAAAATTGATCACGATGTGATAGTTTAAGCATATGCCTACAAAGGTTAAAAGGATCTACCCCGGAGAAAATCCTCCTACAAGAAAGCCGCTACATTCTTGGACTTCAACATGAATTTGCCATTGAACCTAATGACAGGGGCCATAGGCCTGAGAATATTAAGGCCATGAAACCCAGTCCAGCTATAACTTGTAGAAATTTCCTTGCTAAGATAAAGGTTACTAATTGTACGCAAACTATCTCGGTTTAAAAATTACTGAATATATATTTAATTAGCAATAGTTCTATTGCAAACTTTTATCTTAAGGTCTGTAGCAAAAACTTACAAAGTAACATTTCCTGTATTATAGCGTTGACAATTCTCACTACAAGACAGGCAGGGCAGCTGCTGGTATCTCTGCAAAGTTATTAACTTATGCTGCTATGCTTACCCTGTATTGATAAATTAGGATAAAGACCGATGGCCACACTCAACAATTGCCGATACTTTCAAGGCACTCTACTGTTTTTCTAATCGCTTATTATACCCAATCAGCTAATTCCGTTAAGTACTCAAACCCAAGATTTTCGTCGTTGTGCATCAGGCGCTCATTTAAAGGCGAATAAAAGCGTATCCCTAGAAAAGAAAGTGCTCGTTTTTTGAAGATGTGTTGCCAATGGCTAATGGATGGTAGCTGGAACTTTGGATCAGGTTATATCGCGGTTAAATTATGTGAAGAAATGTAATAGACAGAAGGCAAACAAAACGGAACAAGTGCCATTCGTATTCTCGGCACGTATGTAAGCATCACATGGTTCCATTATTCGGCATACTGCAACTCCAAAACCGGATCACCGTTGGTGATAATGCGGGGGAATGATGAAATACCACGGGATCTGAGGTTAAAGCGGGGCTTGGTCTTACCCTTTCACCATGATGCTGGCGGCGATCAATTGGGTACGTGGCACAAAATAACTGCGTCATAAGTAGATTTGCCGGGAATTCCGAAATACGATTCTCTCGTCGGATCATTGTGGCCTACTATGTAGAAGATTCCAATCATTTTCCTGCAAATGAGCGATCGTCGTGAGGGTTGCATTCGCAGCTACCATTTCCTCGTATTGACATACCAAAGTGGCATTAGTGCGCTAAAGAAACACATGACATGGCTGCATCTCACCCGTCCCGCTGATCAGTGTGATGCTGCAGTAGGATATCGGGTAAACAATGTAGAGAGAATGAGACATGTAATGAATACCTGATTTAAGCAGGACTATTTTTAAATACGAGCTCGAGTGAGCTTACACTCGAAGCTTGTATAAAGTAGTTACTCACTTGGAACAGCATTTAAAGCCAGCAGAACCCCCTCAATCAAACAACTATCCAAATCCCTTGAAAACATAAACAGCACTCTAATACTCGATCACCAGCTTCTCATCTTTCCATTTTTCAATAACCAACATGCTTTTTGCTACTTTCCTCGCCACTGCTGCCCTGACCATGGGCGTCACTGCTGAACCTCAAAATGATGACTTGCCCTTCAATGTCATTGGGTCCCGTATCTGGAGTTCTCCAGATTGTGGAAACAACGAGAATAAAGGAAATCTTGGCGAATTAACCACACACCGCGACGAGCTTGGCGAATGCTTCAAGTTCAGCGATAAGGTTAAATCAGTTAGTCAAACCGATCACGCCCAGGGCTGCAAGCGTAAGTAACTACGCCTACACAGGGAATCAAAAACTGACAAGGGACTAGTTTTGGTTTTCCAAGACAAGAATTGCAGGCATGGAGTTAAGAGTCCTAAAGACTTTCATTGCCTCAAGGCCCCGACCTATTTTAATAGCTACAAGACTGTTTGCAAGTAGAATCTACAAGGAATGTAATTTGAGGACGAGACATAAGGGTGCAAGGTAGAGGATAAGTTAGTTTTACAGCAGGAGAATATAACTTGATATGTATGAGAACCCAACTGTTTCCAAAATCGGGTTTGAGTTCTTTGTTGAAATGGCCATGACATATATTTTGCCTCTATTGTTTCCAGCGGCTGGATTTCCCGAGCCAGTGCCGCTGACCAAGACCAGGTAGTCTACACATTGGCGCGAACAGGCAAACAAGGTGGAAACACTACACTGCCATGTCACATCCACTTTCAAAACCCAGAACCAGAATGGATATCAGAAAGTAAAGGATACATTGTTTAAGTATCTACATGAGTTCTAATGCCAAATAATCAATTGACATCAATTCATGCAACGAATGTGCAATCAAGCGCGTTACTTACAAATGCCGAAACAATTCAATCGGAACTCCTCTCTCCTTTAGAGCTTGTCTAACATTCGCGGATCGTGACAAGCTCCAAGATAAACGCAAGAAGGGTAAGCTCGGTCGTTCCTTTTAATGTACTCTTCGTCAAAAGGGACATGATCCAATCGGGGATCCCTTCGACGTTCGGGCTCTCCCTCTTAGGTCGCCCATGGCAAGCTTCGAAAAGGAAGAAACAATGTCTCGACTGTAATCAGCATACGATTGTAACACAGTCCTGGGTAATAGATCAATAGGGTCGCTGTATATTTCGTCGCAAGTTACGCCAGCGACACCCAGCACACCGGGCTCGATAAGATCGCCAGAGGCGGCAGTTTGTCCTGAAGCACTTCACAGCATGGCTGCTTAAGAGTATCGCTTTTCGTTCGCCTGACTCGACAAACATGACATGTCTTGAAAGCTCGTTTCCGCCAGGGACGATGCAGCACCGCTCAAAGCGGGCTGTTGTTGGTTGGGTGATGAAACCTCCCGGGTAGGACTTGGTATTGGTGATCCACTTATCTGCAGACTGACCTCTGCCCTGTGGGTCCCATATAGAAAACAGGCTCAAAGATTGGACATACCAGAGCTGATGCTCTTTGCGGAAAGATCAAAACCCAGATGTATATATGCAAGATCGGCGAGGGAATCCGGTCTGGACAGGAAGTCCTTGTAACATGCAAAGCTACGCTCTGCGATAACTAATGCAATAGCGCCCGGTAACAGCAAGGATACTGGTTAGTACTGTAGGAACGGTGACAAGGATTGGACTCGGTTAAATGGATCCAGGTCCATGGACGGCTCTAGAAGCGGGAAAGACACTTGGAATATGTAGCATTTAATGAATTTTTATGTTTCTGACACATTGTTTGTCTAGACCAATACACAAAGTTTATCTTGTTTGAATTCTACTCGTGCTGTCACACTCTGCCGTCTTAGCACGATCTAGACAATTCTCGTTAAAGCATAACGTTGTAGGAGCCTTCGCCACTATGTGAACTAATGCAGTCAAAAAGCTTATTATTATTGACGTGCAATTTTAGAGTTCTCTTGCCTAGCTTATAAACTTCCGCGATCAGCGACGAAAGGGTGGGTAAGAATGATGGCTGAAAAAGTCTCGCCACTTTCATCCAGAGTAGCGTTCTAGCCGCTAAGTACTGGTAGAAAATGGCTTAAAGACAGATTGATGGAGGAAGGATTGCTTAAAAGACCGCGCGATTCTTCTATTTACCTTTGCATGTAAGAATTGGAATCTGGAGCATTTGCTTGTTGCAAAAACCTATCCATTGTCTTGCTCATTATCTAACAATGTTCCACTGGACTCGATCCTGCCTGGGTGTGCCAGCTGGGCGCAGGAACGTACAGCTGCTAATGATACCACTTATCGCCTTTTCTATAATTGGATGGACCTTATATGCACACAAGGAGCATTTCGTTACATATTATAGCGTGCAAATGGGTCGGTTTGTACATGACGAGCTATACAAAGCAAATTCACAAATCGCAGTATCACATGGTATGTTCTCTTCTTTTCTCTCCCTTATTTCGAGCAGTTTGATGTTGGGAGCTAATATCTAACATCTCTTTTCAAACAGGTGATGTTCTTCCAGCAGCCAACATCTCTGCCTACCTCGATGCCATTTTTTATCGCCGTTCAGCGGAACTTCCGACTTTTCAGTGTCCAATCATCAATGGAACCCGATATCGTTCTCTTGTCGAGTCGCCGGGACCGTCCAACCCTGCTATCAGATACTTCCTGGCACTTGATCTACGACAGAATCTGATCCTCCTACCTCGTCTTATTGGCAGCGTTGTCGAAGCCATTCAGTTTCTCGGCCCTCAGCATTGCATGTTGTCCATCGTTGAAGGCAATTCACCCGATGGCACTGCCGATGTTCTGTCGGCCCTTCGACCTCACCTTGAGGCTCTCGGTATAGCCTACTTCTTCGAGTCATCGCCAATCGACCCCACGAAAACCGAGCGTATTATGAGTCTTGCAGCGCTACGCAACCTGGCGCTGCACCCTTTACTAGAGAATCGCGATAAAATAACTGAAGATACCACTATTGTCTTCTCGAACGATGTTACAGCATGCCCAGATGATATCCTTGAACTTGTCTACCAAAGAAAGTTCCTCAAGGCTGATATGACTTGTGGAATGGACTGGAATGGTAAGAAGCCAAGGTTCTATGATATCTGGATTTCTAGGGGTATAAACGGGGACTCATTTGTGGATGTTCCAAAGGGTAATTGGAAAAATGTCTCGAAGCTGTTTTGGAACGACAAAGACACCCGGGCTCGGTATGATGCAAGACGGCCTTTCCAAGTCTTTGCATGTTGGAACGGTGCTGCAGTGTTTAGTGCTCAGCCCATCATCGAAGGCTTGCGATTTAGGGCTGCCAAGAAGAAAGGTGAATGCCACCAAGGTGAGCCACAGCTGTTTTGCAAAGACATGTGGTACCGCAACTATGGGAAGATTGCAGTCGTGCCATCCGTTAACTTCGAGTATAAGCTCCATATGGGAATGCCATTGAAAGAGAAGATGGGCTTTACGTCAGATATCGTCTCACAACAGGATCCAGCTGGAGACGTTATCGAATGGAAACATGATCCTCCGGCTGAGGTTAAGTGTATTTCAGCTTGGAATAAACAGTACTGGGTTCCATGGAACGAGTCATTATCATAGCACTTGCATTTCAAGCTATTCCACGTTTATTTAATGAGTGAATATATATAAATGCTTGTCTGGAATACACGTGGTTTAAGTGCAATTGAATTGATTTCGCTGCTGTATTTTCTAGGCTATGTTAGCAATGCACTGTTAATAAGTCCAGCAAGAACACGGGCTAAACGGCCACTACTACCTTAAGAACCCGCGCTATGATTGGGGCAAAGACCGATTGCTGCATTTAAGAATTACCATCATGGGATACGTCGACATCTCAGGTGCAGTGGAACACGCTACTGTGATAGTCGCTAAAACTGACGTAGCCGTTTCTCCATCGAGAACACCAATGAGACAGAGTCAGAAGGTTATGATCGCCACTTGATGGATCTCCCCAGGATCAATATGATCTGGTTCTTAGATTTATCCCCCGTAACCTAAAGACAGTCACTGTTAATTTCTCGGGCTCCCCCGTCACTTTGTCGCCTTCCGCCGATTCTGTTCCCGCCTTCTTACAGGGTTCATTTGCCGGACTAGAGGTTGGATACGGTGATGTGCGATCAACTCTGCCCGACATCTTATCACCAGATGTGTCACTAGCAGACCCCAAATAGATTGCACCTCCAATTCTGTCTATAGTTAGATGTTAATTTCGCTTAAGCCACGGCGCAAAGCTCACCTCAACCAGTCAAGTACAGTCAACGAAGTATATTATATTCAATACAACAGACGCCTGATAATCTATCGTGAACTATTGACTGCACGTATTGCAATTCTAACACTGGAGGGTTTATCACACTGATCCTTGCGCTCTAGGCTCCTTTGGTCTAGTTACATCTGGTCCACGTTCTATAGAGTCGCGTTGCATAAGTTCGGTGGCAGTTGAATTCTCTACTTCAAGTATAGCCTTTTCGGCCGATGACTTTTCATCCTCGAATACTAAAGTATCACGATGTTAGTAACTTCAACGATATTGAATATCAAGTGTCGTAAACTTACAGAATGTTGCTTCTTCAAGGGTTCTACCAGATGTCTCTGGGAAGTAAAAGTACACAAAAGCAACTTCAAAAGCGAGAAAGCAGCAGTACGTAAGAAAGTATCGCCAACTTATATTGGCAAGCCCGATAGGATTAACGAAGGTCGTGAAAAACTCAGCACAACGCGCAAAGAGCTGGAAAATGGCTATGCCACGGGATCGTTCGGCGTAGGGCCAGATCTCAACCAAGTACGCTAAAAGCCATCGTTAATATTGCGCCACATCATGGGCTGGATTGTGTCACTTACTATAGGTAACTGTATTAAGCGCGAGGCAGTAGGCGGGAGAATATGCGAACAATAGGAAAATGCTAGCCGTACCGGCAGCATCATTTACCTTCCCAGCCTCCTTTGCCGTAATTGCCCTCTCCATACTAACAGTGTAACTAGAGAAGACAACGAGCAGACTAGCTGTACAGGCTAGGTACATGTGTCGTCGTTTGAAGCGACGAACAAGCATAGAGGCTGTAAAGGAGCATACAAGGCTCCAGCAGGATAAGCTGACATTGATAGTCTGCTTGAAATGGGACGAGTCCTTCCCGATGATCTGCAGCAGGTCGCCAAGGTAGTATGAAATCAGGGTCGAGCCAGACCACTGCGTAAACAGACCCAGTATGCAGGTAGTCAATAAACGTCTTCGCATGCCGGCAGTTGCTCCAAGATCAAGCCATGACCTCCTGGTATTCTGCATCTCGATGCGTAATGTTGACTGAATCTGTGCCAACTCAGCCTTCACGAATTCAGACTCCCGGCCCTCAGCATGATATTTCACCAGCGTCTCCATCGCTTCTTGACTCCGGTCCCTGGCGACAAGCCACCTTGGACTTTCAGGAACAAAGAAGACAAAGCAGAGCTGGAGCATTGGGGGCGCAATTTGGAGTAGAGAAGGAATACGCCACCCCCAATTGCTCGTAATGTCGTTAGTGCCGAAGCATATGCCGGCCGCAGTAATCTGACCGAAGAAATAGGAAACACTGAAAAGTGACGTCAAAACCGCTCGTTCCTGGTAACTATTAGCCTAATTTTAATGGACATCGAAGGGTTCATACCTTCGGATATCCCAGTTCTCCAATCAGGGAGGAGCCTGATACTAAGCAAGGCGGGATGCCGAAACCAAGGATTAAGCGAGCAGTGATATAAGAACCAGCTATAAATGTTCAGTTAGGTTTTTTCCTGATTGTCAAACCCAGAGTGATTGTACTTACCAGAATTGGCAAATCCTTGTACCAGAGACGCAATGACCATAATGAATGACCCAATGAAGATGGACCAACGTCTCCCGAGTCGATCGTTGATGATGGGGATGAAGTGAAGCGAAAGAATGGCACCTAAAGGGTAGGCGGCTGCAATAATACCTTTGAGGGATCCTTGAGGATTGTCAAAATCTATTGACGCATTATTTGTCAGCGAAGCTTCTCGCCCAAAGGCCAACCCAATGACATACAATCGATCCATGAAGGTAATATCTGCATGGCATTAACCATCTGTGAATGAAAGCCAGAAGTCATCTGAATGCCCATACATGTCGGTATAAGCATAAAGTAGAGATTGCGTAGGTTTGGCTTCCGATACCACGGGACCGTATCTTGATTGGCAAGATTGGTAACAATGGTATTGAAGTCACGTTCTTGTGCGCTTGACAAAGGCGCCTCAACCGCTGGACGACTCATACTGGCTCAATACCGTTGGAGGACAGAGGGAAAATGGATGCAGATCTGGAAGACCTTTCGTTGGTGGGTTGGAGGGTTGGAAAACCTGCAAAACATCCGACTTGGAACCTTGTTATTTTATGCAATCGCCTGGAGGTGAAATCGTCCGCGCGTCCTTCTGCTCACTAAACCATGATCTATTCTGAGTCACGGTCATGCATTATCTCGCATATGCGCCGGCCTTCTGTTGGTTGTGTCCTCGTGATTTATCCGAGTGTGCCGGGTATGATATTGGCTAAATCACGTCTCAGTTTCCATGCACTCATCACCAA
The DNA here is from genome assembly GCA_019054715.1 of Fusarium sp. S19/10. NCBI lineage: Eukaryota > Fungi > Ascomycota > Sordariomycetes > Hypocreales > Nectriaceae > Fusarium > Fusarium sp. S19/10. The sequence continues at coordinate 108,826 of JAHKNZ010000056.1, read as the reverse complement.
CAGTTTCTGCTTTAAGTTAAGATCAGCACTCGCTGGGGTTGCACCAGCGAGGTCCTGTTATCTCGGCAGTCGATTAATCACAATCACACAGGAGAGAGGTACCAAAGGGATTTGGCAAAGTATAGGGTTCTGCTGGAACTCGGGCCGCCTTTTCCCCAGCCCAACAATGATGGTGGGTTTCTAGGATGAACCATGTTTACAGTGTCTCCACTTCATTTGGGTAAAGCAATTCAGAATAGCAGCAACTCACGATCAACATGCAGCATCAAAGTAACTTGAAGCCGCATCGCAGTGAGTCAAAACCAACACGCCCAACTTGTGGGGGTTAACTATTTTGAGCTTTTTCCCAAGCGCAAGCCCTGAAGTGGAGCTTAACCCTTGAGCTTAAGCTTGAGAGATAATTGGCAGGGCAATTAGCCAAGTCCAAAGCCTGTATCTTCTTTGCATTCATTCTTACTTCTCCACCGGCAATCCAACATGACACTCGATCATCACGGACCATCTGATATACGCTTTATATTGAAATCGAAAGAAGATGTCAGCTATCGTTGTGCGAACGTGATAAGTCTAAGAGAATCTGGGCCTCCTGAGCTTTTTCCTTGTCATTTTGGTCCCGCAGCGCCTAACAATACAAAGGTTGTAGTCTCAGTATTATGCTATGATTACAAGGATCCGAAAGAAGGAATACAACACTCCTGTGCCCCCCTGAAAAACTGACCTTCCCGACCGACCCACACCGTGAGCATCTTGATTCTGACCATTGGTACATCAGAGAATTTTTACAAAAACGTTATGCACGTGCCTTGCCAGCCAGTTTGATGAGATCATTATTCTTACGATTCCTCGTGATCTTATGAGAGTTGAAAGGCACGAGAGGCTAGTGGTGATATCCTGTGTTTCGTTGATGACGACATAGTGTGGCCCAGTAATGAAGTGTTGCTATACCTCCTCCCAGGGTTCGACAACCCGAAGGTCGGAGACGTAGTCGGTCACCAAAGGTGATTGGCGTCTCTAAACCGTGGTATATTTAGAGCTGACCCACAAGAAGTGCTTGGATGCTGAAAGAACGTCAGAACCTCGATGCCCCGACACCTTGGGAGGTAGCAGTTATCCGTAAACTGTCAAGGAACAATGAGAAGCAAATGCTTCTTCTTGCCAGTGACGGTGGTATAGGGTGCTTAACGGGTTGAACCATGCTGCTTCGAACTGTATCTATAAAGCCGGGTACATTCTTAGATGAGTGGACAAATGAACTATTCTGGTGTCGACTCATCCAGTGCGTGACAACCGGTGGGAATTATTTCACCCAAACCCTCCTGAAGCTGAAGTGATCCCCGAGGTCAAGACTGACTCAAACTGCAGTGGCCAACTTATTCGTTGGTGGCGTAATGGATTTCAGGCTTTCATCATGCAGGTTTTCGTCGATGCTGGGTTTCGAACCATCTACAGAAGAGATCCTTATTTTGCCCGAAAGCTTGCGGAGGAATTGGGCCGGCCTCTTGTCACACTTATTCGCCTTGCTGGCTTGGTATTGTCTATTGTATACTGACCCCGAATCTTGTAAGTGGAACTTCCTATCCCTGCAAGACATTACTAATGGGAATTAGGTGTATTCTTCATGATTTGGTACCTATCTCAAGTATCTAGGGGGTATCGGTCTTTCCTTCGCCAATTCCCTTGGGTGTGTGTAAAGAACGTATGGGTTGCTATTGCAATGGCTTATTATTATATCATTCTGAACTACTATGGGCTACTTGCTGTAAGTCAAGAGGGGTGGTTGACTCGCAATGACAAATGAGACTCCAGGACCTTTCTTCCGGTGGCATCCGTTATTTTGGTACGCTTTACAATCCTCTGTAGTAGGAAGGACAGTCAAGCCCATAAGATACATGATGACGCCAATGCTTACATGATATAGAGAATGATAGCATTGTACAGAATGCTAGACTTAAGTAGTATAGAGCTTAACATCCCTACCGGACTGCTCTGCTTCAGCAAGCAGCTTTCTGTTATCCTTCTTAAGCAAAAACTTCATGAACAATGATGCAACAATACTGAGCGCAGAGAAGGCCATCATAAGTAGCATAGCCATTACGTAGCGTGGCCCATCTGATGCAGGGAAGAAATAAGGGCTCCAGATGTTGCCTAGTTGCGACAGCAAATTAACAATAGCTGTCGCGCATGCTCTCTTCTCGGGCGATTGATTCAACGAGGAGGCAGCCCAGGAATAAACTGCGGCATTGGCAGCAAAAGCGCCGGCGCAGTAGAAGAACGATGCGGCATACCTGGCAGCATTATTGAGGGTTGCCACTAAAATGATGAATCCGATGATGGCGAAGACCATTGGGACGCTGATATGGTAGCCGCGCTCGTTGAAACGATCACTTGAATAAGCCACCAAGAACGAAACAGCGGCACCGAACAGATATGGAGGAGCCGTGAGGACTAGTGTGATGGTACGATTGCCGAGATTCATGGAGCGAACGATACTAATGAAGAATGCAGGTTAGCGATCGGACCAAACCGTTTCCAAAGGTAGAGAACAAGGGTTAGTACTGACGTGGGAAAGAAGCTATTGAACCCGTAGGCCGTGTGATTGGCACATAGGATGATTACCTGTGAAAGATTGGTCAACGGTTAATTTTATTTGAGACGTGGCATAGAAACTTACAAAAATCCAGGTTCGAATATCCTTGACAGCAAGACCAAGACCATGCCAGACAGAGCGGTCGGTTTCGGGCAGAGAGACGCGATCCAGGGCAATCCTTTGGATAGCTACCTGACGCTCGTGATCTGACAACAGCCACTTCTGGCTCCCAGTTGTGGACTCAGGAAAGTCTGGAAGCAGGATGAAGGCCAAAACGGCGGCAACAACGCTACCGGCACCCTCCAAGATGAAGAGCCACTGCCAGCCATGAAGACCGGCGGTATCCGATAGACCCGCGAATATGCCTGCTGCAATAAGGCCGGAGAAGGCCGTAGCTATGGCAAGACCCGAATAGAGGACCGCAGTGCGAAGGGCGAGCTCCTTGCGGGTATACCAGGAAGAAAGCATAAAGAAAGCCTGTCACCGCATCCGTATGTCAGTGCTGAACTGTGGAACTTGGTCTAGGACCCAAGTCGGATTGAGTAACTTACACCTGGGAAGAATGGTGCCTCTACAACACCAAGAACAAATCGTACTGCGATCAAGCCTGAGAAGCTGGTCACTCCAGCAGTGGCAGCCGAAACACAAGACCAGACAATGACGCATGATGGTAGATATATACTCGGGCGGACTCTTGTAAGGATCATGTTGGAAGGAAGCTGTGCGAGCATGTAGCCAACATTGAGAATAGATACTGCGATGTTGAATTGATTGTTCACGAGACCGAGGTCTGCTTCGAAGTCGTCAAGACGGGCCTGCCTATGACCGGAAAAGATTAGACCAGGTCCAATTGACCAGAAGCAATGGAGCGCATTTGATAGATACTTACGCGATGTTGTTTCTGTCAAGATAGTTAAACATATAAAGAATCCAAACCATGGGCATAAGTGTCATGTCAAGCTTGCGAACAAGACTCTTCTCGCTCTGCTTCCATTCAGGTGTTTCATGATCGACAACGCCATTTTCGGACTCCTTGTTCTTCAGGCGGTTCTCTTCATGAGACATCTTGGCATGAACAGAAATATGATTGTCTTGAGGAACAGAAGAGATGTTCTTCTCCGCCGACACGTTAACAATGATAATGAGGTTGAAATGTCTGAAGAAATAGATTGGAAGATTTGAATGAACTTTCTGATGAGATTCTCGTGCTGCTGTAGAGAAGATAGTTATTGAAGTTAGGGATGCTTGGTTCATATACCCATAAACCTTGCATGCGGTTCTCACTCTCCCACGATTTTGCATCGGCATGGGCACAAGCGTGCGGGGCCCCGGATTAGTACATCTGGGGCAGGCTAATCAGGTATGGGGAAAAGTGTGGGGAAATTGTAGTCCGATGATGAGCGATCGGACGCCGATCGGACTGCAGATGGATGGTAGAGTGTTGACTGATCGGACTTCTGCAAGTCCGATCGGTCACTTGGGTATCATTCCGGTTCGGAATGCCAATCTGATGATAACGTAACGAACGTTGAATTGATTACTTATTTAACGGTAGAGTCTCTTCGATGATAGACGAAACAAATACAACAAAGCAACAACAAAGCAACAGCACTACAACACTCTAGAACCAGGAAATCCAGAAACAACTATCTGTCAATATGTCTAACGGGAGCACCAACGGTCACAGCAATGGGCACAATGCCTCTTCCATCTCCAACGCTACCAAGCTTCGTCAGAGGCTGGAATCCAACGATATACTGGTCGCACCAGGTGTTTACGAAGGCTTCAGTGCACGCATTGCACTTGAGGTGGGATTTGAATGTCTTTACATGGTAAGACTGGCCTTTGACCTCTTGATCACCTGAGTTTAACTTGCAATACAGACCGGAGCTGGTACTGTCGCATCCAAGCTTGGCCAGCCCGACCTTGGATTCGCGTCTCTTAACGACATGCGCGAACACGCCGAGATGATCGCAAACCTCGACAGATCTGTTCCTTTGATCGCTGATGCCGATACCGGCTACGGTGGCCCCAATATGGTGGCTCGAACCGTCGCACAATACCACCGCTCCGGCGTTGCTGGCCTCCATATTGAGGATCAAATTCAAACCAAGCGATGCGGTCACCTCGGTGGCAAGGCCGTGGTCGATGTCGAGACCTTCGAACAGCGCATCGCTGCCGCTTATAAAACTCGCAAGGAACTTGGTTCTGACATTGTTATCATTGCCAGAACCGATGCTCTGCAGACACATGGCTTCGACGAGGCTATTCGCAGGCTCCAGGCTGCCGTCAAGGCTGGCGCGGATGTCGGCTTCCTCGAAGGTATTACCACAGAGGAAGAGGCTCGAGAGGTATGCAAGATCATGGCTCCTACGCCTATGCTGCTGAACATGGTGGAGCATGGAGCGACTCCATCGTGGACACCCGCTGAAGCTGCGGAGTTTGGGTTCAAGCTTATCATCTTTCCTTTTGCATCCATCGGCCCGGCCTATCAAGCTATCAAGGATGTATTTACTCAGATCAAGGAAACGGGAAGGACTGGGTTGGATAAGAAGTTCACCCCCAAGAAACTTTTCACTATCGTGGGATTGGAACAAGCGACAGCTCTGGATAATGGTGTTGGCAGCAGCCTCTATAGCAAGGTCTAAAGTTTAAGAAACTTTGTAAAGAGTCTTTAGGCTATTGAATAGTATCAGGATATTCCAAGCCTTTGTTACCCTTGCATTTCTGCGCCTAGAGACACTATTATGTAATGTTATTGCAAAAGTACTTGAGCTCGTATTGTAAAATCGTAGGATATATATATCTTTACTGATTCTCTGTTTCATTGCTGGAAAATAGTGTATTCTTAATCTGACAGGTTAAGCTTATATGCGTTAATGCAATTACTGGGTTCTAGCATTCTTTAACACGTCATAGCGGAATTAGCGCTAGCATCACTTCGTCCCCGCCGCATCGGACATCTAAAATGTCCTCCTTTACATACCACTCTACCCCATGTAAATTCCATCGCTGACCTAATACCAGTGGCCTCCAAATTTCACCAATTCTCCGTCAGTCTTTGGATCCTGATTGGCTTCCCTTGGGGAGATTATCGCCCCCGATGCAATCATCTAGAGGAATAGAAGATGAATCTGGACCTGGCCGATCCGATTTCAGTGCCGATCAGGCCGATAAGATGTCCAGTCGCCGAAAGGCGTGTAATGAGTGTAAACAGCAAAAGGTGCAGACCCTCTCAACATTCTAACATTATCAACCCACTACCTGGTACTGACCATCCACACAGCTTCGATGTGACCTTGCCTCTGCACAGGTTTTGACGGAGTCGGATTCTTGTACTCGATGCAGACGTCTCGGACTTGGCTGTAGAATTGACGATGGCTTTCGTCGGACTAGAAAGCGAAGGTAAAGTCTAAGTCAGGTAACGGCGGAAGCCATGCCGAATGTTTATTCTCACCAAATCTGTAGGCAATCGACGGACCTGGAAAGTGAGGTACAGAGCTTGCGAGAGCAGTTGCGAGCCAGCCAGAGCAACCCATCAAACTCATCCCAGCATAACGAAACCAACTGGCCCGTTCCAGCGTCCGTCGGGACACCTGGTGCTGTGTTTAATACATTGAACCAGACCGATACTGGTCTCAATTTCTCCCCAGTGAGGCACGAATCTTCACCAGGATCTATAAACTTCCCACCTGCCAACTTGGGCAGCTCTGTAACTAATGATACGGACCTGCAATGTCTTACGACTCGTCCTGGTAATGACCAACCAATTCACGATCGCGCCTCGTTTTTCCCGTTAGCACGGCCACGAGCACTTGGTAATATAATTCTTCAAATAGAGGAGATTGACGAGTTGTTCAATATGTAAGTTTATAAGTTGCTAGTCGGCCCTTTAGCAGATACCCTTTGTTTCACCTTGCCAACCTTTTCCATACCCGCTTAGGTATATCAAGTACAACCATCCGTACCTTCCTCTCATCGATGAGGAGAAAAGCCCACACGATTACTATGAAAGATCGGAGTTGCTGTTCTGGGTAATTATGGCCGTGGCAGCAAGACGGCAGAAATCACAGCCGACCCTCCTACCAAGACTGGCTAGAAATGTAACGGACTTGTTGTGGAAAACCCTACGGTCCATGTCATACTCCATCTCGACCATCCGTGCCCTCTGTCTCTTGTGTACTTGGCCATTTCCCACAAGCAGCAGCACATCAGACCCTACATTTATGCTTGTTGGTACCATGCTACAAATGAGTACGCAGATGGGTCTTCATTGTGCCCTTGATGCTCAAGACTTTGTCAAAGTTCCATTACAGCTTGATGTATCTGAGCGTTCCGAATGGGCACAGACTTGGGAGGCATGTAACATTGTAGCTATAAGGTTGGTCTTGGCACTGAGCAGTTTCCCATTTTCCACCCAAGTAGGCTTTAACCCCATACTGACCTACAATCGTTTCGATTAGTGTGAGCATTGGTTGTGGCCTACCGCTGTTCTTCCAGATGTACGAGTCTCCGTCGGCCAGTCACTTCGAAACCTCTCCAGCTGATTCACCTTTTTATTTGCGACTTCAAATAGAAAGATTCAAGCTTCGTGTCTCCTCATCATTTGCGAGGCCAATGCCGACAGATGCTGAAGGCGTCTTGACGCGTGAACGATCGACAGTGTATAATCTACTGAATTCGGATTTGGATGAGCTTGAGAAGCGACTCTCTGGGTCCTGCGGTAAGTACTGAATCTATGTTCTACAAATATTCGCATTTTCTCATCCCCCTGTCAAGACATCGAGACTTGGTATTGCAAGGCTGCAAGACTACATCTTCAGGCCTTCTACCTTTTCGACCACCCTGCAATGGATGGCTACAAAAGCCGAATTGTAGCACTGTTCTCTACAGCCTACAATCTCATGGACCTCAGCCAACGACTTAATGAACGACCCCAAGGATTCTTTGACTATTACCCTTTCTTCTGTTACCAGACATATGTCAACGCCGCATTCGTGCTGCTTAAAATCCTTACAAATGGATTTTTCAACACCATCATAGATGTAAAAGGTGGCAAACAACTTCTTGAGTCTGCTATTACCGCACTTCGGCAGATGAGTGTTGTGAACAACGATCTACCGGCTCGGCTAGGTGATATCATCGGCTTCTTTTGCGCTCTCCCTGATCCGGCAGTTGTCGGGGGTGTTACACTCAGTGATTTACAGTTAAAACAAGTCAGAAATAGACTGAGTATGAGCGTGGTTTACGATTGCTTGTGGACATGGAGGAGGCACTTCCAAATTCATCAGTCGGATACTGATAGAAGCAACGATATACAAGATAAGTTCTATTTCACCTTGTCCTCCAGTATGCTAACATAATAAGGTACGACCTTTACTATATTCCAATGGAATGCAACCTACCTTAGGTATAAGTTCCTTTCAGGCTATAAATAACTGCTTGGATATAGACTTCCTTCTATAGTTAATATTATATTAGCTTTATTAGCCTAGGGCGCGATTCAGTCTACATAAGCTTGAGATGGGATATGGGAGCTAGGAGCGACTACAGAGGAACGATTGAATGCAATCGATAACGATGCTCCGATGGTGGCCCTTCCGAGATATCTGTACTTATACAGCTCAACTGATTGGCTGCAGTCGCAGTGCCATCCGAATTAAACGGTGATGCAACGGTGGCGTGTAATGATGAGCGAGTAAAAAGCAGACTAGTTGGCTCGGACTACATCATTTTGGCTATTACTATTTAGCCGAAGGGTGTCACTGAAAACCCTCTTTATGTCCAATCCACTCTACTAGCTAGAGGATGAAGCAATAGCACGTTGGACTTGGCATACTTGTTAAAGGAAGAGCACTCACTAAATGTGCAGGGGTCCTTGTCTCCGTCGCAGACAGCGGTTGTGTGTCCTTCAAATGGAACTGCATTTAACCACAAAGACACACAAAATACTACGTGCCTTGATTCAGGTCACCAACATTCAAACACAGGTAAGACTGACTCTATAAAGAAAGAAATATACTAGTATTAAATAGTTACAGATGGCGAAGTTCTAAAACCGCATCCCCTCATCCAGTAGAATACATCTTGCTGTGTTGCACTATGAGCTACAGTGTACTGAGTCCAACGCGAATGAGTTAGGTCGGTGAACCCACTCGGGCATGCAATCGTCATCGCTATTGTTGATCCATTCACCTTGAGGACTGCTGGCAATAAACCAAATCCTAGTATCTCCACTCTCAGGAATAGTGAATGAGAAACCTGCGTTTACCCATACTTTTGTCTGAGCCGCACTCGTAGGGTATCTGTTTCCGATCCTGTCATCATCTTGGTAAACGCGGACATACGGAACCAAGCTATAACCACTATTTTGACGAATCGAGTAGTACTGATCCCACTTCCATCTATAAGAACAGTAGAAGCGGGTGCCAGGGCAGGCCTTGACATCCTGATAAATCCACATGCCCTTGTCGAAGTCGAATTGACCAGTCTGGAAACGATAGGAAGCATCACCCTCAGCACCAGGAACGACCCTAAAGGCGACCGGGTCTTTGCCGCCAGGGTTAGGATCCGCTTGCCACGGAGTGAATTTGTCGTCATTGAATCCAATGGAGGTGTCGTATGAGCAGGTGGGAGCTGGCTCAATATTGGTCTCGCAGAAGCAGCTTGTTTCGTAGGTTTTGAAAGAGGTTTCGTCCGGGCTGAGCTCAGTCACGGTGCCTCGATAGAGAGTGCATTGCATGTTTTTCTCGTAAAGGAACGTCACGCAGTTACTCTTCTGCATGCAAGACGTGTAGCAGTCGAGAAGAGAGGAAGATGAGCCTTGACCCAAGTATCTCCAATCGTCGGAACCACTCCACGCGTATCCCTTTGCGCCACACACAGACCCTTCAGGTGAAGGCTTCTGTAGGTTGTTGACGCAGCCGGAGGCAGCTTCGGAAGTGGTCGCAGCGGTCGTTTCGGTGGTGGCCGTAGCATCATCAGTGGTGGCAGTCATATCTTGAGTCGTGGTAATCGCATCTTCCGTTGTGCCGGTAGTTTCTTCAGAAGTGGTCGCAGCAGTAGTTTCGGTGGCTGCAATAGTATCTTCGATGGTAGTCGTGACGTCTTCCGTCGTGGCGATAGCCTCTGCAGAAGTGGTGGCAGCCCTGGCTAGTACATTTCGAGCATCTCTTCGGGCACGGCCTCTAGGGACAAACTCAACAGCAACTTCAGTGGTGGTCTGAAGAGGCTCCTCGGTGTAGGTTGCAGTAAAGGGATCATCATAGACAGGAGGCTCTGGGACGGGGCATTCCGTTGTGGTGGTTGCGTCAAGAGTAGTGCCAGTGGATGAGTAGCTCTCGCTGGTAGTGGTGGTAATGGCAGTTGAGAGGGCAGAATCCGTGGTGGTCGACTGCTCGCTGGCAGTGAGAGAGGTCTCGGTTGATGCACCAGAGAGTTCCTCAGTCGAACTCGACTCCTTCGTTTGAGTCGTAGCAGAGCCAGTTGCGACACTTGACTCAGTAGTGGTCAAAATGGCTGCAACGGAGCTGGAAGAGGGGCGGCATGGTCCAGCATCAACCAAGGAGCTGAGGACTGCAGCAATGACAAACGAATGAACGAGAGGGCGAACCATCTCTACAGCAATTGTGCTATTTTTCGGTTATACAAAAATCGCGACAATGTGCGGAAAAGAAAGATGAAGGTAGATGTGGATTTAATGTTCGTTTTCCCTCTAAATTTGTCCCAACGGTCAGTCTTGTTCTGGCTTGGTTGTTATGATTGAGTGCAGATCAACTGAAACTATTGATAAGTAGTTCGCCCGGAGTGTGTCAAGTGCCTCGTTAGTTGACTGTTTTTAGAAAGGTTTATCGATAGTCTGGACGCCAGCTGAGCTGAACCCGTTGATTTGACAGGGATCATCAGGGGTAACGCCAGAATCATTGGTTCTAAAGTCTCAGCGCCCAGGTGGGAAATTAGTGGCGTTCGAGTACTCCTCCTACCCTACAAAGAAAAGTATTTTCTATCTCAGGCCATTTCTTGATCTACAGAAACGGGAATCTTACCGGGGACTTGCTCCAGGTTAACGTCTAAGTATATGACGTCAAGGCCCTGAGGTGACGTTCGCCGTTACCAAGCTTTACGTGGTATTGACATTTTCAGTGCATCTCGACCTGGAATCACAAGAATAAATCGTTTTGTTACATCCGAGGTGAAAACATTGATTGTGACTGAACAACCTTTTCCCAGTCTGTGATGATGGTCGATCAATGTAGATCATGCAGTATAAACCATCCCGGTATGCTAGTACAGACAAACAAATCCGGCGTGCATTGGATGAGATGGACTTGAACGTTTCAAAATGCATTTCTAGCGGCAAACATTCTCTTATGTTTGATGTTTGGTTATTGAACTGCACAATCAATCAATCGTTTTCTTGACCTTAACCCTTTGAACTGCTGTGCCTTTCTCACGAGCCTCAAATGCCAGTTCTGTTTTTTTCTAAACCCTCAGGCACAAGATCAAGTGGACCAACAATCTTCCGTCAAGGCCGCCGCTACATAGAGATTTAAGTCGCGCTGTGTGTGAAGCTGCTATGACTTTTAACAATAATGCAATAGTCAACGGATACGGGAAAAATGATGCGACACGACTCTTCAAGGTCGAAAGTAATAAGACGGACTCCCTGTATCCTTACAATTGGGCAACTCGAGTCACTTGAAGCTGATCAACTGGTAGTTTTAAATTTCATAACGAAGGCGAATGCGGCCGTCACGGTGGATGATGGAGTAGCGTAATCACTGTACTGTTGATTGAATTTGCGCGCCTTTATGGCTGGACATTACAAAAATTCAAACGGCGGTGCCACCACCGCTCGGTAGCTTGGAGCATGCTGTGTTGTAAGATTCCTAACTTAAAAAAAATAATAAAACAATCCATTCCATGCCTTGAGTCGCAAAAAGCTTTTCACTTCGTTGGGCCTGCAGTAAACTCGTAAATGAAATTTTCACCTCCCAACCTAACTCTACTCTTCAACTACGAACCGCTCTCTGCAATAGAGTTTCGGCGATGCGTCACCAGGCACACTGTGACAGGCCCCGCCAAACTGGAAACTTCTGGCAATTTTAAAGACCTTAAAGACCATTATAAACAAGCTAACATTCAGCTCGGTTTCTCATTGCGGTTCCGAAACACAAAGCAATCGAAGGAACCCTCACAATGGCCGCACCCTCACTTCACCGGTTTTCCGACCTCCCGACCGAGCTCCGTCTTCAAATCTGGAACTCGGCTTGTGTTCCACGACGCCCGAATCGACACGCCGTACACTACATCGACGTGGAAAAAGAGAACTCTTTATCAGGTCATCTCAAGGTTTTCCATCGCGGCTTCGGAGACGAGGAGACGAAATCCGCATGCCTAATTGACGCTGGGCTATGGATAGCTTGCAGAGAGTCGCGCGATGTAATGACCAAGCAGTGGCTTGCCATTCATAGCGAAAGCTCTGGAACGTTGGCGAAGATGTTGATCAGAGGAAATCGCGAAAAGAACGGCCAGTGTCTTGTTAGCCCGTTTCGAGATATGTTTTGCCTTAAAGCCAGGGATTGGAATATCGACCCGGGTAGCTCTAGAGCTTGGCAGATGTTCATCATAGACACTAGTGGCCCCAGCGATACAATCAGGTCACAAAACCCTCCAGAGACCTGCCACTTCAAACGTTATTGCACAATCAGCAACATCGCGCTCGAGTTCGATCCATCCTGGGTTGTGGATTTCCCCGAGACCTATTACGATCTGATGAAAGAGGCCTCTCCACGTGGATTTCTCTCGCGACTCATGTACTACCGGCTGCATGGTAGCGAGCCTGGATTCAAAGTTTGGCTAATCGACAAGGACACACAATGGTCGTGGGATCCGCAATGGGGCATCCATCGGGGACTGAGACCGGGTCAAACCGTTGATTTCCCAGTCGATAGATTCAGCGACTACGACGGAGATTACACCGAAGCCAACCTAGTCCTTCGATGCAAATGGTGTGCGAACGAGAGATCTGGAATACTTGATGAATTCCTATACAAGGTTTCATGGCTTGGTGCCCATTGCGTGGGCATTAACGGTGACGAAGACTACGAGTTAGACCCGGGCTTCTTCTCGATTTATGACATTAATGAACAGGCCAGGCTTCTGGTGCGCCCGGGTAATCAAGTTGAACTGTGCAACAAGGACCATTGACCGGATCCTCCCCCCCCAGGGCTCGGACTCTGACTCAGATATGGGATTCTAGATAGTAAATTCTTTAATCTCAACTCAACACAGCTGTCACCGTTCTCTCATGATATGTCACTGTTTAACCACAGCAGCATGACCAGCAAATCAACTCAAACTTCAACCCAAACGTAATGCAATTGTCCACGTGAAAAGTTTGCTCGGCATGATGACAGTGTATGTTGTCCTCAACGAGTTATTCTTGACTCCGGTACTTGTTTAGCTCTGCCTCAATGCGGGGAATCTATCAAGTCACAAAAGTCGCGGCAAATGCAAAACTCTTTGATGTCACGAATTATCTGCTACCTACACTATACTGTGTGCACATACTACTGCAGTTCCCTTTTCAAATCTCCTGAGGGGTCCAGCCTTCAGCGCGAATATGATATAAGAACAAAGTGCCCTGTGTTATACTTCATCCCCATCAACACTTTACTTTCTCTCAGCTGTTGGGAGTCCAATACCTCTTCTCATCACTCATCGTACAGAATCCTCTGTTATCCTATTATCCTTGCGAACAAGAAGATTGAGGGCATCCCTCGTGATAGGCGTAGCCCACGTGCCCCACAAAGACTCGAATAGATGCTCCAATCGGTCAGCAAACTCCGAGACAGCGGGCTTCGTTCCGATGGCATCGACAGATTCCCAGGAAACATGTAACTACTCAGCATGACAGGTGCGGTAAAGCGTCTCGTACTCATGATCGGGCAGTGCGATCCAACGAACGTTGTGGTCAATCAACCAAAGTCTAGGTAGATCTGGGCCTTCCATAATCATAAAGTCCTCAATCCAGTTGTAAATGGCACTGAGCGAGTCTGAGTCAGGCCATTCTGAAGGGTGGTTAACCCAACTACTCTGAAACTCCAAAGCCACGCTCCAGCTGTCAACGATGATCTTCTGTCGAATATTGATAGATGAACCCCGTAGTGACAGCTCGTTCAGAATTACTGTCATTGGGCTGTCGTTTCGGATACAGAGTGTGTCTCTATTCGGGAAAACCATTGTGGTCAATTCATTGTCCTGACCGTGGGGTTTAACCCTCAATGGAAAGTTTCCATCAGTCCATTCGGTTGAAGATTGTGCTTGGACAAGGTTCCAGCTGCCAATTTCGTGATACTCGGCGATGGCGAGTCTGGACTCTTTGCAAGCAGTCCAGAGTCCGGCATCCCAGAGGTATGCCGATGTGGTACCTCGGGTGGGGTCATCACTGAGCCGTTTGAGACCGCTGAAATGGGCAATTCAGGGTTCGTCGAATTCTGGGTCATCATATTCCCATTCCCCCTCGACTGTATCAAGATGAACGTAGTGAAGACCGCATTCAGTGGTCGTGCGAGGACGGCAGGCCGCTTTCCAAATCATGATGCGGATCTCGGGAGGCAAAGATGGGAACTTGTGAAAAGTTGAAATTGGTGCTGCGAGGCTCGACGGACTTGCGGTGCCCTCTTGGGCATCGTTAGGTTTCATTGGATTATCCATAATCTTTGTAATAGGTTGGTAAGCCTTTTGGGAATGTATCTAGATGTACCTTGCTTGCGATTTGAGGGTGATAGACGGAGAAAGTAGACGAAATGTAGCAAAAGAAATTGAGATAGAGATAAAAAGAAGGGTCCGAGTATTTATACTAGGCTGTAACATATAATTGCTATTTGTTAATGGACTAGGCAGTGGTAGAGCGAACGGACAGTGACAATGAGAAGCAGTGGCACAAACTGCTCTAACGAAGGACAGTTCATTTCCGTCTGAACAAAAGGGATCAGCAGCCATGTGATTTTCATGAACCAGTCGTTTGTTAACTAGATCTCTATTCGTGCTAACTTCCATATTCGGAATCAGGTTACTGCTCACAATGCCAATGTTGTGTTCGTTGGTTTGTATTTGTGCTTGACTATTCAAGGTAAAATGGGAACACGCAGCATCCGTAACCATTTCGCCAAGTCTGAACAGCTGCCTTGACAAGAAAACTGTTTGTTCGATATGCGTGTATCGATCTGTATCTTCTTTCTATTGAAGAATGCATTTACGTAAGTTCTAGACTTGGATGTTTGAAGTGCAAGCGACCGATTACCTGTATTTGAGCTACAGCAGTAGCATATCATTTGATCCTAGCCATCTCTAGTTTGTCTAAATATCACTATCAGTTCGATACAAACGACTGAGGGATATGTCGTAAGAGGCCTCAATCACGTAACCTACCTCAAATTCAGTCTCTTGCGACTTACCGTTCAAGTCGTTCCTCTAGAAGCAATCTTCGCAAAGTCTGCAGGAACATCCAACAGGCATGCTTTGAGAGAAATTGAACTTAGTAGCGAAAGGTGTTTAATTCGAGGTTTCTTTTTCAAGGATCAGGTCCTGAAGTATACAGACAAAACAAGCGAAAGTCGATTGAGTACATAGTAACAATGATTTCCGCAAATGATGGCTTGTTTGAGGTCATAGTGAGATATTTCCCCTTCGTAGTAGATAAAACTGAATAAGAATGACGACAATGCGGTTCAGGCTGCCCTTCACGCAGTTAATGATGATGCATGTAAGATGGCCATTGATGCTATCGAGAAGCATGTAACTCCTGGCCGACGATTTTGGGTCGAGCATTTAGCCCTTGTGTCTCCGAATGACGCCAATAGGTTCGGGGGCACGTGGCTTTGCAGAATTGGCTTAACCTATACATTCAGACCCTACTCTTTTGACCGCTTTGCCTGAGCTTTACAGAGAAAGAAGGTACTAGCGAGCCTTCTCTTAGAGAAAGTTTCCCCATTCCGTTGCTTTAATGGTAATCGGCACTGATAGTCCAATGTCACCATGTTCACCCATGCACAACTTCCACTGGAGACATTTGTATCGGGCACAGAAGGCATAGCTCGTCGTGTATACGCGGAAGATCGTGCTGTAACCTTGAACATAAGTCGACTACTGGATTCTATCCTTGTTGGTATGCGATGGGACCCCTTTACTTTATCTTCTTGGATACTTGAATTCCTTTCGATGACAATGTATTAATTTGTTTCGTTGCAACCTGTAGGTCGTAGCTTATCTAATGATTCTGCTGAGAAGTTTCCGACAATGGTGACAGCCCCTCCTGGTAGTCATAGATATTACCTTCACCTTCCAACTCTGCAGGCCGCCCCCCTCTGCTGTTGCTGGTAACTTGAATGTCACTCTTGGGGCTCATTCTCTGATGCATGTCAGGCGATCTTTGCTCAGTCGTCAGTTCAGATGGGGGATGCGTGGGCCACGTTTGTCCTCCGTTATAAGACGGAGCTACCGGAGACGCCCAGCCTCCTGTCCCAGCCATGACCATATCATTCTGCGGTGGTGGCGCCGCCACAACATGATCCTCGCTGTGATACTTCCGCCTCCTGTAAACAATGACCCCGCATCCTACTAAAGCGAGAATAAATGCTAAACTGCACCCAACGGCAATTCCCGCTATTGCTCCAGTGCTAAGTCCTGATGACGGCTCGCTTGTGTCAGATGGCGGCAGTGGCATTTTGGTACTTGTTGCAGTCGCGCGAGTTGCAGTCCTGTCCCCTGTTGCGGCTGTCCGGTCCATCTGCACAGCCAGGTCTGGAGCGTCGAACCCACCAACTGGCACTGTCTTCGTTGCGGCCCCAGTAGTCTTCCCTCCAATGGCATTTCGAATGTCAATAGGCACAACATACGTCGTTAGGTTGGGCTGATAAGCCCCCCAAATTGCATTGTCTTTGTTCTGCCTACCCAGGTTCATGTTATGTGCGCCCTGGATGATCGGCACGTCGCAAAATTTGTCTGTAGCGTTAGAGTAGGTCCCACCGATAACAAGCATCTGTGCGTCGTTGACCACGTTACAGCTCATCATGCTCTTGGGGTAGGTTCCAGTGCCGTTAAGGTAGGTCGGGTACGGACCCCTAATCCATTGAAAACTTGGGATGGTGAGTATATAAATATCATCGTAGCCTGTTGTGTCTGGAGCGAAACCCCCGCCGCCGTATATGTAACTGACACGATCAGTATTTGGAGGTAGGGGAGAATTGCGTAAGACTCACATGTTGTAGCTTGAATGATCTTCTGGCCAGGCGGCACCACCGCAAAAGCGACGTCTATCGTTTGGAGTATCGCCTGTCGTCTTTTGAGTATACCATTTTGCATTTGCAACATCAAACAGATATATCTGATCCAAAGACTCAGGTGTCAAAGTCCCGTTGCCGTATAAATCTTGACCGCCTCCAAAATACACCAACATTCCACCGTCCCCTGCAGGAATAAATACCATGGCTCCCTCTGCTCTTCCCGTTTCATCGGGTCCAGTGAGGTTGCTCCACGAATTCGATTCCATCTCATACTTAATAAGTCCACTGGAGGCTCTCGGTGGCCCTGACCAGCCTTTGATAGACGCGTTACTAAGCCATCCACCATAATAGTACGCCTCTCCCCTTGAAGAGATTGAGACACCAGCTCCATAGCTAGCGGCTTGAACCTCCTGTGAGGGAGCTCCGAACGAAACCCATTTATTGTAGAGGATATCGTAGCTATAGAAGTCGGGTGACGCTGGCGGTGTGCTATGGTATTCACCACCGTACAGATAAAGCCTTTTGTTGATCGAGTCTTCCCAAAGAATGCCGCCGTTGACGCTTGGGATTGTGTCGTTCTTGGATAGATTGGCGTAGAATGGGGGCATTCCATTTTTGTCGGCGCTTTCAATATCGTTGAACGAAAGAAAAGTGTCTTGAATAAGGTCAATGCACACTTCGGACATGTAGGCTATGGTACTTACTGGTCACGTTGTTCGTTGCATCCTGGTAGTTGATTAGGCCACCATCAATATACAGCCTTCCATCCACTACGGCTGACTGATGACCCCATCGGCGGCAGAAATTCTTGATGGGATCATTCTGCGCGAAAGCGCTACCGCTAAGCAAGCACAGAAGGAGTAGGAAGGATGGGATTACCCACGAGAGCATTGTCGGGGCACCCATGGCACTGCAGTACTGATTTGTATAGTGGACAAGTATTGTTGAAACGATTACAACCCTCACGCTCGCGTAATTATTTCGGAGACTTTTATCTCACATGGCGGAGGGAAGGGCTATAAGTAGTCCCTTTGGGAATAAAACTCACGTATCAAATCTCGATCCAAAGTGGCAATCGGAGCTTCTGGCATATTCGTGATAAAAATCGTAGATGTGACAGCATTCTTGCAGGCATTCATACAGCCACAGGAGACTATTGGAATAGCTATTAGCCACAGTACATTAGCGTCATTATTTAACACTTTACGATGCCTTCTCCAAATTAAGGCTTTTATACTGGTGATGGTCTTTGTACCTTACTGTAGTGTAACACCAACGAAAATGAGAAACGTACGAGTCTTGGTTTAAGTCGACCCATAATAAACGCCGAGCTGAAACGTACATAAGCATTTAGTACATAAGTTATCATGAAATCTACACTGGAATGTCTCACTCAATGGTCCAGCCCTTGGGCGGGGAAGACGTGTAAAGCTGCATTAGCCTTGGTTTCAACCTTCTGCATAAGTCTGGCGTCGAGCTGAGCAACCAATACATAAGCTGTACATACGAAAAGGCGCCAACCATAATGAGCGCATTGAATCAATATCTTAAACAGTTGGTGACTTGAGGTAAGAAGACACATTGGAGATGTTTTTGTAACTGTGAGAATCCTGCTTGAAGTAAGTTTGTGCTATAGCTAATCTACCCGATTCTGAGAGGTGTCCTTTTTAAACTAACATTCAAATAAACTTAATGTTTATACCTACTGAGAACAAGGATGTAATATAATATATGTTATTTTTTCAGGTATCTTACAGACTCGTCTCCTTTGCTAAATAAAAGTTGAAGCTTTGCGTTCATTTTCACTGTTAGTCCTTGTATCGGCCCTATATCTCTCTTCAATCTAAAAAAGGTCCTCAGTTGAGGCAATAAAAATTTCAGCTAAAGTGCTGATTTTAGTATTCTATTAGCTACGTTTGCTTTTCTTTCTTTTTTCGTTTTATTCTTCAAGTTTTATTTTTCAGCTAATATTCCAGCGCGATAGAAAACATATAACCGGGTCGTTACTTTGTCCATACAGCCATGGACGAGTTGAAGTTGGACTGCAGGGATTCTAGATCGACAGTCACCTTTTCCGCCCTGGCAGGCTGGCCTAGACAATCTGGTTGGCAGACGAAGGACAACGCCTGAGACAATTTTCCTCAAAGGCAAGGCGAGATTGAATCCCGTTTTGCTAAGTAATTTGAATTGTAACATGCGGGTCGCCGTCTTCACCTAATGCTGATGATGGAATAGCTCGACTCCAGCGCCTTGATCCACGTCATGTTACCCGCCTCTTTAGACATTAATTGATATTGGACCTACGCAAGGAAGTCTTCCAATCGGGAGACCAAGTGTAGTAAAATCCGCCGCCGTAAATTAAGATCGCGGTGCTGAACCTTGCACAAGACAATCCCCCAATGGCAAAAGGGACCGTGAGCATAGAGGCTAGCACCCCTACACTCGTCCACACGCACATTCTGTGTGTTTTTCCATGTTATTGCGTGACTGAAATGATCGTTGGCAAAGATGATGGGCAGAAAGTCGCTTAGCACAATCACCGTAGCGATTACGGGCAGTATTTTATACCTGCGGCCTAGATTTGCAACGACCCCAATATAAGGATTTGAGTTCAAGGGCATGAGGACGGACTATTTGACCTTGGTCGATGGACGTCGAGACATGTCCGAAGCAGAAATGACGACTGCCAACTCAGATCGCATCATTAGTAGGAGCCGGTTAGTGACCGAATCATATAATTTAGCATGGAAGATGAACGCCCAGCTAAATCGAACAAAAAGTCCGAAAAGGATAAGGCGAACCGGTGCCCAAACCTGTTTTGCGAAGACATCAATCTCTCAAACTCGCTATCTGTCTAGGTAAAATAGTAGTAGAGGATCAGAATTGATACACCCAGTAAGAATTTGGTGTAGCTGGTCACCCTCATTGATAACCCAGAGACGATCGATCTGTTTGACGATCCTACATCGAATTGTTCTGAGGGAGGACCTTAGTGGCGACAAAGATGACTCATCATCTATGTTTTCTTTTCATGTAGGTGGGAATCACGGCTGCACGACGAAATTGACGATTCCCATAAAACGTTTGTAGATAGAGAGTTGGCGCACGCGACCGAGGACTTGATCTTCGCTATGACAGAGAACGGAATTTTTGTGTTGGCAAAGCGGCCTTTCCAGGAGGGTGATGTCGTTGTTTTAGACGGTGGCAAGGTTCCCATTGAGTTGAAAAAGGTTGAGCGACTACGCCAAAGTAGGATAACCAAGGAGTATCACAGTTGGTTTCTTCAGCTTCAGTGGTTGGGTTTATGAAAGGGTTGGCAGATTACGAAGTTGCTAACCCTAAGCTTGAAAATTACTGTAAATCTGAATTATGGAGTCTCGAGTTTCAGGGAGCTGGTAACAATACCCACCTTTATTATTTCCAGGGCACAAGGCTTCAGAATATACCTTCGTACCTTCCCTTTTGAGAAGTAAGCAGTCATAACGGCAGGCAATAAAGGGATCGGTGTGACTCATCACGATTTACAAAAAGTAGCGCATTGAGTCCTTTACATCTTCCTCAGATTCTATTGTTATAGATACAGAAGGGAATTGTCATGTTTTTCTCAAGACCAGCATATAGACTCGACCATTCCAACAGATAGACAACAAAGGACGCATACGACAGATAATCGTAACGAGTATGCCCCATCACCAAACTCGCGGCAGGCTGCGCGACGTCATACCAGAGGCGCATCTTGGATTTTGGCCACCTGGCCCAAAGAATGGCATCACAGACGTACTTGGTGTCCTTGTCCACACTACCACTATCCGCGATGAGAGTGGGCAGATCAACACAGGGTTAACGACTATCCTCCCTCGCAAAGATTGGTTTCACAAAGCCTGCCATGCCGGCGTATTCCGTCTAAACGGATCGGGAGAAATGACCGGAACACACTGGATTGAAGAAAGCGGTCTCTTGCACTCGCCCATTCTCATCACCAACAGCTTTGCCGTAGGGCCATGTTATACCGGCATCTACAAGTACGCAATCGAAAATTATGGAAAAGGCGAGGAGGGCGTTGATTGGTTCCTACTGCCAGTCGTCGCTGAGACATTCGATGGGCACCTCAACGACCTGAGGCAGTTTGTGGTGACGCCGGAACACGTTGTGGATGGTATCACCAATGCTTCCGACGAGCTGATAGCCGAGGGCAACGTGGGTGGCGGAACAGGCATGATGTGTCAAGGGTGGAAAGGCGGCACCGGGACCAGCAGTCGAATAGTGCTTGGGGAGAATGAGGTGTCTTACACGGTTGCCGCTCTTGTCCAGGCTAACTATGGGAGACTTCAGCATCTGCATATCTCGGGTGTCCCGGTCGGTCGAATCCTACAAAAGAGAAATGCAAGCAGTAAGGCCGCCGCTGCTCATGACAAAGAATACAACGAAGCAAAGGACAGAAAGGATGGGTCTATCATCGTCATACTTGCTACGGATGCGCCTCTTCTTCCTGGTCAGCTCAAGCGGTTAGCCAAGCGGGCAACGATGGGCCTTGCACGTGTGGGAAGCTATGCTCACAACCCTTCGGGGGATCTATTTCTTGCGTTCTCTACAGCATCTGAGATACCCGTACAGACAGTCACTGGCCAGCACAGGTCCGTTGACCCCTTCAAGCCTAAGCTCATTGACATGGAAGCGACCGACAACCAAACCATCAATGGTCTTTTTGAAGCAGCGGCGGATGCTACGGAAGAGGCCATATACAATGCGCTCACTATGGCTGAGACAATGACAGGCAATATGGGCCGGACAGTAGAAGCACTACCATTGGAAGCCACCAGGGATATCATAGCTAGATTCAAGGAAGTTGAAGATTCATTGTTGTAAACTGGAGAAATAGAAGATTGTATAAGCTGGCAACTTGCTCCTCTATATGGTGTTCTAACAATCCATGTGCTTAATCGCTCGCCTTGAAGCAATCGGTTAGACGATAGTTACAGGATAGTAAAGACTAGACTTCACCCGTGTCGTTTCATTGCGCATTATTGTGTCTAGATGACGGCCGAACAGTGAATTGCAATATCTCTATCTTGCCGATACTCTCACAGGATTATTAAGACTCCTTGGAAGTTGTGTTAATCACTAATCTTGCTTTGCAAAGTCGTCCTCTGTATGCCAGCCCAGATGCGCTCCGCCAAAGTCAAACTTCGTCAGCTTCTGTCTCAAATCTAGGCCGTTGTCCGAGCATCCAAGCCACGACGGATCCAAACTCCCTTGTCGTTCTTTACTGCCTCGTCCAACCCATTAGCGAAGCGGAATGTAGTGGTTGCGCAAACCATGCTTGTGCAACACCAGTCAGCTCAATGTACATATATCTTTTGTCTAGTCACATAGCCCCGAGGTAAACGACGCAATAGCATCTCCGAGTCATAGGTGGGCTGTTATTACCCATATTCGAAGCTTAAGGACTAACACGCATAATGCGCATTTTAAGGCGCACATATTACACAAAACAAGCAGCAAGCTGTTGGCGATGCTTAGTCGACATATCGACTCGCATTTCCCCGAATAACAGCGATCAACAACTAGGACTCAAAGCTTGCTATTAAACGGCAGGGTCTGGGACTATTACCCTGTATACAGGGTCGACGACGTTGTAGGGGCTACCCATCACCCAAGAACAATCGATCTTGAAAGTGAGGTTGGATTCCGAGCCTAGAGACTGGATCTGGATTCGACATGTAACGATGGTCTCCTACCGCCTTATCATCTCGATTTAATGACCTGCCTGTACGCTCGAAGGTGTCAACAGCCCAAAGAGGGTTCAAGGCATTGAGATCTGCGATACCAAAAATGTTTTTGAGCATATCGGCACGTCGCCATCCCTTGTTCGCATTCTGGGAAAGGTCGTCGAAGTCATAAACTACTAGAACCACGTGTCGCGAGTATGTTGGAAACTTCTCCGGTTTATTATATCTATTCATACAATTTGTGAAGGGCAGCTCTTCCCAGTTGTTAGTTATGTTACATTCTTCCAAAGAGTCCATAACATGTTTCATCATTTTCATGTTATGAGAATGTCCACCCCCGACATTCTTATGGAGGGCAGGCATGACTGATCGTGACTTACAGATGTACCACCAAACTATCACCACAATCATGCACGCTCCCACTATCCTCACCAATGTCATCACCCTCTCCGTCACCATGGCCGTAGCTGTGAAGCAGAAGTACGACGTCGACGTCACCAGGATGACCTACAATGGTGACGACTACTCGTTCCTCGATGTGACTCCCGGTGTCCTCACAACCAACGAAGACGTTAAGATTACCGAGCTTAAGATTGCCCGTATTTACTCGGGCGTGCCAATTAGGATACTTATCAGGTGTACAACGGTTAGTGGGGCACTGTCACCGCCAAGATGGTTGCTCTCATTAGTATTAATCATACTCCTCTAAATCTATCAGAGCGAAAACACGCTTGGTCTGAATTTCACATTCTCCTCGCAAGTGGAATCCGCCACATGTGTAAGGAACGATCGTTTTTACCGGGAGATAGCCCACTAACGGGAGGGACTTCCTACAACAAAGGCATCATGTGGACTTGTGGTCCAGAGCTGTCGGTAGAAAGAGTCCCACTGTTTTCCAGCCGCATGCGTGGCAATAAGCCGACCATGGCAGTGGTGAATAAAGCGGTTCTACATCTATTTTGAGCTGAGGTCATATAGGTACAGTTGAAGCAAAGTCAAGGACACGTACATGTGAGCGTGGCCTTGCGTAGCTTCATCCTCCCACTCTCTCATTCTAAGTAACGGCCCATTTCTTTAGGGGCAGGTATAAGATGATTCGGTGCTAAGTTGTTGCCTAGTCTTGAACCAAAAGCATACAATGATCAAAGTGGGCTACTCGCAAAGGTTGCCACTCTATTCCTTCACTGGGACACATCTTAGCGTTCCATGTGAATTCTCCCACACATCGGAGATATCTATCTTTGGCAAGTGTTCATCAGAGCGCCTCAAATACATTGCTATGTTGACAACATGTGGTAAGCAAGGGTTTATGTAACAGCTCGCGAGGCATTCTAGGCACCATTTCATTGCAAAACAATAGAAATATTTACACTGGGTATCTTTTGTCACCTGTTTTTTCCAAGCATCTTAACATCATTTTCTATATTCTGGAGGCTATTTCAAGTTTAACATACTTCTTTCAGATAGCTTTTATCTCCAAAATGCAAACTAAGCCCTTCTTCGCCGCCTTGCTAGCTCTACTACCTACAGTTCAACCCTTCAAGTTCACTGGGCCTCACCCCTTAGTCGATCTCGACTTCAGAAAGGATATCACCATCACTTGGACTGGAGACGTCGAAAAAGATATTCCCCACATATTCGATCTAGAGTGATACTCCGAACCCGACAAGTTTAACACAATCGGCGCTAAGATCACCACAATGTTGCAGATGTATTCTTATTTAACGGCCAGTATCAGTTGAAAGTCAGCGAGAACACGAAGGATATACTTTGCCCATTTACTGACAAACTCGCTACAGACAAGTTGTTCCCCATTCGGAGCCATATTCAAAGACGGAGGCAAGGATGTTACGTACTACAGCCGGAATGATACTGTTGTTGGACTTCATTAGGGACGGGGCACCCCTTATACAGTGAGCTGACGGAGTCTTTCAGATATGCGATACATGGGGCTTTTGCTGCATTATCATTTGTTGGAAGCTGTCTCCAGGCGATTACACTCATTTCTCCCTCTATGCTTTTATCCTCATGTTGCATCAGTGAATAGAGAAGTCATGCGGTGGCCTTTAACGCAGCTTTGGAGACAGAGCCGGTGACTCTAAAGGGGAACGCCGGTACTAGCGAATAACAATGTGTCTTCGTCTTCCAAGGCCAGCTAGGCAGTGGTCTGACTGCGGTGCTTGACAATCAAGATCTTCGTCTGGTTGTATAATCTTAGTTTGAAAGCAGCGGCGAGTTCTGGTAATTTAATGACGAAGAGTTGACAGAAGATCTTCGTGCCGCGTGTTAGTACGGCTGCTATCTGTAAACAGGCATTGAGACAGTTACCAGTGATAAGCGGTTAGATAAGGTATCGCTGTCAGCCCTAGTTTCAATTGGGTATAGCTGCGTTACATCCAAGCTAAGCATTGTGGCTCATTTTCCTTAGCCCCACCAGAATGATGACCCAATAAACAGGGCAGAAACAATGAACAAGCTGCCTCTTTCACCTCCAAGTATTTATTACCTACCAAAACGCTAAGACCAAACCTCTAAGATTCTTGTCAAGACTATCAGTCACGATGGAAGCACAACTGCCATACCGGGGAGCTCCATTTCCTTCCAAGTGGCGCCGGAATCACCCACGATCTAAGAATGGTTGCTTGACCTGTCGCTCAAAACGTAAGAAGTGTGATGAAGTGAGACCGATCTGTACGGGCTGCACTCGGTCCAACCTAGAGTGTACCTGGCCCACCCTCGATAAAAGCCAAGCGGAAGAACAGCTCGGCTCTCAGATTGATGGCGTTTTGGTAGTCAACGACTCTAATCAGCGGCTCATCGACACAGTCACAACCCTTAGTGCTGGTCTGATGGTCTCACAAGGCGCCACTACCGCACCGTTAGTGATGCGGGTGGCACCCACGTACGGAAATATTGCCTATCTAAGCGACAGCTCTCGGCCACTCTATCAACAGTACCTGGATTGCACAGCTGAAACGTTAACGCGCGGACCGAGTGAAGATGGCAACCCCTTCATGAATTATTTACTTCCATTGGCTGCCAGTAACGAGCTGGTCCTTGATTGCGTTCTTGCTATTGGAGGAGCGCATTTGACGGTCAATAATCCGACGGATCGTCATTTGGAAGTGGCTACACGAGGTCATTACGCAAAGATCTTGGCTGGTTTGCAGAAGCTACTGGCGTATGAGACGGGTCACTTAGCTCCCGGGATGATCGACGAAACTACATCAACGAGGTCTTCCCAGATTCTGTTGATTCTACAACTACTTTGTGTTTATGACGTAAGTCAACTGCCACAACTTAGCACGTGCTACTTGCTGACTCTTCTTAGCATATACAAGGCAATACTCGTGGTGCCATTTATCTACATCTAAAAGCAAGTCGTGAATACATCACCACGCTCACATCCTTGTCTCGTACTTACGACGAACTCGAGTACTTGCGCGGTTTCCTCTTGGAGATGTACACCTACCATTCCATGACGCTTGCTCTTTCCCCGCGGAATGCGCTTCATGATCACAAGGTAAATATCGATCCATCTGTACATTCACTCGACATTCTTGCCCCGTATAAGTCTCGGGGGTACCTCCTCGGTTTTGGGCAACGTTTATTTGAGATGATACCTGAGATACACGAGCTTGTCGAGGCACGACGAGAAGAGGAAAGATTGGGCATCGAGTTATCTCTGGCCATGAAACATCAATATGACAGGCTCGTGGCAAAGTTGGAAGCGTTTGATCCATATGCAGAAAACCTCGAAGGCCTCCGTCCTCGTCAAGAACGCGCCGGTGCTACGATGATCTATCAAAATGCCCTCATCGTGTATCTGCACTCTGCATTCCATGACGATTTGCTCTCAGACCCCAACATGGCTACAGAGTTAGAGGCACGTATCGATAAGATGATGCCGACATTCTTCTCCCTTTTCGTTGGGGACTCGCCTTATCGCCGTATGTTGCTCTGGCCGGGAGTTATCATGGCATCTTGTGCGCGACGCAGAGAGCACGTAGAAGGTTTTCGTGGGGGACTAGTTGGAAGAGCGACGTGGACGCCCGGTGCTGTGAAGACTGGTGCGCGGGTGGTTGAGCTGCTATGGCAGGACCCGGATCCACGGGCCTTTGGGCCAAGAGGATTGTCCTATGTTATGACGAAGCACGATATCAGCTTTGGATTATGCTAGAATAGTATTCTTTATAACGATGTTGTTCAGTTATTGAGGAAGCTTAAAAGATGCTGCAGAACAATATTGCAGCGAGTGGGTTCTTAGGCGGTGTCTGCCAAGGCCTTCCCTCTTATTCTCCTCCCCCACCTCCTCCCCCACCATCTCCACCCCCTCCAAACCCAGCGCCCCCTCCTCCACTAATATCATCATTCCTTGCTGTCCTTCTGATTCTATATCTTTGTCTATAAGCGTCGCGCCCTTCAATAACACAAACCAGATCAGTTCTCATAACGTCGCGAGAAGCAAACTTAGCCGCACAGGGAACATATTCCGTGAACCACGTATCCACTGGCGTTCCTCCCCTAAGCTCTCGGGAATATCTGTCTCTCCACTGCTCTTGTGTGTAGCCCAACAGCGTCTTGCCCGCCTCCGGGCCCAAAGTTACCTGGGGTTCCAACAGCCAGTCTGCTTCTTCGTTGGCATATATCCAGTAATGAGCTGGAAAGAGTCGGTGGGTGTGCCATAAAAGGTCAATCTCAAGGGATGGAGGCACTAGACGAGTGAACCGCAATTTGGGGTGCTTCTCAGCTTCTGCTCCTGACCCAGGACCACCCGGGACCTTCGGGTCATGTATCGATTGGTAGAGGCCATATCTACCGTTGTTCGGCAGCACACCTCCAAAAAGACCCAAGAAGTCTTTATAGTCGTTCACATGTTCACCCAAACTTTCAACGAAACCTGGAATTGTATTTTTCGCGTGGGCCATGACCTTCCAAAATGACACTTGCTGTTCCAATTCACTTCGTAGATCTTGTAGTGTGGGCCATGGCTGAAGCGCACAAGTCGCATGAAACTGCTCGTGTTGACTTTGAGTCCGACATCGTTCTTCTACCCGCTGTGTCCGTATCCCTGTGTATGCTTCGATATCCCAGACTCTGAAACCTTGCTCGGGAATACTTGTTCGGCAGCGAAACCATTGATGCATAAGCACAACCCGTGGATATCGACCCTTTGACGCAGCTGAAGCATCCCCATTTGTCGGTGTGAACCACTTCCGATCTGAGTTAGGTGGTCGTGAAGAGTCCCTGCCAAATACCGAAGCAACGCCTCGCGAGGACCGTTTATTCCAAGGCGCAGAAGGCCACAGCTGATATGGTAGATTCGGTCCAGGACACGCAGCAGAATCGGGTTTATTATTATCCACCCAAAGCTTCCGATTGCCTCTGGGATACCACTCTCCTGAAAGAAGTTCCGATAGTGGAAAGTGACGATGCTGGAGCCCGAATATGCCATTCAACACACGATCTCGGGTATCGTAGACGTAATGGTGGAATCGTGATGGCGATAGCATGTGCAGATACATGATAAGCGCAACATCCCTGTAAAGAGTCAGCGATGACTTCCGTGATATCCAGTCCTACTTACCATGGCGGTGGAATGTCGGATGGACAGTAGCCTCGCGCGTCGATCATCCGAAGGTAGACGACATATCGCCATTCTGAGTACGCTAAAGTCTCGTCACTTATTTTACCATCTTCATCACCCAAATGCGCAAGAAGCTTGAGGAATACTTCAATAAGCTCAAGGTGTTTCTAAATATGATATCAGGTTACCAAGACCTCAAGGCAGTACATGGTGAACTTACAGCAGCCGCATCTCCGAGTTCCATGGGGTTCCTGCACCAAGGGTTCTCGAACACTGTTGAAAGCCCCATGTCTTGTTTACTGTGATACAATCTTCCGATGAAGATTTAATATTTGTGTTCAGTGGGTAGCAAAGGAGGAATGATGAGTTGGGTCACACGCTTTGTCTTCTGGTTGGCATGCGACGGGGCTGTGTTGTTGCTCCGTGGACTTGGCAGCTGAATGCAGTTAGCCAAGGCATTCTGATACACATTCCGTTGTGCGGAAAGGTTCCGATTCCAGCCCAACATCCTTGGCAATTTAGTGAATGAACCTCAACTTATTTACTGCTCCCTCTCAATTGTCATTGGGTCTTTCCAAACCGTTGTTATATTAAGTGTAGTATGTGGGCTAACATTACATGGTTTCAAGATTTAAAATTATTATTATCAGGTCTTCAAGAAAGATCAGAAGTTAAGGTCGCTATCATGGGCTATAGGGTATTGCTGATAGTTTAACAAGGTGTTTCGCTGAACATTGGGGGATAGATTAATCGTTAGATGCTATCTTCATTATAATATTTGTATCTTTATTCTTGACTTGACTGACTTGAGCAAACCTTAGCATGTGAAGAAAGCAGGAAAGATAACTATAGGCTGAGGTTTACACATAAGTAATTTCAGGTTCCATTGTACCAACAGACAAGCTACCATACGCGTCCCCGTGTAGTATCTGGAAGAAATTCGTTAGATAAAGAAAAAAGGATTCTAGGCTAAGTGCCAAAGAGTAAACAAATAGGGGTTACAAACTACTGAAATCTTTCAGATGTATGACCGTTCACCCAGACCTTGAAGTTCACATGGTGGTCGGTCAAGAGCACTTTGTGCCAAGTCATGTTCTGCCACGACGAGAGTAGGCTCAGTCGGATGTTTCCAATGCATGTTGGTAGTAACATAGTAAACTGAGTCATATCATCTAAACTTTGAAGTCGGACAAGGATGACGTGTCAAGCGAGACGTGGTGGGGTAGCGGGAGACGTCAATGCGGCTGTGTACCAACTGCTGTTTGGTGGCTAATAGTATCTGTTGCATATAACTGTTGGTTCCTACAGCTTGAAGTCAGGGAGCCATATTTACGAGTCTCTGGCGCGGCCGACCCGATGTCTATCTTTGGCAGATGCAGGGAGTGTTGGTACTGTTGGTTGAGAGAGCGGGCCTGTCTTCCTTGGCACAAAAAGCTCTCACTACTTACTGTGGAGACAAGAAGAGACCAGGAGGCAGTTGTATTTGTTACCTTAAAACAGGCTGTCTCCCCGAGGTACCAAAACTACTCTTCCCTTACTCGTCTTGTTCTTAACTGGACTAACCTGTTAATCCGGGACTCCATTAACAACATTATGAGCGACCTCTACGAAGTCTTGCTGGGCCCATCTTTCAAAGGGATATCTAGTGAAACCCTCAACGAAGACATGTCCCGAGACGAGGAAGACGTGCGTCAATGCGTCGCTCGAGGTGAAATTGAGGAGCTACGAGGAGCGGCACTTTATAATCGAACCTGGAATGTCAGCAACCGATATTGCAATATTGGAGACGGCATCGACTCCCTCGAAGGGCACATTCATTCTATCTGGCACAGTTACTATCAGTGAGCCCGACATACTTCCCATGAATCGGCAAACCATGACCGACTCGTTCTTGACATCCTTAGGATCCGAGGGCTTGGGCCCTTGACCAGGCCCGTATCGGGTTGTTATGGACTCGACGTTGCAAGAACCATTGAAGGCATGGTGTGGACCGATCTACCCTTCCTCGCCACTGATATGACCAAATTCTGGATGGATAACTGCGCACCACTTTCAAGCGCACACCGCCTCAACTTTGCGTCATTCTTGGCCAAGTTGGCATCGACACGTGTTTGCAATGACAGAATCTGCCAGATCGCACTCGTACTCTTCCGACAGACATTGGAAGTCGGACGAGATCTTAACACTGGAGAAGAGTCAGATGAGGAAGCGAAAAAGAGAACTATGAGAAGTCTTAACATGGTCCACTTACTTCCATCAGTTGCAGCGTGGATCAAAGAAGCCCAGTTCAATCTGCTTCAATTATCCGACGTATCATGGAATGATTGTCCGAGCTCAGTCGGCCAGGGCGGCACTTTGTTTGTCGAGTCAGAGCTTGGGAAACGATGCTCTGGTGGATTTTCGCCGTGGAGATGGATGTTCTGGCTTAAGCGCCTTCATGAAATTCGGGACGAGGCAAAAGAGGCCAATGAAAACGGCTTGGTGGAATACGCTACTGATTCCATTGAATGGATGTGTAGCAGCGCGGAAGAACGGCAACCAGAGGTCCTCAGGGCTTTTCGAGATGGTGATAAGGACTTGCACCATGATCCTCATTTGTCTTGCCTGAAGGGTCTGATCAAAAACCAAGCTCATGATGAAGAAAGTTAGTTTCTTGTAGCATCGTGTAGCTCATACGATAATACTGAACTCTTCTGCACAAAAAATTGCGATAAGGACATACCCCAACAACATGATAAACTTCAGCAGAAGTTGATGATCCACTGGCCTGATGATCTCAGCTGAACGCTAAGAGAGACCTGGACGGGACCGTGCCGTGCCGTGCCGTGCCGTGCCATGCCATGGCGCGGCGGGGTCTTAGGTAGGCGGGGTTCGGAACTAAGACGGTCGGCTACTTATCTCCATTTTTTTCATATCCTACCTATCGCTGGCGTCGTTGATGGGAAAGATTTTGTCATCTGCCTGAAGCCTATCTCAAGGCAGGGCAAAAAAGGTTCCGTGCAAGCATTGGTGTCACGTTGCTTCCGAAATGTGGCTTTGTTTAGGAAAATTTTAAGTATCATTATCACGAATGTGAACATTGATACTCATTTTCAAATAAACCCAGTCCCTTCCAAAAGTAAAATAGGGCTCACGGCGCCCTGGACGTCGTGTTCCAGGATAACCTTGGGCTCCAGGATGAACGTCCCGAGAAAGATTGATACACGGTGACGCTGGAGAATGAACTGGACGCGCTGATGGAACTTGACTTTGAGAGAATTGCGGGAAAGCATGCCTATGTGAACCTTTAGGCGAGGAAGGCGGTAATGGAGAGTGATGTGGAGGTGGAATCGCTGGAGCGTCAACTGGTGTTGAAACGGGATTATCGGAAGATTGCGCCGACGTTGGAGCATATACTCCTAGGCCCGGGAAAAGTTGCCAGCTTGGAGATGATGTTGGAGAGCCCTGAATCTCTCTAAGAGCTCCGGTCCCAGGCCAACACTTAGAACTAATTGGATAGTAGCCACTGAACGCTTTGTTGCAGCTTGGACATTCCGTACTGCCCCCAACGCAGCTCAGGTGAAAGGAATGGCCCAAACCTACAACGCCGCCGAGTCGAACCTCGTGGTTGCCACACGCAGAGAAACAGTCTGGGTCACCATGCTCACAGAATACACATTTATCCCAATCCTGTTGGACTACTACCGGTGTAAACTGCAACTCTAGCTTCCCAGTGCAACGAACACAGAGAAGCTGCATTTGATCATCAGTATAGGTAATAAACAGTATAAAGGTAAAAAGAACTTACTCCGTTATCTCAAACCCGACGGACCAGAGCAGCATTCTCTAGTATTGTAGTTAGGAAAATAGCGCATCCCCAGCATCTTTTCTGCATATCAGTAAAAGAAGACAGGTCGATACGAGAAGACATGTTAGAAGATAAGATGTTGGTATAATAATAGTTAAAAGATCAGGGTATGTAGGAGAGAATCAAGAGTGTACTATTGTTACTGGTAGTCAGGTGTGAGACGAGGTAGTTTAAGAACTTCTTTTAGAATTATTTCTCTGATTATTCATTTATTAAACAGTACAGATTACAAGGTATATTAACGTCATCTTTCCAAGGAAACACTTTACTACACCTGAACCCCTGAATCCTTGTCAATTCGATTACCTGTGCTCAATTTACAGGGCTCTTTAGTTAATCAATAGGCTGGAGAATTGCCTTTTCCCAGGGGATAATACTCTAAATGTAACCTTCCCGCCATTTTTACAGGCTAATAGCCACTAAGAGCCTGAGAAGCCGGAATAACAAGGGGCTAACTCCATGATACAAAGATACAGGGGTTCAGGTTTACCTTGTCAGTAGGTAGGGGTAATTTAAATAGGTGGGCCGGAGTTGCTCAATGTTACGTCAACTGTCGCGGCCGGACAGATACGGGCTGCACGGATACATTACTTTAAAGTCCGTACGGTCTGTAGATCCTTTTCAGTAGTGTACTGTACATTACTCCCGACTCCCTACCAACCTTTCTTTATAGGTGCAAATTGTCGCTGTACCTGCATGGGGGTTAAAGTGATTAATCGTATTCTGCGTGCATTGGTACCCATTGGCATTTGCTACGATCGTCATCTATTTGTATGCGTTGCCGAGTTCGAGGCAATAAACGCTCCAGTGATATTGCAGAAATTCCACCCCATGAAGCACGCTGGCTTATGGTGACCTGAACCTTATTCCATCTCCAGAGAGATGCTGGAACAGTGTTCAGAACAGGCTTCCATCATAGAGCGTATTTTCAATCGACAACAACAATACAAAGATCTACGCAACACAAGTCTACAGGATAGTCTTCGGAGAATTTTGCAGAAGAATTGAAATTTTACTAATCTAATCAGTCTGGCTGACGTGGGCTCAAGCTGCTATCTGTCCCCAACGGAGATCCACTGAATAAACTAATACGATCTGCAACAACCTTGGAAAGCTGAACTCAGTGTTCAGTCCACCAAAGAGTGGAGCCGTAAAGCCAAGCTATTACCCTTGTTCGCGCAAACAACCCTAGCCGTTTCTATCTACGGATAGCTCGGAGTTTCCTGATAGTGACGTCAGTTCGATCCAACGGGTGGTTTGGACTTGGATCGATCTTGACCATTGCTTGGGATCGGATACATCACTGTACCATCCTTGAAAGGGGCAACGGGATATTCTACTCGCGGGTTTCTTCGTGCTGCGTGCCTTGAGCTTCCTCGGGTACCGGCTTTCGCTCGACCCATAAAAGTTGGAGATCCCTGAAGTCCAGGATCCCAGTTGACACTCGGAAATAGTGAGTATCAAAATCCTCGATGTCGGACCACATATTGCATTGCCTGTAGGATGTTGTAGGTTGATGCTGGACCGAGTATTTCTCTACTATCTTGTCCAAGTCCCAGGGTTGATCGAGAGTGAAGTTGCATTGAATGAGGGAGCTCCTACCATCAGTGGATGCAGCTCCGTCGTTGGGCGTTCGCATCATCATGGGGTAGTCCGGGTGATCTGGAGGAGCGAATAGACCTCTCGCTACGCAGTCGGTGTTAAGAGTTAGCCAGGCTATCTCGCGCGCCATAACAGTATGGAATGCAAACGTGGAATGGTTAAGGTCGGGGTCTCCTTCGATCACCACAGAGTAGGACTGAAATGGCATCCCGGATTTGACAATGTCGAGAACACTCATGGTCCACGCAGAAAATGCAGAAGCAAAGTTGCCCCTCTCGATCTCGTCAAATGCCAAAGGCATCCGATAAGGGTCATTTTCCCATTCTTGAATTGTTTCCGGCGGTGTTTCAAAATTGATGGCGAGGCTAGATGTCCGACGGCTTGACATTCCCAGAAGAAGTGTTGTCCACAAGTTCCAGCGATGCTCAATATGGAGCTTTGCATTCTCGTTACAGAAGGGGATCAGTCCATTGGCGTGACATACGGAAAGAGCGACAGAGGGACGATTCTCATCGAGGATAATCTTCCGCATAGTGAGACGTTGTTGTTCGGGAATCCGGTTCAGGAATCGGATCGCCACTGAAGCTGCCGAAAAGAAGGCCCTCTTCCGATATTGGTATTTCGAGGTTGGAGACCTGGTCGTGTAGAAGTCTGGTCCCATCTTCCCCCAGCTTGTGAAGCGATCGAAGACACCTTGGAGCTGCATATTCCTAGTCATCGTCGTGACCTCAGACAGAGAAGGGATCGCCCAAGGTTTGAAGGCCAGGTCGAGGACCTCGATACCTCGATGTGAATCACTCCAACCAGGGAGAGCAAGGTCAACAGCTCGGTCGAATTGATCAGGGTGCCTTTCTGCAAGTATTCGTAGAAGGTAGGCGATTGTCCGATCAAAAGCAATGGTCTCGTCGAAGTACTGCCTCATGGTCCGAGGTGTTGCAGAGATCTGATGATCTTCGCCGTCATCCCGATAACCCCGCTGCTGTTGTATTTCTTGGCAAGGCCAGAAATCGGAATATACCATACCGGGACGTTCTGCAACAATGTTGAAAATTCTGTCGATATTGTCCTTGATTGCAGGCATATACTCGAGGTATTGGGGATTGGCTGGATGGTACATGTCGGGAGTAATGTGATCTCTCAGATGTTCGAGTAGAGCCATTTGCAGCCGTTTGTGAAAGTACATAGTCCAAATAAAAGAACCAGCCATTTCCTGCCAGTCGTCTCTATAAACTGTAGAGAACTTGATGGAGTTGAGTTGAAATGGGTAGTCTCTCGTTTCGTGGGCGATGGAGCGACAGGCATATCGAAGTGCGATATCGACAGGCTTGCCATCAATCTGCGTGAGATTGTCGGTTGTGCCATCGTAGACGTAACCACCGTCGGCTTTGAAGTAGTGGTGGTAGATCTGCTCGCGGAGTTCCAAAGGCAAGCCTAAGAGGCTCGTCTTGGAGACGGCGGAGGTCGTTCCTGAAGGCATTGTGAGAAGATGGGTGATTGAGGTGTGTGGGGGAAAGAAGAAGAGGAACCGTGAGGATTTTTATGAGCGGCATGTCTTGAGTGGGATGACTCATCGGGGTGCGATAACTCATTGCATACGTGTGTGAAAGAACCCCACCACAAAACCTAAACCACCAACATCCAATGACAGAAAGGAGATACCAAAGTTTCGCGTGGGACAAAAGGATAAATGGATAAAGATCTATTCTGAACGGGAGTATCGTTGTGTACGATCAGATAAGGTTTTTGAAGCTATTTACACTTTGCACGGGGCATTATGACTCCTTTGCCCACACATGACCTTTTTTTGCCCTGCCCTATACATAAGGTTTGGGCACAGCATAAATGCCCTTCTCATTAAGGAGGTTAGTGATAAGCAGAAAGGTAGGAATGGGGGAAAGTACTTACTTCCTTGCTTCGATCCGGCTTTTTTCCTCTTCCTTCCACCCACATCAACAAGCTACACTACCAGATTAGCAAGATTCCAGTAATATACAAAAGAACAGGTCATACATACACCACAACTGCACCTCCTCAACAAGGTCAGTAAGTCCCTAGGGGTAGTTGAAAGCAGAGACCTAATACATATAACAGCTACACCTCCTCAGTAACTAAGTCAGTCAGACTACAGGGATACTGAAAAGGATAGACTCTACCAACCGCACTTCCTCAACAACCAGATTAGTAAGACTACTGTAAGATAGAGCAAGGGAATAGCTTACTTACACAATGTCTGACCCTACAGTCCGCTTCTTCTTTGGGGACCCTTATCACAACAGGGCTACAGTTACAATGCCTGGGGGGATAATTATCTCTCGAAATAGCTTCTTTCAAGAAGCTATAGACAAGCTATTGCAAGAGGCCTGTGTAAAGGACCTAAAGAAGGCTCTTCTTCTGCCCGACGCAACCATCTGGGCAACTAGAGGATTGTCAGTATAGGACCAATGTAGAGAAGAGGTAGCTAAACTTACGACTGCACCTCTTTGCCTACAGGGCATTCATCTTCTCAACCGTTGCTCGCACAAGCGGTCAGAAGCAAAGGGTCCTATTGGAAGCAGCTTCCTTTGAGGCTGCTGTCAAAAGAGGCGATACAGCAACCTTCGGCAAGGGTGCCAATTGGGCGTACGAGGTTATCAACCTCTTGGAGTCATTGTGAGGGACTGCTAGTCTCAGAAGCTACTGTCAGAGTTATTATCCCATAAGAAGACCATTGCAGCATAAAGTCGATATGGTAGAGATTAAATGAAAGGGAGGTAAGATTGTGTAAGAGGGGTACTCACTGAAGGAGTCATCTTGTGTTTTTTTGCTGGCGTTGGAAGGGGAAAATTCGGTCGGCAGCTAGGCGTTTAGGCAACTATCTCATTTGAAGGTTAGCTTTCTATTAACTGCTACAGAGAGACGGGACCAGAAAAACTTACTTCACAATAAAATAAACACTTTGTATTCGTAATACATGGAGATAGGTAAAGGATACAAAAGAAAGGCAATAGTATAAGTAAAGATAGGTACGGTACCAGCCTATAGCCTCTCTTATGTGTAGGAGATAAGAAGAAAAGAAAGTAAAAGAGCGTAAGATTGTAAGTAGAGAGATATAAGTAAAGAAGAGTGGTTATCTTCAACAAGAGCGCCTAGCATTCCGTCAAGGCATTGTTGAATCCTGAGCGTACTTTTGCGTTAGAGACGTTGCTAAATAAGCCTCCGCAGTAGGAGCCAAAGTCAAAGTGCCGTTCGAATAGGGTTGCTGCTGAGTGGGAGTTGAAGCTGATAGCAAGCTGCTGGGATCCTCCTTGCGTCTTGTGGGGTTCGGATCCACGGGAAAGCAGGATGCCTTCGCCCGCACTCTGTCGAACTGCTCAATGTCGAAGTAGGCAATGACCCATTGAGCGGCAATCTTGCCGTGTGTCGTTAGAAGGTCCTTGTAGTTGATGTGACCAAGCCTCATATATAGCAAATCTCGCACATTGTCAAGATTCCTGCATCGGACAAAGTAATGAAACGGAGTTTGTCGTCCATCACCGCATGGGCAGTTCGGAGAGTCCGTCTTCCCGATAGTAAACAGATGACCTGCCAGGCCAATGAACTCGGTCCGACATTGCAGAAGCATGGTGCTCTGCGCCCTGGTCAGGCCGGCGTAGTATTCAAGGCTACTCCTGCCCCATGTCTCATCAATTATGGCCGGCGAAAGATTCTTAGAAGGTCGGCCACGAACTTCCCGCGCCCTGATTCGGGAAACAACGTAGCTCTTCCAGATAGCCTTGCACTCTGCAGTGACTTGGCGCTTGATGTAGTTAGAGGCAATGTCCGCCCATTTCCCTGGATCATGAATGTGTGCTTCAGGGCCTCGTGGTATGGACCAAGATTGTCTCTTCTGCATCTTTGAAGAGCGAGGTCTACATGAGAGCGCCTTGCTTCTAGAATGAGGTTCACAGCCTCATTGTGCAGGATTATGGAGAGATTTAAACGTTTCATCATGAGAAACTTGGAGTTCAGCATAGTTCGCCACCTTTTGTCGGTGGCGCAGAAGCTCTTGGCTCTCTGTAGGCGTGCCTGACAGCGTAGAACAACCGCTATGTCCGGAATGAACAGTTCTTTCTCAAGGAAAATGCGCCCCGTCATCCCGTGACAACCGGATACCAGCCGCAAGCAGTCACCTTGTAGAGATTGGAGTTTTTCAATGAACTGGTTCTTCAGTACCCACTTCGGGCTACCGCGGCGCTCGTGAGGCTTGACCATCCACACCCCACAAGCATAGGTGATGACAGGGCGAATGATAGCGAGATAATACTGGCGCATGGCGTGTAGGTTTGGTCCCCAAGTAGCTCCAGATATTCGTCTCATGTGTACCATCCTTTTGTTACATTTCTCGAGGATCTTCTCAATATGAGCTTGCCAGTTTAGGTGCTGATCGACTTCCACGCCAAGAATAGTGAGTTTGGGTTGGGGAGGCTCGGTAAATCCGATGATATTGGGCATCTCATCGTTGTGACGTTTCTTCCCATAAGGCGATTGCATATGCATGATGTGGTATTTGTGGGCTCCAAAAATGGCTTGTAACTCCTTGGCAATCTTCAGGAGTTCCGTGTGGAGTAAGGTAATACCCGCGCAGTTGCTTTCGTAGCTATTAGAAACAGCTACAAAGTAGATATCATCCACGAAAGCAAAAGCATAAAGGTCAACCCAGCGTTCTTCACCCGCGTCCGAGCAGACTCTTTGCGCGCCAAGGTAGGGTCCCAAGTCGTTGAGTAGTGGAGCGGCGAAGATATAGAATAAAATGGACGACATTGGCGACCCCTGAGGGATGCCTGTGTTCATCTCAAATTCATCAGATTCGATGCCTGGCATTCGCATCTTGGCGTCTCGGCATGAAAGAAATGACGCAATAGTCTCAATGATCCAAGACGGCAATCCTATACGAGCCATCTCTTCCAGCAATCTGGACCGTAGGACGTTATCATAAGCGGCGCTCATATCGAGAGAGAGAATGGTGACGACCTTGTCACCATCGGAACACCATGCGTTATGGATGATATTGAGCAAATAGAGAAGTGCTTCTGTGGTGGACCTGCCTCCAAACTGGGTGGGGGGAAGCATATCAGGGTTCGCCTTGACCGCACGAGTAATCTTGTTGGCAAGGACCTTCTCGTAAAGCTTGCCGACATGTGAAAGCAAGGTGATGGGGCGACAGGAGTTGGGATCGTTGGGATCTGCACCAACCTTGAGTACCATGACGATGATAGCCTTCTTGAAGCAATCAGGGTGTGTCCGTAGGCGAATGCAAGCCTGGAACCCAATGAGAAGGTACGGGAATAGAACGTCCTGGCCAAGTCTGATGGCTTCATTGGGGACTTCGTCTTCCCCAGTAGACTTCCCGGTCTTGATGTCCTTGATGACAGCCCACAACTCTTCTTCGGTGAGGTCTTCAGAAATTGAGATTGGGGATTCAGCGTCAGATGGTGTAGGCGGTAGTGATGCAACTCTCTTTGAGAAGTCTTCGTACATGTCGCGGAACTTGGTTTTCTTGACCAGTTCGATCTTGGTATCGGGGTCATGTGCAATCTCGGTTTCAGTTTGCAAGGTTGGGACCTGGGTTTGAGGGATTGGCTGGGATATCTTCTTCGCTAGCCCAGCTAGGCCGAAGAGACCCTTGGGGGTTCCCGACTTCCTCTCGGTGAACCCGCGCCAAATCTCAGTGTACAAACGGGTCTTCTCCTTCTCCAGCTTCTTGATCTGCTCAGTGATGTATCTGGACCCTTCCCTTTGCTTCAAAGTCTCAATGGTCTCAGACAGGTTTCGCAATGTTGACGTTGCTGCCCTTGTCTTTTGCGAAATTCTAGAGCCACATATCTTGGTTGGGACGCATTCATCGATTGCCATCCGAATGGCTTTGATGATGGCAACGAAAAATCGATTAACGTCGTCTTTGGTTGCAAGTGGACTATTGAGAGGCGGCAAGTGTTTTTGGAGACATTTGTTGAACTTCTCAGGGTCAGCTCTGTCAAAGCATTTCATCGTCCGGACATCTTGTTCCACATACTTTCTGATAACGCTCTGTATCGGCCGGTGGTCACTGCCAAATCCGGGAACCGACAATGCCTTGCATGACTCGATCAAGGGACAGAGCCTTGGGCTCGCAAAGGTGAGATCAATCGTAGAGCTTCGTTTCTCGGTATCTCTGGAGTTGGACCAAGTGATTTCGCCTCTCTTGGTTTGGAGTTCCAGGCCCAGGCGTTGGACCCGGTCGGCGAATATCTGACTATCCTTGGTAACATTTCCTTTACCTTCCCCACTCCACAGAGGATGATGAAGGTTGAAGTCACCGAGCAGGATATTGTCGCCCTTGAAGGTCCCGATGTAGTCTGCTAAATTTTCGACGTCGAGTGCCTTGTTGCGATTATACACGTTGTGTATACTCAGCGTCCCAGTTAGAGTTATCAAGATCAAGGTTGCGACAAGACCTTTGTTCTTATCGTTGGGGGTTTCGATCTTCCATGAAGTGGTTGGGATCGACTTGTGGACGTAGAAAGCTACGCTGTGCAACAGGGTAGATGAGTCGGGCGTAAAATCGTCATACAGAGCCGTCAACAAGTCTTTCAGGTTAGAAAAACAAGACGTGGCTTCCTCGATAGCTCGTGTATGTTCATCGCGATCAACGTCCGGAGCAACATTCGAAATAAGCATTTCGGTGAGGTCGATGTAATCTCGAGCTCCTTCCAAGAGGCTCAGAGCCTTCCGAAAAAAGATCAACCAATAGCAAAAATTGTACGCGGTTACTTTTTACAGCTGAATTACCTGAACATGGAAGTGGAAGATCAGTAAACTCAATCAGCCTGCGCCGCTTAAACATAAAAGGCCCCTTCTCCCGCGTTTTCCTTGACCTTCATTCTTCATTCTCTACAACACACTCAGTATTTGACCTCAATCACCAATACCTTCCTCCCGAAACCAATCACCAAACCAACTTAACACGATGACTAGAGTTGCGAGAAAGACGCAAGTCGAACCCAAGTACTACGCTGTCCGCAGAGGTAGAGAGCCAGGGATCTACACTACTTGGGCCGAATGTAAGCGCCAAGTTAAATGGTTTCCAAGATGCAGGTGTAAGTATCTATCAGCGTTGAGCGTGCCATTGAAATAAGGCTAACATACTTCGGTGCAGTCAAAAGCTTTCTGACAAGGGCGGAGGCCGAGGTATTCCTGGGTGGTGTTACGCATCCATCCACCACGCGTCTAGAGAAGAACACAGAAGGCTCCAAGCTCGAACGCAATCTGCAGGCTGTAGTCGAGAAGCTCTGGGCCATGGGTCTTGGTGACATGATGTCGCTCACACGTTCGCATTCGGGGTTCAATTTTGAAGTTTTGCCCGCCGCCACGTTCACATCCGGCTCTATCAACGCCTCGGATCCATCGCTTGGATCCTCCCCGAGCTCTTCCACTGCTTCCTCTCTTGGTTCTCGCTCTACCACCAGTCTCGAGCCTGCCGTCTCCTTCGCTCGTAAGAGCGATCCTCTAACCAACTTCGCTCAGGCTATGGAAGACGATGACGATGATCCATTTAATGATTCTGAAGACGGAGACAACCATGGGTATAGCATCCCTATCCCAGACTATGAAAATGATGACATATTTGGTGATGACTGGTAGTAGTATGGTTTACTGCACTTCTGGCTTGCTCTGGGGTTTTTTCCCATGTCCGTTGCTCTGATTTCGTTTGGCCTGTCACTCTTCACCTGTGGCGCTAGTTCATCGTTCAGTTTAGTGTTTCAATCTAGTCTTTCCCTTGCAATAGCCACTCTGCCATCGGCACTACCACTCGGTGACTCCATGTCTTTCCCATGCCAATGTCACTTTATCCGACTATCCATTCCGATGCCATTGGCTTTCTTAAAGGCCGGGTGGGATCCGAACTCCGTCTTCGTCTTTGGCATTCACACAGAGGGGACGTAACGCACCTTGATACGTAACTGCATCTTAGAATCGAGCAATATATCTCCCTATAGCCAAGCTACTATTATCCGAATGCCATATCTCGCTAAAGTAGTTCCCTCCGTTGTGACTAACTTATGTGCCTTCGTAGACCTTCGACCTCAGGTCATCTCCACGGAGTTTTCGATCTTCAGAAGACAGCAGGGTAGTTATACAGTGTCCTTGAACTCTTCAAGCAGAGCAGGAAGAAATGAACCGAAGTTAAATCCAGAGGTTAACACAAGGAAGCGAGACATTGCCAATGCTACTTGCGAGTCATCTCAACTTTACAATGAACAGAAAGATCGTGGCCAAGCTGAGCAGAACCGGGATTCTTGGAATGGATGAAGAACCGAGAACGAAACTCGCGATAGCCATTTGGCATGCGTCGGACTTGGTGCATAATGTACGAGACTCCATCAAAGTCTTCAAGAGAATAGTCTAGAAATGAGTGTTAGCTGGCAAGGCCAAATGGTAGCAGGAAACTTGCCTCCGATGAAAATCTTGCCGACAACAATAGTCTCGATGCCTTGCTCTGGCCACGCAGTTTTGTTGAATCCCATGGCTCCAGGGTCAACAAACTGAATGCTGAGCTTGGCCGTTTCACCTCCGACGTACTCATCAATGTAGGGGGTAGTTCCGATGTAGCGCCCAGCTTAGCCCTGGTTCGTCCAGGTGGTGTTGTAAGACATGCGGTAGGTGTATCTATGCTCCAGAGCTTATATCGAGCACTTTCGACAGAGTGCCAGGAAAACCGCCAGTTATACTCCTAACCAGTAACTTGAGCATGTCAGTATAGAGCAACTTCATGGTTACTGGTCATTTACTTACCTTGTGGAATCTCATTACGGACAGAAGTCATCATGGTCCCATTGCTGCTGGTCGCCTAACTGGCGGTCGTGGACCGCACTGGCTCTAGCGCTGGTGGCTAGGATAGAGAGCGAGAGCGCAACAGAGCAATACATGCTGACGATTTGTCTTGATCGTGTAAGCAAGTAGCAATGTCGAGTAGCCTGTTGGGTTTGATGACCAAGAGAAATATTGTGCGAGGAAGTAATTGTATTTATATTCTTTGCCATCTAATCTGCACGCGCCATATCCTTCATCAATGAGATCGTGTAAGTTGGAGAGTTGATAGTGGAGCAAAGAGTTAATAAGCCGTTGATAACTTCATACCGTAGAAAAAGAATATTCGCGCCGTGCCTTTGATCGAGGTGATTGCGCATCGGAATTTCCCTAGGACCCAGCCAGAGGCCATACGCCTCATCTTTGCTCAGGTCTGTATCCTCCCCAGCATATTTCGGACATGGCTGACCATAGCGATATTCGAGGACGCACCATGGACGACATGATGTCCCGGCCGCTTTGTCACCTTGACACTCTTAAATACATACTTTCGCGTGTGAAGTCATTCAATTTATTTATTGAGATATAGTTGGTACCTGCACAGAAGAGAGGAGGAGGATTACGTTGATACCCCCATAGCAAACTGAGCCTGATCTAGAGGAGGAGACCATTATCGGCACGTGTTTACTTTGGTCCGGGAGGAAGCAAACGCGCTCGTCTCATTTCAACAAGTCAAGTCAGTTCTTAACAACCTACGATATTGCAAACAAAGTAATGTCTAGAATCTATTACTAGTAATACCCTTAGAACTGCTAATTACCTGTAGTTACAAGTTATAACTTGCAATTACACTGAAGCCTCATGATGCTGTTGCGCTTCCTTGCCGTTTAACATATATTGACTTGCATAACGGACAAGTGAAATGACGGCCTTTGAACCAACGGTCGATGCATTGCTGATGGTAGACATGTTTACATGTTAATCGTCGAACGGTTTCTGAGTTCTGAAAGACTTCAAGGCAAATCGCACTGTGTACTCAGGATTTGGACGTTAGGATGGGGTATGGTGACTGACCAAAGTTCTAGAGTGTCCAATGTGTGTAATTGCGAAAGTGGATGCAGCTCAGACGACTGAGGGAACTTGTAGTTTTCAGCTGGACTTGTGGAATCGAGAGTTTCCAAAGTCACTATGCCACCTCGGACTACTTGCAAGCTTTCGATGTCCCTGTGGGCTTCCATATGCTGTCTTCTCTGATTCAGAAACCTTGTCTATGGTCAGTCTAGACAAACAGGGAGACAGGCAGTAGAATACTAACGAGTTAATGGCCATAAGGCCCATTGAGACCAACCAGACTGCGCCAAGACCGGCGAGGATATATGGAAGTTCTCCACCAATATCAGATCCGTCTGCCGGCGGTTCATCTGAGTCGAGGGCCCGATCCATTGTGTGCGTAGACGGCCAGAGGTGTGGAACTTTACTGTCAACAATGTGAAGAGTAATGAATAGGAATTAATATTCAAACAAAGCCCTCGTTACGGCAAGTCATATTGTGACAACGTGTCGCAAAGTACCCCATGAAGCTGTCAGGGAAAACAAGAAAAGCAAGTGGATTTCTCACTAGAGAGTCGTAAAATTCGACAGGCTGGACACGTAAGGTTATAGGCTGTGAGTTAACAGCCAAAGCTAATGAGTATTGCGATTCAACGTTTTTAAGAGGAGAGGACTACTGAGTTTGTGAATCACATCCAATCTATAATCTGCTAGACCGGAAATGTAATCTGCGAGGCCGTTGCCCACAATGCCATCGCAATACGGTGGGCATTCTTCATTGATGAGTTTCGGGACCGATGGTGGTTGTGTGTCGTTATCGGAGCCATTGAAGTTACAGTTCTCATCCAACGATGCTTGGAAAGGCCGCCCAAGCCTTATAATTCAGGTATGTTTGACCGGCTGTTGACGAGGTGGCGCGCAGCCATCGGTCCAATGAAATGGCGGGGTAGCCTTTCAATGGGGTAGGGTGAAAGCATCGGGACACCCACAGCTTGTTGGAAAGCTGATGGGTGGAACTTTCATTTGGGAGTAGAAAAGCTGGCTTAAGTTGACTTAGTTAGCCTGACAATTCAGGAGAGCGATCGGGAACTGGAAGGTATAATCCTATTTACCCGGATAGAAAGTCTTGTAGTGGCGTATTTTAATTTTGGACGAAATCATGTTTCCCGCTTGGGTCCCCGGAATTGAAAGTTGTCGAGACAGACACAGGTTGCATTTGGCACAGTTTGAGTTGGACACTTAATACGAGTGTCTCAACGATTCTGAGCTGCACTGACTTGATCTTGGTGCTTCTGGTAATAGACGGCCGAAAGGTTCCTCGCGATACT
Source organism: Fusarium sp. S19/10 (assembly GCA_019054715.1). NCBI lineage: Eukaryota > Fungi > Ascomycota > Sordariomycetes > Hypocreales > Nectriaceae > Fusarium > Fusarium sp. S19/10. Next base: position 64,003 of record JAHKNZ010000056.1, on the reverse strand, counting down.
GCGGTGCCATTTCGCCCTTTTAGGCAGTTGTGGACCAAGGGGTCAAGTCCAGAAAGCAAAGGATTTGGCTCGCTGAAGTACATGGAACTGGCAGCAACACTCCCGAATGCAACGGGCATGGGGGCGATGGCCAATGGTATAAAGATGAAGCTATTCCACTAGTAATCGTGAACCTGATGTTTTCTTAACGTATAGATACCTGGAGAGGTACTCTAGAAGGCTGGGGTAGCGTTGTCACAAGACAATTGGAACCTCCATTTGGTATAATAACTTTTACCCTCTAAGCCCCTCATTTAACGTCCTTGCCTCTTCTTCTTCATATTTCCTTTATCCAATAGAATGCGTATATACACAGATATTCGAGACTGGCCCATTTGTTGTAGAATTAATCTATCAAGGCGAAATGTCGATGTTTTATTGGTCAATCCTGTGTTTAACAACTGGTCCAGTGTGGTCAGATGTCGTACACTATGTCACCTACAGGCTGATACTGTGTCCGGAAAGGGATAGGAACTCGCATGAATCAGGACTAAACTTGTTTTGGGCCCTTGAAGTTCTGCACAGCTCAATGACATGTGCTTCCTCGCTGCTTAGTCAAGTGGGTAACACATACAACGTTTTAATAAGTGGAGGGAGAAGAGGGTGTTCTCTACAAGGGTAAGAGTCTAAAGAGACAGGGAAAAACATCTCTATCGCATCCATTATTGTAACATGGCGCTATAGATAATGGTCTTATTTAGTCCCAGATGGAATAATAGCTGAGCTCGGAGTTCCCTTTATATACTAAGTGTATACTTGGTACAATTGCATGTTACTGTGTCCAGATCCAAGAGCCCAAAAGGCAGCAATGTTGAGCAGCAGAGAGACTTATACACACATCTCAATGTTTCATTGTACCATTCATAATTCTATCTATGATGACACCTTCAATTAATGAAACAGCTGCAGACGTCATAGGATGAGATTTGGATTCAGTGCCCAGCAATAAGTCAATAGTTGCTGACGCTATAGCCGCACTGATAACCTTGACGGTCTTCTCACCAAGCCCAGAATCTTCATTATTTCTGATACGCAATGCTACTTCCGCTCCAGTACGCACACCCTTCTGCAACGCATGGTGGTTCCCGTGATGTGTCTTGGTGCTCCTGTTGGCCTTGCGGCTGCTCGGTTCGATCAATCCCGCTGATAGCATATTTTGTTAGCGTATGTAACGAAAGTGGCTAGTCTGAAAGGATCATACTAATAAATGTCTCGAGTGCCAATCGGTTTTTCAGGTGACCCCACCCATCTGGCCGCTGATACCTATTCATGGCGCTGTCATCCAGTGGTCTGTCTTGAGCATGATGATGACGATGATGATCACGGTGTGAGCTCCTTTTATCATCGTGATGTTGATGCCGTCGTCGCCCTTGACTGTGTTGGTTCATATCTGTTGAGTAATTAAATGAAGACATGGCATTAGTATTAATGTGAAACAACAGTAGAAGTAAGATCCTGATGGAAGGGAATTACATTTTATAGTTAGCAGTCACCAGGATGTTCATAATTACATGTGTCGAGACTGATGATAGCAAGCTTACTGAACAGTGTAAAATGATACTGGGCGGTTGACCACACCAGTTACCAATGTTACTGAGAGTGTCAGCGGGTATGTTTATTAATAATGTCTATATTGCATTTTAAATAAAATTGTCATCCAGTGGCAGCTGCTGTAATAGAGGTAAACCATTACCAATTTATAAGGTAAAAGCAATTCCAGATGCTGCTAATAACTATATTCTAGTTTTAGTCCTATATCTTAAGATGCAGCCTGTAATCTAATAGGTAATACTGTTTTCCAGTAATAAAGAATTCTAGCTTAGGGTTAGGGTTATCTACATCCCTTACTTAAACTGTAACCCTTTAAGATAAACGCCACAGGGCTTCGTTATTGTCACTGGTGACCTGTGCAAGGAATAAGTACTTCGCTCTTAGGGACATCTTAAGATACAGATTTTCCCCCTACAAAGAAGTCACTTGTACCAGAGTATGCTTGTTGAATTACTACACGATGAGCGGCTGAAATTGGGTTTAAACAAAAATCAGCCTCCTACACGAACATCACAACTGGGCATCACCACCTTTTGACGCAACCTTTTGACACAACCCTTCGACACTAACTTCCAGAGTCTTACCACATGACACCCATTTCTGCCTCCACATTGATTCATCCCACCATATCACCTGCGGATAATTGCTTTGCACCACACTGTCGACAGAACCTATCCGTATCTTGACGGGAAACACCGCACTGAGTACAATATTGAGCTCTGGGACCTGGGGCTTGGCTGGAAATTGAAGCCTTCTGGGGTCTCTCCTCCACAAACTCGGGTGCCAATCGGTATGCTGGTGCTGGTTCCAAAACGGTTCGGGAATCGTCGACTGAGTTGTAGAGTCCCATATCCCGTGTTTGAACTTGGACCACTGGATATGTCTCATTGTACTGCGGCTGTTGCGGAGTTTGCATTACAGTATTGCTCTGCTGAGTAGCTTGTTCTTGTAATGCAGCCTTTCTCATGGCTTCTTCGACGGCACGCTGGGTTCTCAGTTCTTGCCGTTCGTCTTCGTACCTTCGCAGCTCAATCTCTCGCTGTATCTCACGCTCGCGCTCAGTTGCCGCGAGTTCCTGCTTTCGTACCTCATGCTTGGCTGCTGCTCGAGATGCGCCGACAACAACAGCAGCGCCAAGAATAGGCCTTCGGCGACGTCCAAACATTTGAAAGATTGAGGTTTGATGATGGTAATGCGTTTTTATCGACAAGGCTTTCTAGACCTTGCAACGTTGGTAGCTCCGGTCTCTATGAACGTTCCCAAACGTGTTGATGACATTCAAAGGGCTATATATCATATTTAGATTCATGCGCTCAGCAGTCAAGGAGACCTTCAGCTATTAGAACCCCAGCCACGTAAGTCAATTTTGGAAATACGAGTAGATTGTGCTCAGCGGAAACTTATAGCTTGTAGGGTCATACTGTGGCATAATAACTTTCAAGCGTGACTGTCTCAAAAAACCATTCCGCAGGTTATCGGCAGGCAATGCGAGTCCGATTGACAGCGGAAGACCGTAAATGGCCCTAAAGCATATTGCTGTAACAAGAAGTAAACTAGTACTGGATGCATGTGGAACACGTCAAAGTGATAACGTGGCTTAATGGTCTTACCTCCAACACCTGTCGTCATGCTATTTTTATCCGGTGTACAGCCAAGTCTTATTGATATATCACATGCTCATATCGATGTGGTGGTATTTTGTTAGCCATACTCCCATACAAGTCAGGTACTCTTACTACTGCCAACTTCTTCAATTTGACAAGTAGATACATTTACTTGAATGCCGAGCCTTCCGACTTCCAGCAAGGGGACGAAAACAGTGTTCAAACCACACATTCCATCGTTCGATACGCACCACGCCAGCTCAAAGACTTTCCAGAATCCTCTACATCTTCAGAATCTGTTGAACGACCATGGCCCCGCTCTACAAGAAGGCGTTGGTTATTGGGGGTACCTCGGGTATTGGAGCGGCTCTTGCATCGAAGCTTGTCATGAACGGCACCAAGGTTGTGGTAGTCGGTCGCCGATGGAAGCGTCTAGAAGCTTTCGTAAAGACTCACGGCTCCGACTCTTCAAGTGCCATTACCTTCGACATAACAAACCTCACTGGCATCAAGCCCTTTGCTGATACAGTCATCCAGTCAAACCCAGATCTTGATTGTGTTATAATTAGCGCAGGTGTACAACGCGGCTTCGACTTCTTTCAGCCGGAGACAGTAAACCTGTCGCTTCTCCAGGATGAGCTCACAACAAACTATACTTCTGCTGTTTATCTAACAGCAGCGTTCTTGCCTCATTTGAAGAAGGAGCCCCATGGGAATATTGTGTTTGTCAATGCTACCCTGGGACTTATCCCAGCTATGAGCCGGACACCAAACTACAACGCATCCAAAGCTGCCCTCCACGCCTTTGTAATGGATGTCCGGTACCAACTGCAAGACAAGGGGTGTCCTCTACACATAGTGGAAGTGTTTCCTCCTGCGGTGCAGACTGAGCTGCACGACGAAGACAATCAACCAGACCTGATCAATGGAAAGGAAATTGGCATGCCGCTGACTGACTTTGTTGATCAAATGTATGATGGTTTGGTTAAGGGTAGTGATCAATTTGCGATTGGTTTGGGGGAGGACCTTTTCAAGGAAGGAGGATGGGAGTTTCAGAGGGGGCAAATGTGTGATGAAGCGAGACACTACTTGGATGAAGCGTTGATAGATTTCTTACGCACCTAGCATACTTCTTAAGCTTACATCTATTAGTCTATAGGTAACTTAAGTAGCTTATTATGAAGAAACCTGTGTAACGGATAATTTAGACTACTACAAATGTTACGCGAGATAGTGATAAGAATAGTAAAAGGCTTAAAAGGTGTATTCGTTTATCTAGAAAACACGCTTCTCAGACGGAGTGAATGAAAGCCTTTCTTAACTGAACTCACACTTGACAACACTTTGAGGGAATCCACGGGTGTTCAGAAGCTCCAGTGGCTGTTGGAGCTGTAATTGATTTTGGTACTATTAGGAAAAGGGAGATTGAACTATTTATACCACAGGTATTGCAGTATCTTTGGATAGTAATTATATAGTAACAGGGCGCTCTGGTTCTTATTACGGTACAATACTATACAAAGAGAATAATACCATAGGGCTAGCTCTTGTATAACGGGTTCTGCATTCTGTTGTGTTTCTGCAGTGCTTCTGTTATTAACTTAGCTAGGTATTTAATTTATTTCTCCTATAGTATTCCCTGCGCTTTGATAATAGTCTCTAGGTTCTAACTCGCCTTCGCCTAATACCGCGTAAGATAGGCCTTACGCCTTGAGTTGTGAAATTACATATTCACCAGTTGAGATCATATTAATGGTCGAAGTCCCCGCTGTTACCAAGCTTGTCCAAGGTAACCGTTTTGTGCGCTAGGTCTCAAGAGATTGTTGACTGTAGGCATAGTGTTGAGGTAATATTAGAGCTTAGTAAAATGATCCTTTGTATAAAGTGGCATGGAACTTGGGGTAGTGTGAAGACAAAAATATTCAAAGACAACTTTTCACCTAGGTGGCTTACAGGCACCCGGCTATTATGGGTACCAGACATATCATTCGATTTACAAAGGATGTAAAAGCGCGGAATGAGGCATGTCGTACCAAGCGAACTCCGAGACGGGAGAATTTAGGTGACTATTCACCCACTGTACTCATAGCCTACGGTCTGTCACATCTTACATCTGTCACCACGACTTGGAACAAATGTGAATCGATATGAAGGCTATCATAGGAGCACCACCATGCTCAGACAATTGACAGAGGATCTTGACAGGGTTTGCGACACCTCTCAGGGCGTGGCTGCTTATCATTAACAGAAATGACGCATTATGAAGTGTATTAAACTTAACAGGTTTAGCAAGGAATGAGCAACTTCGTCACGATTTTGTGTTCAACTTGCGGCTATATGGTTATTTTGCCCAATTTGCAACAATTGTAAAACTCTCCTCCCAACAGTTACAAAAATGCAAGTCGCACTGCTTTACACCACCTTGGATTAAGGTTCTTCCGTCTGTAAATTCTGGTAGTCTGGGGTGTGGGACTCTATCATGCGTGGTGGAGATACGCCTCTTTTTAGACTTTAGACCCTGCCATCAGATCAGGTCCTGGGGTAGGAGGGGTAGGCATTAGTGGATTCAACTCGACAGACAGGCATGGCGCAATCAAACATCTTGCAGGCTGATGTAACACTTCCTCTTTGTGGATACAGCTTGAGTTGCACATGTAAAGTTTTACCTGTACTTCAGTCAGCTTGGTAGCCATGTTGTAATATCTGACACAGTTGCCAGACAAGGTTAGCCTTATTGATTACATTGAAGGGTAAGAGGAGACTTCCATGTTGCCATGATGATATCGGAGTTAAATTCAATGCTAATGGTGGTGTGAGACTGAACCTTCAGCAGGATCTCTTTTGGAATGCTGCGTATTTACGATGAAGTCGACCATTCACTACGTCAAACTGTTCCCAAAATTAACTCTTATGACCACTTAAAAACTTGTTATCATCCTTCTGTTCAAGGAAGGTGAAATCGTCTGCCCTCCTTATTCTAGGTTTCGCAATCAACAACTTGGTCAAGTTACTTCGTGACCTTTCACTTGAAAATGGATTTAGCTGAGTTTGACTTCGAAGTCATCCGGGACACAAGTCCATGCCTTTCTCTGCCGTTCACACCCCGAGAGGAACGACCAAGTATGGATCGCTCCTACTTGAGGGGCATAGTTGATATGGGAAGGTATGTGGTTCATTGAATCAAGACTGCGTGACGACAGCATAGTCCATCGGCTATGTGTACAGAGATATGAGAGAGTTGGATGAATGAGATCTTCAGGAACTCTAGACTGACTGGCTGCCTGCCTAGTAACGGTATTCGATTTTCAGTCACGGATTTATCTCCACCCTTCTCTCGAATTCTTCCGACAATCCATGTTTATCGTGTTGATATTTCACTCTACGACGCCCAGTTCGATCCAGAGACTGGTCATAAGATACCCATTCCCTCTGATGTCATTGGAGAGGTTATTGCTGCATTGAACCGTTTCAAGCTTGTATGTGCCGACCTCAAGGTTCCTGAGAGTCAGATTCATGTCGTCGCCACTGAAGCAACACGCGCTGCTCTCAACTCTGCCGAATTCCTCAACAGAATCCATGCGGACACCGGACTTTCTGTTGACTTGCTCCCGAAAGAAGAAGAAGGGCGCATTGGCTCTTTGGGTGTTGCAAGTGGCTTCTCTGATATTGGGGGCCTCATGATGGACCTAGGAGGGGGTAGCACACAGATCACCTGGATCATATCACAGGGTGGGAATGTGAGGATTAGCGACCGAGGGTCGATTAGCTTCCCTTACGGGGCGGCAGCCCTCACGAAAACTTTGGACGACCTGAAAAGAGGGAAGTCCAAGCACGAAGCAGACAAGGCGCGAGATAGGCTGTATCAGGAGATGAAGACAAATTTTGAGAATGCATATCACAAGTTGCAGGTGCCTGAAAGCTTAGTGGCCGAGGCAAAGGAGAATGGTGGATTTCCTCTGTATCTTTCAGGGGGCGGCTTCAGAGGATGGGGCTACTTACTTCTGTATGTGAGTCAAAGTGGCCAGACCCCTTACCCCATTTCTATCATCAATGGCTACACAGTGGGCAGCGAGAGGTTCGAGAATACCAAAGCAATGGAAGAGGTTGCTCGGACTGCACATTCCATCTTCAGGGTCTCGGATCGGAGACGAAAGCAAGTTCCTGCCGTCGCGTTTCTTATCAACGCTTTGTCTAATGCAATTCCACATGGAATTCGACTTGCGCACTTCTGTCAAGGCGGAGTACGAGAAGGACTTTTGTTCAAAGAGCTTCCGCCGAGTATCAGAGCTCAGGATCCATTGGAGGTTACTACACAACGATTCGCTCCAGAATCAGTCGAGATGCTATGTAACCTCTTGATGTTTTCTTTCCCTGCGCCCTCTAGAGGAGGCTCTCGCAGATTCCCAGACTCCATCAGCAAGCATGTTATACGTGCGTTTGCAAACACCATGTATGTTCACACTATCATGGATAAAGAGCTAGCCTCTACGACAGCTATGTATAGCACAAGCACTGGACTCCTCGCTTTTACTCGCGGGGTATCTCATCAAGATCGGGCGAGGCTTGCCCTTATGTTGGAATCGCGTTACATGGGAGAGCTGCCCCCACGCGAGTCAAAGTTCAAGGAAGCGCTTCAATCTATCATTTCACCAGAAGAGGTGTGGTGGACTGCATATCTTGGGAGAGTGGGATATCTGCTCGGCCGTCTCTATCCTTCAGGCAAGGTTGATGAAAGCAAACCTCGCGTCGTTCTCTCGTCTCAATGGGCTTGGAACCTTGGACATAAGAAGAATGGGGAGGGGTTGCAGCTGACAATTTCGGTGCAAAGGATGAAGGAGGATCCCGCAAAATTGAAGAAGGCATTGAGGGACCATGTGAATATAGTTGAGAAGATTGGTAAGAAGAAGAATTGGGCCGGGGGTCCTGACGGATGGGGAATGAAAGTAAAGGTTAAGGTTGTAGAAGAAGACATAATGTAGTTTATGTTTAAGCAATAACTAGTATTCTGGTTAGTATACAATCTCAGATTCTCCCCTAAAAGGAGGGGAAGCCGGATGTGAATTACTTCAATCAATCAACAAGTCATTCCACCTACGCTTCAACAATGCCTCAAGCTTTTCGAAAATGCGTAAATTTAATGTCGAGCAGGTGCTGTCTTGGCGGAGTAGGTAAATCGTGGAATGTCACTCGGACTACGCTGGGTTGGTAGGGTGTCTCCACCTCAGATCATCTTTACGTTCATTCACTTCAGCCTCATGTTGCTCTGCATTACGTCAACGTGAATCATCCTTGTCACCTCTGTAGATGATGATTTTATGAGGCGTAATGTGGCGTAATTATAATCGGGTTCATACAGTATACCAACCTACCACCAACCTACCACGGCAAAGCAAAGGCAATCAGCGCGTGGATGCATCATACGTCTCGTCCCAAGGGAAGCTGCTACTGTTAGTCAATAGCGATAACGGCCGACATTATTCCGCACTCACCAATGTAGGACCAATATGATAAAGAGCCATCTATCAACACAAGCGAACATAAGAAGGCCAGTAAAGTTCCCTTCCCCTGTTTATATAGGGATAAACAAACATACTAAATCGCGCGTCTTCACAACTTCTCTTTATCATACTAGGTCATGTCATTTATTCTATTCACGCTCCGCTTGTATCTCATACTACGAAAACCCAACCTATGCAAGCGGCAAAATTCAGTTCCAAGTCTTTGTACTTGTCAAAAAGTTCACTTTTATAACATCCGTCTGCTTATCGTCAGAAATCATGGAGGCTAGTGTTGTCAACCCACGTGGACTAGCGACTACGCTGCGTTCCGGGCATCTAACTCAACGATATCGTGGAGTTGATTCCAAACGCGTTGGATCTCTTATACCTCCATACTCTCAGCTAGACGATCCGAAAGAGCACAGTTTCCCCACAACCTTGAGTAGATGTGCTATGACCACGGTAGGACTCAAAGAGTCCTCGGAGCACATCCTGCGCCTCCGTTCACTGATACCGCGGTTAGATCTTGGGTGTGGAGGTTCGATGCGAGAGCGATGGCCGGCTGCAAAGCGCAACTGTCTTTCACCGCTCAGTTCCAGCAACGAAGATACACAAGTGAAACAAGCAGCATTTCGGCAAAAGCCTTGCCTGAACTTACAACGCACTGGTCACGATTCCGAGAAGACAATTAACCGACTACCCAAGACCGTCCATTTCGACCAGGATTTGGAGCGTATTTGTTTCTTTCTCAACACAGACCAGCCAAGGATTGTTGCTATCTCTCCTTGTTATGTCGCGGATAATCCACGTTTCTACGACAATGTAGCTGGCACGCTCGTTCCCCGAGAACCTGAGTGGGATATGTCGACCCCGATTTTTCCCCAGCAAGACTCAACGCGCAGGGAGATGCCCGTAAGGGTTCAAAGGATTTTCTTTTCCGGTCGACGGAATGTTTTGGTCATTTTTGTCGTGGTGGCTGACTTGGCATTCGAGAAATTTATTACTTGTCATTTTACCCGAGACTATTGGAAAACGGTTTCCGAGACGCCTGCCCAGTATTATCGTGCTTCAAGTGACAGGGGTGGACTGAAGTATGAGAAGTTTGTTATGAGTATTGCGTTTTCTAGAGATGATGATCTTGAATCTGGTCCATTACTATTTTGTGTGCGTTATTCTGTTAATAACGAGGAATTCTGGGACAACAACTCGGGCATGAACTTCGCAGTAGACTTCCATAGACGAGCGAGTTGAGAGTCCGATCACGTGTGTTTACGGCAGTGAATCAACGTTAGGGCGCATCTCGTTGTGCAATCACGCCATGGAATAATTCCAAATGTCCGTTTTGCGTTAAAAGCATGTCCCTCCCATATCATGTCATGAATGATCTGATGTCCTGTCAGATTGGCGTATCCAGGGGCCCTGATACCTAACGCCTTTTAGTATTAGGTCTGAGGTCCACGGAGTTCTGGGCTGCAGATATGTCTCCTCATCCACAGGCACTGAATGGTTAGCACCGGCTAGCTGGGTCAGCATGCGCAAATAGCATGTGAAAGTTCCGAGATAAAATGGGACAATGCGCGATCCACAAACTTTATTTGTTAGGTCCTGTTTATTTCATAAGCACTAAATTGGACGAGGGGCTGATTAGTCCCTGTTGGATTTAGTGGCTCTGTACCTAATTGAAAGTGGAATCAAGTGAGAGGGGAAAAATGAAAAATTTAGAAAGGAATGTGACAAGGCTAGACTCAATTGATATTTAGCTTTTGTACTGGGGTTGTTATCTCCGGCCTAAGCGAGAAGCGGAAATACAATCGGGATATTAGAGGACGGTAATATGGCTTTTATGATTTTAGGGCTTAGCCAAGCTTTACTTGAAACGGTCCGTTGACGATGGTACATTGATGTGCATCATATCACTTGTCAATCGCAGTCATGTACGACAACGTGGTAAGAACACACTTTCTTCAAGTATTAAAGCCGAAAGTAACTCTCGTGATGTACGAACGGACTTCTTTCAACACCCACTACTCAGTCATTCAAGGACGATCGACAGTCAGACACACCATCATTACCATCAATGCTTCACTGTTGTCAAGCTTGACCTCAATCAATCTTCTCATCTGAATATCAACGTGTCAGTTCAGTAGTCAGAGGTCCATTCAACAGAGAGCAGAGAGCTGCCTCCAATACCCGGATATTTGGAACCACAAATAACGAGACCGAAAGCAACCATGGAATTCGAAGAACCCTTACCGGACGTTTGGATGACGGAGTTCACTGATCCACCTGGTAGCAATAGCACTACGGGAGCCCATCAGCTGGTTGGCAATACTGTACTCAATCCTCCTTTATTCCCACTGGAGGGGCCATGGAACGTTCCTGCACACCCTCTTCTTCCACCCGAATGTGACAGCTCACACCTAGCACCATCGTCAAATCGTGATCTTGGGTGGTATGGAACTTCGTATTCCACGGATGCATGGATGCACACAACAAATTTCGGTAATTTCCCCTCGACGCCGTCTGGTTACGGACTTCTCGCTTACGAACCGGCCCCTCAGGACAGACAACAACAACCATACTCGCCAGAGGAAGAGACGACATCCCATTCTGCTACATCTGGTGACACAGGTGCGGGGTCATCTGAATGTGGTGATAAGCAGGCTAAAAGCTTGTCTACGGAAGGGAAGCGCTTGTCCTGGCGAAAACTTGAGTGTTCGGTTGTCAAAAGAAAAGCTGGCAGATATGAGAGAGTGTTGGAACGGAATAGGGTCGCTGCGGCAAAATGCCGTGAACGAAAGCGCGATGAACAGGATGCACTGGAAACGGAATTGGAGGACGCAGAAACGCGGCACCGAGAACTTTCAGCTTACTACAGTGTTTTGAAGGAAGAGGCGTTCATGCTCAAGTCCGAAATACTTAAGCACGGCAGCTGTGGTTGCGAGATGATACAAAGGTACATCAAAGACGCGGCGCACAAAGCAGTGGAAGAATCCGTGTCATCCGACACGACTCCAGATGCATGTGCTGGTGAGGTGGGCGACACATATTGGGGCTTTTACTCCGAGGGAGTGGGGGAATTTGTCTAAGTTCTATTGGCCAATCCGTAATTTCAAACGCTCTACTGCTTACCCCTTACATAATTGGACAGGTGTTGATAGAGAGTTGGCAAAGTGTCTTACTAACGATAAACTTTAAGCCTAATGCATGGTCTCGGGTTTAGACAAATGACACGTACCACATACATGTCAGAAAGCCCAAAACCATCGGAATAATTTGATTGGGTCCTCCCTATAGACCGTTCTAGACCCTTACACTGTACAGAGTACTTACTTTGTCATCCCACTCAAGGTAAGAACAGTTCATGCACGACATCGCAAATCCTCCAGTGACATCTGTAATCTTACGATCGTTGAGATTCGAGGTTGCACCTTGCAATGCGATATGTCACACCCTTATTGCATCTACCGATTACAGTGGTGATCCGTTGGGTCAATGCTGGCAACGAAGGTCCGCCCGAATTATTCAAGTACTGTATCATTCAAACGCTTCTTTTTCATACATAATATGAAGGAATACATCGTAAAGAGGAAGGTAACATTTAAAGCCCATAACATAATGTCGACATACCAATGGATTGGTACAACCTTTATGAACAAGTTAAACACGTGAAGACATTTCGGGAATCGTGAAAGTGGGCGGATAAAGAGGTTATTCTCGTGATGTGCACAGTATCTGGAAAGGACTAAAGTGAGGGAAATAACACAGAAACAAAACCGCCATCTCGATTTTGCGCCAAGTTTCCTACAGCATTGTTCCGTCACTGTGGCTTATTCTGACGGCAGGTATAAATGTTATTGTTGCCTCTCCCCGCAGTTCTAGACCGCCACCACAACGCCACTGGGCAGGATTTCGATTTCATTGACAACAAAATGCATAGGGCTGGAATTGAACGCGGCCGCATCCGACTCACTTGATATGCCACAATCACGGATCAATATAATGAATGCCTTCACAGAAATCTTATATCTAGAGGTACCCGTACTGAAGTCCATGTGACTACTACCAAATCGTGCATAGATCCTGTTCCCATTGACGCCCTTCCACCGACTCGACACCTACATGGCAACCAGCGACATTACAAGCGATACTAGAGACCTTCTCTGGTCTCTCACACATAGCCAAGGCAAGGTGCGTGAGAAAAAGCAGCAAGAGTCTCTGGCCATAAACAGGCAACATCTTAAGAAGCCCTGCAAATGGGCCTGTCATGTGACCAGATATCAGAGCAAACCAGATTCGTTTCGGCTGTCAATTCTGACGTTTCACAGGTGCCACTTGACACGACTCGAAATGCTTTGGACCAGGGTAAGCCAATTCCCAGACAGAGTGTCGTTTCATTAATCTCACGGTCTTGCAGCTAGCTCATCTGTCCTTTCCTCGCCAGAACTTCCAGGGACGATTGTCTTGGATACTTCCTCTCACTCAAACTTGCCCTCGTTACCCCAATGGCTCGATAGCATCGGGGACGGCTATGATATATTACACAATGGCCCCTTGTGTGAAAACAAGCAATGTGGTAGTAGCGGATCTGTCGATCATTTGAACGATACCAAAGACACGTCGAGCCTCGACTTCGAGTCCACAATGGCCAGAGACACCTCAATAGAACCTTCTGGAGGCGGCACAGGTGCCACGTACAACTTTGATGATCCAGGGAAAGAGTCACCGGAAGTGAAGCTGCGGTCGGCTTCTCGAAAGCCGAAAAGAACAAGACAGAGAATATCTGTCGCGGCCAACGTGCAGCGAGCACGGAACTGTCACAATAACATCGAGAAACAGTACAGGGCACGCTTGAAGCAGGGCTTTGAAAGGTTGCTCGCCGTTTTGTATACATCGATGCCGCCAATAAACATGATGAGAAACGAAAGTAAGTCGCTTGATGCCGGTTACTGTTACAGCAGAGGGCAAGTTTTGGATGCTGCAATGCAGCGGATATTAGCATTAGAGGAAGATAATAGAAGACTCACATGTCGACTCCTAGAGTTAAGTGAGGCTTTGAACTAACAAGAGGAGAGGATGGCCGGTTATAACATTGTTCTGGCGAGGGCAAGACAAGTAACCTACAGAGTTGATTCGGTCGGCTTTTTAATACACCTCATACCCTGAACTTTTGTCAGTGGGCCTCTACTCCCTGCAGTCCCCATTTTTACTAAATCTAAGAGCACTTATTGGTTAGAAAGTTGCTGCAGAGTGCGGGAAGTCCACCTATGTCAATCCCCTGCTATAGCAAAAGGGATTGAGCTTCTGATTGATCAGAAAGGCCCCGCACAACCTCTCCTAGCGTGCTTACTAACAAAGATTCAAGGGTTCAGGTGTAAAACTCCCGCGCGCAACTAAAGCTAAATATAGAAACTCAAAACTCAAATTAATCATCCCATAATGAAAGACATCAGTGTGACGTACGCCAGCAAGTGGTTGATCCTCGGCACCACTAGCCCCGAAAAGTATTATTTGGGTGAGCCCCCATACACACCGTTTAATTCGTTGCCAAGAATCAGGTTTGGCTCTAGATCTGGACCTATCATAAAGTTGCAAAGCGATATAATCTTTTTCACAATGCTAGACTACCTATCGACGACTTCAAAGATGCGCTTCGCACGGCTTCTGCAGGGCAGGCCTGGCGTGAACGAAGTCACAGCTGCAGATCGGACACGTGTCGTGCTGCGCCAAATACCACCCTGAAATACAAACAGAATGGAAGATATGCTCGCACGCGAGATGGCGGACTTCATCTGCATCGCTGAACTCTTCCAGGCAGATAACACTGTATAAGAGTAAGGTAACCTAAGCTGTTGTTCTTGGGCTTGTGGGCTTGTATTAAACATACCAGGTTATGCTAGGCGCTATGGTTGCCCAAAAAGCATGGTCTCGGTTAGATAGCTCCAGTTTCAAGTCGTAGCACTTCTTTGAGGGGATGGTGGCGTCTAATTGTGACAGGTCCCGTGTTTGGACGGTAGTTGAGGGTAAGGATGTAGAGGTGCCTGGGCTGGCTGGCTGGCTGGAGTTTACTGCGGCCTTAGGTCTTATCCAGGTGTACAACCTGGAGTACCATTAGCCAAATTGTGCATGTGATCAGTACAGGGCTGCAAAGAACGGACTTTGGTAAGAACAAATGAAGTAAGATTATCACCAGGATAAGTGGGAGTACGAAAACAGCAAACCATGTATAGTCTTTTTCTTCCTCCGGTGGGATGTCGGTGGTGATGGCTTCGTGGCTATCTAATGGTGCCATGGTGTAAGAGTGACAGCGATGCCTTTCACAGATGAAAGGTGTGAGTGACGAGGATCTGAGCTCAATAAAGGTTTTCTTCAGTAGACTTATCATAAATATTCTTGTCATCGGATCCAAGGCAGATTTTGTGAGTGTAGATGGGCTGCAGTCTACAACTATCCCCATGATCTGACGATGCGATGGCCGGCTCAGCTTAACACATGTCACGACAAGCATACCCGTTTAGGATGAATTGGGCTGAAGGTGGCCGTA
Source organism: Fusarium sp. S19/10 (assembly GCA_019054715.1). Taxonomy (NCBI): domain Eukaryota; kingdom Fungi; phylum Ascomycota; class Sordariomycetes; order Hypocreales; family Nectriaceae; genus Fusarium; species Fusarium sp. S19/10. The sequence goes on along the minus strand of JAHKNZ010000056.1, from coordinate 48,767 downwards.
AATACCTGATCTAGACCCTTATCCCTCCCTCGACCAGCTGCAGAAACTGGAAAGTGATTCCACAAAGCCAATCATTCAATCTATTATAGATTGGACAAAACCATCTGTACTGTGGATGTGGCTTATTCGTAAATCCGAGATCCTGGTTTCAGGGTAGTTATTTAGAGTTTGTGAACCCTGACATGATGGGGATCATTGTGATTATGGTGTAAGGCTTTAACCAATCACGTAAACATCTCACACACCACCTTGTATCTTAGGACTCGATGTCAGCCGAATTGAACAGGTAATTTCTACACCCGCCCTCACATACACGTGCAGGCTAACTGCAAGGGACCGAAACTTCATGATACAAGATGGAAACCACTGTATATGCAGGCAGAAAGTTACAACATGCCCTGTGTCAGATCATGCACCCTTTAGTAGTATGTGGGCTTGAAGCCTCTTTTACCCCTCAACCTTAACAGCATGTCTCGTACTTAGGAAGCTCCAGGTATACCCATTAGGGCCTTTGTACTACCGCACTAATTTACTAATGGTGTCAGAATGAAAGTAGCTGCACCACCGTCATACGAAACCATGTCTCGATGTTAATTCATTGGCGTATTTAAAGTTCATGTCAAGGGCCGGTAACAACGTCTTTCCCCACTCCCACAAGCAGCCATGAGTCAATGTTATTTCATTGGCGCTTTTAAGGTTTCCTTCAAGAACCGGTAACAACCTTCTTTCCGATCAAGCTAAACTCAATCTTAACATCATCTGATTCTCTGCTGACCATATAATGCCCGTTACCAAATGCAACTCGGGGTCTGATAGTGACACATCTGGCGATAGGATGCCAAATGATATACGAAGAGAACAATAGGGCGCGATGAAAATACGTACACTCAATGTGATTGCGTAAACATTACAACCCTCTGAGTATATGTAGCACTGTTTGCTTCGCGGTTTCATCTCGATCTGGCTTGTATGATCATCGACTGTACCTCATACTCGAGATACAGCTTACCCACCCTAAAGCCAGTCACCCACTCCTAACGGCAACAATGGCGAGAGAAAGTGGTGTTGCGCACAAAGTGGTTTCGGTTCTTTTGCGTCTCGCAGAACTTGCCAGCGCAATAATTGTCCTTGGAATCCTCTCACGCTTCTGTTACCTCGCTGGCATTGCGGAGGCACATATCGACGGACGTATCATTTATACCATCGTCGTCGCATGTCTCGGTATCCTCTATTCGGTATTCTTCTGCCCGCCATTCAAGAATATGTTCCTGGGCTTCCCATTTGACTTTGTCTTGTTTGTTATGTGGCTTGTGGCATATTGCTTGCTCCAAACGGTATGTTCTTCCCTATTCTCCCAACCAGAATAATTACTGATTACGTGATGTTGTTTCTACATCGTGTAGAGAACAGGTACTCATACATGCTCTGCTAATTGGTATTATAACTACTGGGGCTATTATTGGGGTCGTTTCTACCGTGTTGGACGTGTTGGGGCAGTGGATGTTGGCGACGCGGGTTGCTCCTCATGGAGAACAGCCTTGGCCTTTGCATTTATCGCGTGGTTCTTACACTTTCTTAGTGGTATCCTTGTAAGTCGCCATAGGATCTGGGCTCCATTGATCCATGCTGACACGCAGAACTCTAGGGTGCGTATGTTTTCGTCACCTATATCAGGCTGGACGAGACCAAGAACGACCTCAGGCAGCATGCCGAAAAGCTGACAAAGTAAGTTTCACTTCAACATCGGCCATCTTGGAATGGGAGTTATATGCTAACAATATCTGCACCGAAGGCCTGAGCCTCGGGCTAATGGCGATCGTCTTCATACAGGTTCACACGGGGATAACGTAAGCGACGTCTAGAGTCGAGTGCGTAGTAATGTACTGCCTGATAGCAGACGTAGGACCTGGAGGATAAGAGGCCAGGATTGGCAAAGGTTGACTTTGTTGAAGCCACCACAGTTGGCTGCTAGTTTTGCAACGGTCCAACAGATTGGAACAGGGACACATTAGCTTACCAGCTGACACGTATTTAATGCTTGATTTATTAACTTGTTACTTTCTTGGAGCCTCTTCATTTGTATGACTGTGTGTATACATTTGGATCTGAACCTTCATTAGCAATTGGTTCATATCTGTGGTTGTTTAATGTGTCAAGTTGAACTGTACGACTTGATAACTGGCCTTTAAAAAAGTCAAATAGAAGCCTCTTCATCTTCATTCATAACTAGGAGCTTGCTTATTTATTCAAGGTAATACACTAGACTTATTGAAGTTAAGTTATCCCGTAATCCATCTGCAATACTGCATCAGTGCACTTCGATTTAGCCTTTTACAGTTTTCACATGTAAAAAACCATGAAACTTAGTAACAGAGCAAAACCTGCTACCCCCTTCAATGGTGCCACAACCCCCACACCACTTTCAATGATCTGATCTGGCTCATAAATTCCTGGCACTGTGTCATTCGTAGTCCCATTCCAACAAAAGGTTTTAAAGCAATCTTCACACTGGGATGGTACAGTGGTCTTTGTTCGAACAAAGCTCCTTGCCAAAATGGCACAACCAATGCAGGCAGGCCAATTCTCAACAACAGTACCATTCCCCATAGTGGCGACATTGTATCCGTTCTGAATGATGTTGTTTCTATCAGTGTCGCTGTATTCAAGGTCAAATGTTGTGAAGTTGGATTGGGTCGTATATGGTGCGTTGGGGAGATAAATTATCAGCGGGCCAGTTGAGTTACCGCAGCCGAAGAATGTAGGCTGCTTATTTAGACCGAGATTGACAAAAGTGTTCTGATCTGGAACTTTGGGGAAATCATTGTTCTGTGGTGATGTGCCTTCCTTGGATCGTTGATAAGTTGCCACGAGAGCTGTGCCGTTCGGCCAACGTGTTTGCGTGTCAGCGGAGCCATCAACGGCGAAGATGGCATCGACCTTTCGCTCCGACAAGAGCAATGGATGTAGTGGAATGTTCTGCAGGTCCTCTCCGCCATCAACGAGTGTCAAAATCGTCGTTTCAGCGTTGGAATTGTTCTTGGGGTTGTATTTGTAAAATGGGTTGGGCCAGTTGGCGATATCTCTATTCTCTTCGCCAATATCCGCCAACGTGTTGTTGATGGCCTTGACTAGGAAGTCTGGAACGTCGTCGGCCTTGCCAATTTGTAGAAAAGCCTGATTGAACAATGACGCTGATGTGCCCATTACGAATCCGACATTATCCACGCCAGCGATACAATGGCTGCCTCGCTTGAGGGTACCATTGTTGAACGACGAGCCGACGTATTTCAGAGGTGCAAAGGCAGAAAGGCCAGGGTCGTAAGAGCCCATTTCCCACGGGTTAAATTCCACGATGGTGGAGTTGGTGGCGATTTGAATTTTACCCGTTGTCCGTTCGATGGCAACGATGATGGGCATTGGCGTTTGTGCGTTGGAGAAATCGGTATCGTTTGCAATCGATGAGAATGTATATGCTAAAGCGATGTTAGTTACTCCCATCAATATAGGACCGGACAAAGGTTTACCTGGTCCTCCATCGCTTGCATTGACGAGTTGATACGACAAAGCTCTTCCCCAGTAATCGGTGATACTTTTGTTAAATCCTGCGTCCACCTTGTCGTTCACATCCTGGTATAACTGACGATAGTACTCTGACCGCCTTAAGCCCGCTGGACCTATAGATGTCGAGGTCAACAAACCGTCTACAGATAGAAATGAGGCTTTGACAAACCTTCGATAATGGAGTCATCAAACTGCCAAAGAGTCGATAGAAATCCACTTTTTGCAGAAATGATGGACTCAACTGATGTGAAGTTTTGCGTATACAAGCTTCCAACTGTCCAGCTACCTCCAGACAAACCGCTCAGGTATGTAGTAGCCTGGAGGATGCCACCCAAGTGGCCTTTGCTGCTGGAACCAGTGGTCCGATTGTCAAACGCGGCGATAGCACCAGCACCGTTCATCATGGCTCTATAACCCCCGCCTGAGATAGCAATCCCAATTCGTGGAAGGGCATCGTCGTCACTTAGGATACTATCCAGGTACGAGTCTGTGTCTAAGTTTCCGATATCGAATCTCTTTAGGATATCTCTCAACGCGGCGCCCGTGTTTTTATCACGTTGTTCCAGCCATTTTGATTCCTCGGATGAAAGATTGGCTGCCTGACGTATAGTAGGTCGTGTTTCTGGGCAAGAGACTTGACCTGGAGCGTAGCCATCAGGTGCATTTGGGGCTCCCCTCGGGCCAAGAAATGGTAAGACTTCAGCATTGGCGAAGACTGAATGTTGAACTAGAACATGCGTCAAATGGGGTGTAGATCTTGTGAAAGATTCACTTACGTCCAGCTGGAGCCAGCAATACCACAAAGTGGATCAGTTGAGTGAAGAACATGATAACAGATTGTCCTCAACTCAGCAACGTATAACTCCACGAATATGCTTCGTTGAATGAGTGAATAACTTCAAGAGTAACAGCAGATTGAAAGGAAAGTCCACGGTTTTTGAGGCTGCGAATAGACCTTACACCGCATAGCCAAACAACGACTTGTTGAAGTTCACCACACTGTAGTGACATGTCATAGTGTGTGTCTACCGTTGTAGACTTGCGTTGCACACTGTTACATGGCCTTATCATCATGCACCTTTCTAAATCCGATAAAGTTTGCTATTAGATACATGTTGGACCATGTCCCAGCCACCGCAACTGGGTACATGGTGGTGGTGTGCCGCCACAACATAGTGCATTAATTCAGCCATAAGCATCGTCTTTTTTATTATCACATTTGAGTTTCAATTTGAGACAGGAATACAACATTCAACTAATCGTGACTTATGCCAGTCAAAGGTCCCTCGGCACACTTCAAAGGATATTCAGCAGCAGCAGCTAACACCCCACCATCTGCCATCCCTCCATCTGTCGTTTGGCTAGGTTCTAAATGCGTTACTAAGGACGCGCCTCTATCCCATGGAGAGCTGACTCACCCAGTACAAAGATAACAACGGCTTGATTGCCATGTCCACCCAGAACGTGCACCTTGAAGTTGGGGATGGCCGACGCAGCGCTAAACTTATTCACACCAACATAAGGCAGGCTCCATGTAAATACCACTTCGTTTCTTGGTCCGAATCCGACGATACGGTACGTAATTGCACCTTCGATCTTTCCGCCCAAGTGGTTTGATTTGCAACGCAACATACCGCTCTCGCCGGCGAGAATTGTTTGTGGTGGTGGAAGGTCCGGGTTTTTGACGAAATGGCCATGTGTAAGAGCTGGCCATTCAAGCTCGGTATTGAGTTCTTCGTTAGTATGATTTAAAATCACCACGAACAGCTCCCGACTGGCCATGGTGTTGAGTGATTCCAAGAGTTGATGTGAAGAGGTTCGGTTGTTCAAGGGTAGGTAGTAGCTATCGACATTTGTACTGTGATCTACTAATTCACCATGCGTAGGAGAGGGGACTTTTTAATATACTTTGTTGCTCTGTGTTTGAGGATGCTGAAATTGGACCAACGGGGCTTGTAGCCTTGATGTTGAGGCTGGTTCCAATTTCGTAGGTACTCTTACAAATCTTTTGGCGTGCATCATCAGCGTCATCAACCCATCATGTTACCAACAATGGTCCGAGGTCCAGACCCTGGCCAGTTTTCGATATAATCTCCCTTCCCATGCCTCATCTACACATGATTTGTCAGATCATGCAGCTCATGCAACTCACAGCAAACATGTGGAGGTCGACATTGATACTGGAGTGAGGGGTAACAATACCGACCGATCTGGGCTTCTAGCGGCAATTTGTAGTTGGATTTTCAAACTTGTATGTATGTTATCATATCAGCTGTGCTGTGCTGACAACGGAATTTCAGTGCTACGGCTCACTGAGACCTGCATGCGAGCCTCCAAACAAATGTAACCACATCTGATGTTAGGGAAAGGCAAGGCAAAAAAAGGTCCCGTGTGAGCACTGGAGTCATAGTGCTTGAAAAGTGTAATTCAAGATGGAAACCTTATTATCAGGACAAGGTAACCACATCTGACTGTGCCATATCCGTTTGGAAGCGGAGGCGCAGAGGCACTTTGGATTCTCTATTTTAACACCAACACTTGAGCTAGAGTCCAGGCTCCTGAGGAAACTTTGTTATTACGACAGACTTTGTCACCTTTCACACTTGCACACCAACTTGGATCTACCCGTTCAGGTTATTGGTATTAGAATTAGTCGGCAGGATAGGGAAAGGTTTAGTTGTGCAAAGTACTATTCCCCGATAACACCATGGCTAATACTTTGTTACGTGTCAAGCAGACTTTTCTTGTCGGGAGGTAATAAATCTGCAGTAGTCGAGAGGCTAAGGAATTGAATGACCTTTCAGTCATAGTTGCAAACCCATGGAGGAATTGGTATTCTAGTCGCTGTACCACGGTGAACCTACCACATTCAGTCCCGATGGTACCAGATAAAGATCGCCTTTAGGGTATCCAACACTGGGAACCTCGACATTGAAATCCATAACTCGATCTGTTCCGATTTCAGATTCGATCTTGAATTCTCCTTTTTCTTATTGAAAGGTATCCCAGGTAGCAGCACGCCATGGACATCGCTCAAGAAGAAAATACCAATCAGCATTTGCATTCCGCCATTGGCAGTTCTAATGGGCATGGAGAAAAACTACCAAAAGACAATGACACAAACGGTCACAAGTAGGTCTTAACCCTGAATGGGCGGTGATTGATGAATACACTTTCACTAACACGGGAGATTCTTATCTGGTGCAGAAGCTGGTGGTTTCTCTCAACAGCATTCCCGATGATTGCTGGCACTTTAGGTCCAGTTGCTTCAGCATTTAGTATATGTTCATTAGCTGAGCCATGGCGACAAAACCTTGTTCCTGGGGCAGATATACAGGACGCCGTGGATATTCCTGATCCTTCATGGTAGGTCTACAACGAAATCTGATTGTTATTCTTTGCTAACGCTCTAACTTAGGTTAGTGGTTATAGAGGGTATCCAACTCTTGATCGGTATCATTGCGAATCTCTTCCTTCTTCTCCACATGGCGAGACGGGTCCGTTTCGGTTTAGCTCTGCCTGTCACGATAGTTGGATGGTACGAGAGCATTTCAATATTTGGTTCAATACTCATTTGTTACAAACAGGTATACCTCTTCAATTTGTCGCATCGCTCTAAGCGCTACTGCCGCTCGGCCATTCAAAGACAAAGGACTATCTGACGAAGATGTTATCTGGTCTCAGTCTTTCTACTATGGAATGTTTGCAGCTATACTCTATTTTGCTGATGCAACACTCCTTACTTTGACCTTTTGGGGCGCTTGTACGAATCGCTATGAAAAAAGCTTACCACTAACTGTGAGTCAACGCACCCTAATGCTTCAGAGCATCTTACTCCTGATATACCTCCTTCTCGGAGCCTATGTTTTCTCCAAGATTGAGTCCTGGAATTACCTCGATGCTGTATATTGGACAGTTGTTACGCTTTTTACTGTGGGCTTTGGGGACTATCACCCTACGACTGACCTTGGAAGAGGACTCCTGATTCCGTTCGCACTAGCCGGGATTATATCTCTTGGCTTGGTCATCAGCTCAGTCAGGATTCTGATTCTTGAGAACGCAAGGAGATGCATCAGGACGAGGATAGACAACAGGAAGCAAGACAAGTTTATCAAGAAGATGATTCTAAAGGGTGAGGGTTACACACTGGATCCTATTTATGAAGACTTACAGATACCCCGTGGAAGATCATTCGAAGTGCAAGGACGCGAGTTTGAACGCCGTAAAACTGAATTCCAGTTAATGCGGAGAATCCAGGCCAGGTCTTCCACGCGCAGAAGATGGGTTGCGATGGCGATTTCGACCTTCTTGTGGCTCTCTTTATGGTTCATAGGGGCTTGCGTCTTCCAGAAAGCTGAGGAGGCCCAACAAAGCTGGACATACTTTGACGCCATTTATTTCTGCTTCGTGGCCTGGACGACAATTGGATATGGGGATTTATCGCCAAAGTCTAACCTCGGAAGATCCTTCTATGTCCTTTGGTCTCTTCTTGCTCTGCCAACTATGACGATTCTTATATCAAATGCCAGCGATACTGTGGTTAGGATTATCCGAGATGGAACTATTCTCATCGGAAAGGTTACGGTTTTACCGGATGATCGTGGATTTGTGAGGAATTTGAAGACCATTATTAGCAAAGTTACATTTGGCAAAGTCTTCACAGGGCACACCAATGAACCTGATGATCGAGGAGCATCTTCAAAAGCCACTAGTCAAAAATTGCCTACCCATCAACCTCTTTTCACGATACCGGATCCACAGAAGACTCAACCTCGTGTGGATTTAACCTCTCGTTCGCAAAGAAATGTTGGCGACCTTCCCACACAGGTCCATCTACAACTACTTTTGATATCCGAGATTCGTGACATTTTGGGCCACCTTAAGGAGAAAAAGCCTCATCACTATACTTTCGAACAATGGGCCTGGTACCTCAAGCTTATCGGAGAAGATGAGAGTGATCCAAGAACTCATGGCAGTGTTGACCAGCAGGAGTGTGACCATACTGTCTTAAGAAAGTGGTCGTGGATTGGAAGTCAGAGCCCTTTGATAAGTACCAATGGGGAGAGTGAATGGATTCTGAGAAAGCTGATGGATAGGCTTCAGTTGTCATTGACAGGAGAAAACAAGGGTCAGGAGATACAGCAGCGTGTTGGGAAGGTTTGAGAGACGGTTGTACTGTGGAGCTACAAACTATTCACTAAGAAGGCTAATGTCCTAGTTACAATATCTAAGTATCGAGATTTGAAACAATGTTACCTTTGACGTCCATCCCTTCGAAACATTCCTTTGGCCCTCTGGACCCCCATCCTCCAAAGGGCTAATCTGAACAGTCCGTAAAGCAAAAAGGTAGCAGTGATGTTGAAAATGACATAAGCAAAACCAAATGCCCAATCTCTCCATCTGTCCTGATAATACATACCAGAGCGAGCCAGGATCTGATCGGTATCTCGAACAGGACAATAAGAACAATCATTTGTAGCCTCAGGGTTGAGCAGCGCTCCTGATGCTCCTTGCTGAATGTATTGCTGCATGTATGACCCACAGGTCTCACCGGTTAGAGGCTGGAAGATGGCAAGCTCAGAATCGGAGCAGATGATTGTATCACCTGCAAGTCCACTAACAGACACACCGCCAACGAGATATGTCATGGGCGAAACACGATACATAAATATCCAGAAACCAGGTAGAGCAGTTGGAGTTTGAAAAACACCAGCGAACAGAATCATCATAGAAAATAGGACTGTTGTCACGCGACCAGCCGTAGTCGCATCGGGCAATGGCGCAATGACCATGGCTGCAAACGTACCAACAAGGATGTAAAAATACACAAAAAATAGAAGAACCAGCCCTTGATCTTCAGAAGAGCGTATTCCGAAAACTGTGTAGTTGAATGTCGCAAAGGTGACTATACCAAGGATAATATGATATGGAATTTCCGCGAGGATGTTGGCCAGAATAAGAACAATCCATGAGTACATATTAGAATGACGCTCACGAACTTCATAGATAGTACGTTGCATGACAAATCTCGGCATAATCTGCAACACCACCATTAGCTGTATAGAGTCTGGAAGGGTCGCACAACCTTACCTGTTGGACTAAGCTGCTAAACATGGCACAAACCATGAGAATCGAGAAAATGGCGTTTTGGATTCCAATGATAGAATTACCAGGTTGGAAAAACGAAAAGCCAATGAATAAGGTGCCTGCGACGCCTAATGCAAATTTACTGCCAATGTATGTTGGTGACCGCCAGTTTTGTTGCATTGCGCGCCTCAACACGATTGGTACCTGCAAGATCAGGGGGACAGGGAAGGCGCCTCTTTGTTGTTCTTGAACACCGTGTTCATGTGATGATTTGGAGGTTGTCGAATGTGAAATGCGTTCCAGCTCAGTTTCCACTTGGGTAGCCTCTCGGGAGGTACTCCACAAAAAAGGCCAGTCCAACTCATCTTCTTTGGAATTACCAATCATATCCAGAAGATACTCTGCGGGATTTTCGTCGTCGGTACACTTCCGTGGTGCGCGTTCATTAAAATAACCAATCACTGTGCCTGAATTCTCCCCAATATCTCCAAAGTAGGCAACCTTGCCACCTTGCGCCATAAGCAACAATTTATCAAACCTCTGGAACAGCATAGCACTTGGCTGATGGATCGTACACAAGATCCCCAACCCTCCCAAGGCTAACTTCTGAAGTAGGCTCAAGATTGCTTCTGAGGATTGGCTATCGAGTCCTGAAGTTGGCTCGTCCAGAAACAATAGTAGGGATGGCTTTCCAACTAACTCGACACCAATACTCAAACGCTTGCGTTGCTCTGCATTAAGTCCCTTGCCGGGCAATCCAACAATAGCATCAGCAAACTCGTCCATACCAACCAGATGAATCGTCTCTTCCACAGACTGAAGCTTTTGGCTTTTTGGTATATTGCGAGGCTGTCTCAACATTGCTGAGAATTGAAGCGCTTCGCGCACAGTTGTACTCTCAAGATGGACATCTTGCTGCTGGACATAGCCAACATCAGTCTTGAATGACGCCGGTAATGGCCTTCCATCAACACCGAACTCGCCATGGACTTGACCAGAGGCCATTCTCTGAGAAAGGGCATTGAGTAATGTCGTTTTTCCAGCCCCCGATACGCCCATCAAGGCGACAAGGGAACCTGACTTGACCCAGCCGGACGGTCCATCCAGGAGCCGTCTTGAATTCCCTTTGATCATGACATCGAAGATCAATTTCCTCCAGTAGAAGACTGAGTCATTTGTTTGCGTGTACGTCGGTTTGCCAGAGGTAATCTCGATTGATGCATTGTTGATCATCATCGGTTGCTCTATGTCAACCCTGGCTTTGAGTTTCGAGTCGGTTTTTGGAACACGGCCGCGTAGAAAAACTGGGACTTCAATACTAACAGAGGAGTTCACGTTGAGCTCTGTAGCCAAAAGGTACATGACCAAAAAGAAGAATAAGAAACCGAGAATAATGCCCAGGTTGCGCCACAGATGGGAGTAGCTGTAATCAAAACTTGTTTCAAACCATGAATCCCCATTAACGTAAATCTCCCCAGCCACAGATCCGGGTATGGGACAAACAAATGTCTCGCCCAAAAGGTTTGGATAGGATGGCACAAGGCTGGAACAGGGGAAGTCAGTCCCATGAGCTTGGTTAACAAGCAGAGCCTCAAAGGCATAAGCGAGGGGGTTTATATAAGAGATCCATTTGAACCATGGGTGCATAGAAGGACTGGGAATGACAAAGCCTGTATAGGTCACGAGTGCAAGTACAAGAAACCCAGATATTGCCATGCACTGGGGAAGGGAGGTCGTTGTAGCAGCAATCGTCCGAAAGATCATGGACATAGCTATAGTAGTAACAAAAACAAAGAGGAAGAAAATAAAGAATTGAGATGCAGTTTTTGCAAGACCAGACAGGAAGTAGAGAATGACATTGAAAAAGACAGCAACGACCAACTTTATAGGAATGTCAACTAGAACATTTGCAAACGCATCAGCAGACGGTCGATAAAAGGCATATGACGACTGTCTAGCCATAACAGACCGTCCTTTGTAAAGATTGTGCGTATCTGTCACGGCCATAAGAACGTTAAGAAGGACTGAAAAGAAGAGCACAGATCCGTAAGAGAAGAATGCGTCTGTAGTCTCTGGGGTGCCGTAGAATATTGATCCTACAACAAGCGCAATGACAATCTCCCCAATCAGAGTTGTGCAGGTTGATGCTTTGTCGTTCCAGATTTGCTGTGTTGCTCTTTTTGCACAAAGAGCAATCTGCATTGGGTATGAAATTGTTTGTGAAGCTTTCTTCAACATTCCCTTTGCTTTCAACTTCCCGCGCATCTCCTCAAATCGCTTTTGCGTAACGTTGCTGCTTCCATAAAAGTTCTTCTGATACTCATCAATTTCTTCCATCAATGTCGAATACTCAGGTGAAGCGCGCCAGTACTGCTCAAACTCTTCAGAGGTTCTAGGTACTGAGCGCTCTTGTCCAACTTTGGCTTGCCTTTGTTCGGGGTTGGTTATTGCGGTTAGAAAATCTCCGGTTGTTTGCCTTGGAAGGCGATACCAGCCCATACGTTCAAAATAGCCTGAAGCCAGAGAAGTACGACCGAAGAAGACTCCTCGCCCTTCGTAGAGGACCAATATTTTATCAAATAGGTTAATCATGGATTCCGACGATTGGTATATGGCTGCCGCATTAGATGATTGAGTTACTATAACATGATTAGTGAATCGTCATAGCTTTAGCGTGCATGATTCATACAATCGGAAAGAGTTCGTAGGCGAGCAATGAAATGTAGCGCAGACTCGGCATCCAGGCCTCGAGTAGAATTATCCCACGCCGATATAGCAGCTTCAGAAAGTGCAGTCTCAGCAATGGAAACCCTTTTCCTTTCCCCGCCAGAAACTCCTCGTACATAATCATTTCCAACAATTGTATGTCTGGTGTGCGATAGACCAAATATCGTCAACATGACTTGGACAACATGGTTTATTCTATCTTTGCGTGTTATCTCTGGAAGCCTTACCCGTGGCGTCCGCATAGCAGCGGCGAATTCGAGGGTTTGACCAACTGTTAGGTAGGGGAGGTGTTCGTCTACTTCTTGGTTGTAGATTAACTCGCCTTTGAAGTCCCGAGACATTACTTGGTGTGGTATGCCTAGTCTTGTTAACTATGCATTGCGATGTGTCTGATGTTTGCTGTACCTGAGTAATGAAGAATGGAGGATGAGATGATCTCCAGACTTTGCATCTCACCCGCGATGGTCTTTAGAAAAGTTGAACAACCACTACCAGGACGGCCTAGAACAAGGAGTAGCTGTCCCTTCTGGACGACTCCATCAAGGGCAGTAAGAATACACCTGGTCTCCTTCGAGCGGAACCAGGACTGAGTATTGAACGGCCGGGTAAGTAGTGTCCATAGAGTATCCTGTTGCTCAACAACCGGGCCACTTCCATGAACAGACAAATTTTTGAAACAAAACCCGGAACGCGGTGGAGTTGGAAGATTGAGTCTACTCCGCAGGTTGACGAGTGCTTGAGACCATTTTTCAAAGTCAAAGGTTGGGTTCGACGGATTCAGAGTTTCATCCACGAGTCCTAACTTTTGTAAAATCGCGTCTTGAGAATCATCTTGACGACTTTGGGGAGACACGCCTATAGGATGCGGGGATGTCGGGGTGTCTGTTGAGGCAGGATCGACAACTTCGTAATGCTCCGTGGCCTCTGACGGTTTCTTGCTTGTGTTCATACTGCTTATCTGTGTACACTCTACAAGCACAAGAATATTTTATAACGTAAATAGAGGAGAAAAAGCCTGTTTCTGAAAGTTTTGCAAGTATAGAAATTCAAGTGATAGATCTCTTTGTGGTAATGGTGATGGATGCCTGTTCTTATTAACAGGGTAGCTTGAACAAAGTATAAAGTATGTACAGGTACATTCTAGATCCACAAATATTCATCATATGATCAAGGAAATGCTTTTTAGTAACCACTTCGCCGATAAATCGGGATGCTTCTGAACCCACCCTCCCGACCTGGTGTAAGTTAACGTGGCGGCCCTACCATATACGAGACATGATCTGACACTTACGTGGCTGCTTATCGCTGGAATAGAATAATTTCATCATGACGTGTTGACAAAAACTCTAATAGCACAAGCTAGGCCTACAGTCTAAAGTCACTTGTACAACAGTTGGTTTAATCAACGCCACTTTACAACGGGTAGAATTGATTTCTTTTGACTGGGGGGTGGATAAAGGCTTGGAAAGAACGCTACGCCCAGCCGACTTTGCACTGCTCATTCGTTAGTAACAGCCGAGCATCCATTGTGATGGAAAGCTTTCGGGGAAAGTGTTTAGCTGAAGGCTGGTTAACATTATCTGATACAAACAGAGGGAATATTTTCTTGCAGCTTCGGCAGATGTTCCAGGGACTGAGAGCCCTTCAGCCACCGCCAGGGACTGGAGTTGAGAGTTGCGAAGGAGGTTCGTTACGCTATTCACGCATACCGGGATCAAGGCCCAGATCTGGATCATTCAAAAGCATCAAGGCTTGCAATCTGTGGTTTCGAGTGGGTCTCCAGCCCGAGCAACGTCGAGATCATGTAGACGATTAAGACTGGCGAAACATAAGAGAGATAGCAAGCAAACAAGACGAACCTTGGTCGCCGCCAGTCTTTACCCATAGGGATCCAAATCCTTTCAACGTCTTGGTTCGTGATGGTCGTGTCGTTAGTATTATTGACTGGGAGTTTGCGGGGTGGTACCCGTGCTACTGGGGGTATACACCTGCACGGTGTGGGAACCAGACTAGACAAGCATGGCAAGCTGCTATTTCTGAATTCCTTGATACCTACCCTTCTGAGCTGAAGATAGAGAAGACCCGTCAACGATGGTGGGGAGAGATCTGATCTTCGTTCAAAACAATTATGATACCCGACCCATTGCATTATTCTTGCAAACTGAGATATGACACAAAATCCAACAACAGACGGCATGGGACAGCCTCTTTTCTTTTGGGCATATCATACGTCGGCTGAAGCAAAGTCATGTCGGCATCATCGAGATATTGTCCAGTCGCAGTCTTACTACCGACAAATTCGCGAGCAACGGCCTCAAAATTCCCCCAATAGAATTCTGCCGTCCCAGTTGCCCTACCATCTTGAGCTGTTCTAGACAGAGTTTGAGTAACCCATGTTAGGGTCATTGTGAACTACAGGCGCGTTGCGTAGGATTTCGACCAGTCGCGTTTCGTCTTGGGTTTTGGCAATAACAATGCGGCCGAGGAGATTGTTGGTACTTGGCACGTTTGCTAGAGGGATCTCCCCGTATAACCAACTGTGAATAGGGTGGTTTTTCACGTGGTAGCGCATGCCAGGTATCTCGGCACCTCTTTCATTCTTTGGTCCAATAAGAAACCCCCAGTGATACCTGTGACTAAAGTTTAGCTTGGTCTGTTCAACCGAAACCTGCACTGTTTACCTTCGTTCCTCGTTGTTGACAACCCCACTTGGATACAAGACGATGTATAAGCGGTTCTTATTACCACCCACCGTGAAGGGTTGCGGGACAGGTGTCGTTGTTAGGACGGTGTAATTTAAAGAAAGTCAGCATATAAATATCCAAATGAGTTGAACTTCTCATTGATAGAAACTGATTAAGCTCTATGGTATGATAAACCCCAGTAAGCGCTCGGCCTCCAGTTTAACCTATAATGCTGGTACCGCGCGCCAAGTTTATTAAATCTAAACTTTCCACCTATACTTCATATTTCACAACCCGCGACAAGCATCCGTACAAACACTTCAATCACATCGTTTTAACCAATCAATTTCGGACGGATTATCATTGATGCTTATTAAGAAGAACGATGTCCCTTACGTGGCTATCATGCGTCTTACCACAAACAAAACCGGTTCGCCATCATATGATTACGCGTAACAACAGATGCATCGGCGAGGCCGCACTGTTTGTCCTTTTTTTGATCCTGGTACAGTCAGTAAAAGTCCGATGAGTAAGCTGACGATGTTACTCCACCAATCATCGGAAGAAGGGAGAATTCAGCTTTCAGCCGCAACTCAAACGGGAGACATTCTTGACTAATCAAATTGCGAGTATGTGCCAGGCTGTGTCGACCAAAATGCATTTTCAACTTCAGGTGCGCCATGGCAAACAACAAACATGGTTCTGGGCCGATGTTAAGGAACTATTGCATGCCTTGGACTCAATGGAAGCAAAACGACAATTCTTTGAGTTGCCGTGAATGTCCAACTACCGAAGGTTAAACAGATATTATTTGGAACATCCATCTAGCTGTACTTCACCATCCACAGTGTAACAGCTCCTCCGTAAAAAGGAAGTAAGCTTCGGCTGTGACGAAATACACCGTGTTGTGTAGTAATGTTCCCCTCTTTGCACAGCCATCAGACCTTTTTTACTTGACGATAGGTAAGAATCTCGGCGGGGTTCAGGATTACATGAGATACAAGGTTTGTGGGTAAGCCAATCAGCACAAGGTATAACGCCTCTGTGTCAGCCTCAACCCTGGCCAGGAGTCACATGCAATGAATGACTTGCATTCTCACATGTGCAATTTACTTCGCTCAAAGGTCCTTATGTCAGGTATAAGTAACCTCGTTCCTCGTATGCCGTAACGGCCAAACATCATGGCTTCTACCACTGCAATTGTAGCTACCCTTACACTCCTTGGGGGACTTTTCAGAATGTCTCTCGTTCCTATCATCAAGTCTCTGTACATTCGTTTCTGGAAGTGTGTCAATGTCTTTATTGATTGGCACAAGCTTCCTACCTGGTTCGCAGTTTTTAATCTCCTGGCTCTCCGATATGAACTTCGCGAGAAGAACCTGCACGACACATCTCCAGATGCAGACTTTCAAGGCTCCGAGGCTAAATGCCCAATGAAAGACTCCAAGTTCATCGCTTCTCGAGACTCAGATGGTCTTTATAATGACCTAAAGCAACCCAAGATGGGATGTGCTGGGATGAGATTCGGTCGCAATGTTCCGAGAAAGTACACCAAACCGCCCACTGAGAAGGAACTGCTCACACCAAACCCGAGAATTATCTCTGAGAAGATTCTCGCTAGACCGGAAGGTCATTTCAAGCCAGCTGAGAATGTCAATCTTCTCGCTGCAGCATGGATCCAGTTCCAAGTTCATGACTGGGCACAGCACCTCCTCCTGACCAACGGCGACAAGGATATCAATATTCCTCTTGAGAAGAGAGACAAGTGGACTGAACAAACAATGAAAATCCCTCGTACCAAAAACGCCGATATCCTATCCAGGCAGGATTCAGAAACCCCTGCTTATGATAATGAATGCACTCACTGGTGGGACGCCTCCCAGATCTACGGCTCGACTGAAGCCGAAACACAAGCCCTACGCGCTCAATGCCACGAGTCAAAGCCCGGCCAACTGGACGTCACAGTCTCCGAAGGCGAGCGATTCCTCCCTCGTTCAGAAGATGGTATTCCCAAGACTGGATTCAGACAGAACTGGTGGCTTGGTCTTGAACTTTTGCATACACTCTTTGCTCTTGAGCATAATGCTATCGCTACGCAGCTTCATCTGTCGAATCCTAGTTGGTCTAGTGAACAAATCTTTGATACCGCTCGGATGATCAATTGTGCTCTCATGGCCAAGATTCATACTGTTGAGTGGACGCCTGGTATTTTGCAGCATCCGGCGCTGCAGATTGGGATGAATGCGAATTGGTGGGGACTTTTGGGTGATAAAGTGAGTTTGAGATCCTTGACTGCGAGCATGAATACTAACTGAGAGGATAGCTGTGGCACGCTTTTGGCCGTGTCTTTGATAACAGGTCAGACGTCATCTCCGGTATTCCAGGTTCAGGTGTCAACCACGATGGCGTGCCATACTGTCTCACCGAAGAATTCGTCTCGGTATATCGTCTCCATCCTCTGATCCCCGATAACGTCGCTTTCTTCAGTATCAAAGACGGCCAACACAAGGATACACTCCCCATCCAAGAGGTTTCATTCGAGTCAGCTCGTAAGCCCTTCGAAGACGATGCCGAGTCTGGTCTAGGACTTTCCTTCGCAGATGTCTTTTACTCATTCGGCGTCAACCACCCCGGCGCTATCCGAGCTCACAACATGCCCAATTTCTTACGTGACTTGAAAGTCCCCGGTGACAAAGACTTTCCTGATGGAAGACACATCGATCTAGGAACCATTGACATCCTTCGTGATCGCGAGCGCGGCGTTCCTCGCTATAATGAATTCCGTCGTCTCTTCCACATGTCACCAGCAAAAAGCTTCATCGACCTCACAGGCGGGGATGCCAAATTAGCAGCCGAACTAGAAGAAGTCTACGAAGGCGACCTTGAAGCTGTAGACCTTCTCGTCGGTTCACTGAGTGAGCCTCTTCCCAAGGGTTTTGGTTTTAGTGACACAGCGTTCCGTGTTTTTATCCTCATGGCTACGCGACGTATCAAGTCTGATCGATTCCTGGCGGGAGATGGTTGGTGTCCTGAGGTTTATACTCGTGAAGGGATGGAGTGGGTGCAGAATAATACTATGAAGGATGTTTTATGCAGACATTTTCCTGAACTTGCTGCCCCTTTGCACAATGTTAAGAATGTGAGTATTTCTACGACTTGATCAAGTTTTTGAAACTGACTATGATAGGCTTTTGCGCCATGGACCAAGCTTGGTCAGACTGCGGCTTATGCGGGACCGGAGACAAACAAGGCCAAGGTTTAATAAAGTTATGCTCATTGGAACAGTTTGTAATGGAGACCCAACTGTATTGCTAGCTTTGGGTCTGCCTGGAAGGATCGATGAGATTGGGAGAGCATGAGTAATAGGTCTGAATATTACCTCCACCGTAGAATGATCAACTAGGAGATGCTGTATCTGTCAAAAGATCCAACATAGCTTTCCGCGTGTCTGGAAAGTGACTCACAAGTGACAAATGCGCTTCCACTTGAATAACCGTATTTCCCTTCGTGTCCTTTGAGAGCACATCAGCTCCGTGCTCAGGCAATGCCTTGACCAAGATCATATTCCCATGGGAAGCAGCAAAGTGTAGAGCTGCATAGCCATATCTAATCGTCGCTCCCGAAATCTCAGGATCTCTGATACTTTCCTGCACTTCATGCCCCCAGTAGTAATAACAAGGTTCTTTGACACACAGCCCTTCCAAAAAGATAAAAGTAGCCCTGGCATGAACATCAACACCACTTTGAACTAGTTCGTAAACGAACGGGGCGAGCTCAGTGTTTTTCTCCTTTCAGTTGGGGGATATGGTAAGACGGTGTAGCGGTGTCCATCCTTCGGCTGTTACAGAAAGAGGATCTGCGCCATGGGAGAGAAGGAGCTTGGCCATTCTTATGGCTTCAGATGTTGAGTTTACACGACCATTCATTTGAGAACCCTGCTTTGCAGGCGTCAACGCACAGTGAAAAGGTGTCCAGCCATTTTCACTGACGCCATTCACATCGACACCCTGACTGATGAGGAACTCAGCAATATCACACTTTGCCCCGGTTGCGGCGTAATGCAGCAATGTTTCACCGTAACGATTCTTCGTATTCAAAGCGTGACATTTATCCTCTATTGAGCAAGAGGATATGTAAAGTTGTAGCACCTTGAGATTGGAACCAAGTGCGGCGGCATGGAGGGGTGTTGCCCCCGCTTCAGTATCCCCTTGATGGACGGACGCACCATGGCTGAGAAGAAGACGAATGGCCGTTTCGTTGATGCGTACAGGTGGTCCGCTCTGATGCATAGCAGTTGGTAAGGCAAGAAAATGCAGTGCTGTTTTGCCTTCGTGATTGGTGACGTCGGGATCGGCGCCTTTTTCAAGTAGTACTTTCAAAGCTCCTACAAGATCGATGTGACGAGCAGCGGTGAGGATAACGGGTTGCCCGTCAGTATCTGCGTTCGGATTCGCTCCAGCGTCAATCAACAGGGCGATCAAAAGTTGCTGCTGTAGATAATCGTCGCCGTTGTAATTGATGAGTTCATATCCCAGCAAAGGCTTGAACGCCACTGCGCAACCAAGTGCCTCATCCAGAGTCCGTTGGTCAAAGGATAATTCGGATAAAAGGAGCTCTGCAGAATAGAACTTCCAACTTCGCGCTGACCACAACAAGACATCATTCTTAGTTTTCGCCGTCCATTCCCACCATCCTAACAGAGCACGAAGGATGGGAACTTGACCATTCATAGCCGCTTGGAAAAGGCATATCTCAAGCTCTTTGATGTCTTTGGTATATGGTTGTGAGTGCAGATGTTTCCAGAACAGCCAGAGTAGTCGTTCGTTGCCTTCACGAGCGGCTAATGCCAACGGTGATAAGCGAAGTTCATGCTCAGACGACACAGCTATAACATCAGCGCCAGCCTCCAATAGGGCGTTTGCTACCTCGATGTTGTCCAAGTATACAGAAAGATGCAGTGGGGTGCCCCAACAGCCATCGCCTAACTTGAGTAGGTATGCAGCCTCTGGAGAAGCTAGCACGTGCTGCAAGGTCGCCAGTTCATTCTGGCAGATAGCTGCGTGCAAAGGGTACTCTGAGTCCTGTCCTTTGAATGAGTTTCTGACACGATCTGCGGTAGACTTGTGCCTTAGCATTGCGTTGGGTGCTATGAGATAGATAAAAACGATGAAGATGCAGGCAGCAATGGTTGTGAAAATGTGCTGGTTCGTAACTCCACTTCAGTTTGGCGGCACAGCAGACCAGGGACTACCAACCAGCCAATGATCAGAGAACGACCCCACTCACTGGATAAGGACTATTATCCCCCAAGGCATAAGACTGAAGCTATAATTGCATAAAGTAGTTCAATTGTTTCCTTATTAAGCTGCTGACGCCTTAAATTGCATCAGATCAATTGCAAAGCTTGCTCCCGGACACTTCATATTGGGGATATTCCTACACCACTCCAACTCACGCTCAAGCCCCCGATGAGCAAAGTATTTCAACAACGTCGCTTGAGAGTAACAGGTTATCTGCGGACCGAACGTCCCGTTTTCCGATCGATAGCAAAACTCTATGCTCTGACAAAGTAACCGGGCTATCTTCTCAGCATCTGTCTGAATAGTACTACCAGTTTTCGGTGCACAAAGAAGAATAGTGTCGAGGATATCGAGCATGATACTGGAGCCGAATATCCACGCACTGGCTGCTCCCATGGATGAGAAGATGAGGGCGAATGGGAATAGCTTCTCTTCATCGCTAGTGTCGACTGGATTACTAGCCCGAGCTGGAACGGACCAGTATACAGGTATTCTGCTTTCCCCCCAGGTTCGTTCCTGGTACTGAATCCGCCAATTATCAATGTCGTTGAATTTATGCAGCAGGAGATTGATGTAATAGGGTAAGTCTGCAGAATTGATATCTGCTTGGATCAGCTCATGAGCGCTAGCCATGATCGAGGGTAGATCGATGGTAAGGTCTAGTAGGCCAGTGAAAGTTACTTCAGTGGGAGGGCTGATGTGTTGTCTCCAGACATAAGGTTCCAGTAAAAGCGGGCGCTTCTGAACCATTGCTTGGATCACCTAAGATAAAATGAGCGAGGTTCACTCTCGTCAAAGTATTTACTCACGCAGATCACGCACAGGCGTCGGCAGAGGTCGACCCAGCTTTGCGAGTGCGTTCCATATACAGCTCGGTTACGAAGTATTGCAGATATTCCCTGAGCGTGTGCGTTCCAACTAGTACTAGCAAGGAAAAGAAACAGCTGTGTCGCGTCAGTACCTAGTCCTCCATTGAAGCGATATCATGTGCTTACCTCACAAGTAGAAAGTATCACAATAGCAGCAAGACTCTGATCACTATTCCCAATCGACGGACTATCCAAAATAGTGATGACCTTCGATATTGCTCGATTGTACAGCTCGACCGTCTCATCATAAGAAATCCGCTTTTCCCCGGACAAGCGAATCTGAGTTGCGCAAAATGCCAACAGGGAATGGTCCAACGCCACACTGGGGCCTTGCATTTGACATACAGCTCGGAACCAAGATGACGGTGTTGAGTCACCCTCGCTATTCCCAGCTTTTGAGAGTGGAAAGTAGATACCGTCTGCGATTGAAAGGGCATCTTTTCGAAAGCCTTGGACGTCATATAGCCCGTCAAGTTGACTTCGCATTCTCTGTAGTAGCCCTAGCCAGGACTTTGACACCTGTGATCTTGCCTCTTGCACGACAGATAGGGCAGAGACATTAGGGCAAGCTTGAGTTCTGTGGACCCAAAGAGTCGATTGCTCGTATCCACGACATGAAATTCCCGCTTTGGAGCATCGCAGACATTTTGGACGAGTAAGATCGCACTGAAATGGATTATTATTGGGCTTCATTGTGGAATCTTCGGGATATACCTTTACGCGACGTCGTTTGCAATCGGGGCAGGCCTTGGATTTACCAGGGATACCGACCATGGTGTTGGATAGAGAGGCTGAAGGCCCAAGCTCAGGGTGACGAGTGTCTTTCCAAGACTAAAGGTCGTAAGATATTTCACTCTGACACCAGACTATTCTCGGCAGCAATCTTCGAGGTTTTTGAAGGGATGTTTCGGGAATATGTGGAAGAAGATGAAGAAATGACGGGACGTTGAAATAGCGTGGATCCACGACAAGACTTGAAACAGGAGAGTAAGCTAGGCCGTAACTAGTAGCATCCTTCGACATGCTCGACAGGGAGACCCCGCACCGAAGATCCGAAGGGAACTTATCCCGATACGGAACCATCCCGCGAGGTTATCGTCAAGGATACAATTTGTCAGAAGTCTGGCATCAAACGCTACAGAAGTTTATAAAGGGTCAGAAGACGCCTTCCATTGAATATTATCTTTCTCAACACAACCCGATCCTTAACTATCTCATCATCTCATTTAAGAACAATGGCTAGCCCAGACCAAAACCCTCACGCTTCATCGCCCGAGAACGATCGGCAGACTGACAACCTACCAACAGAAATGGAGTCAGGCGAGGAAAAAGCTCCTGTGACGGACTTTGGTCCAGCACCTGATGGGGGGATAAAAGCTTGGTCCGTTGTCGCTGGTAGCTTTTGCGCTGTATTTGCCAGTTTTGGCTGGATCAACTGTACGTTCATAACCTCCCCCACGAACACAAACTGACAGCTACAGGCATCGGCATATTCCAAGATTACTACGCTCAAAACCAGTTGAAAACCTACTCATCCAGTAGTATCGCCTGTATCCCTTCAGTAGAATCCTTCATGATGTTTTTCTGGGTAAGTCCATTTCCAAACCGCCGCTATTTCATTTGCTTACTACGATCAGGGCCCTGTGGTTGGTAAAATGTCAGACGAGCTTGGTCCTCGTGTACCAATCCTTCTTGGATCATTCCTTCACGTCTTTGGTCTGATGATGACGTCCATTTCGAAAGAGTATTATCAGATTCTTTTGTCTCAGAGTTTCTGTAGTGCTATTGGGTGTTCATTCCTCTTCTACGCTCGTAAGTCTTCTCGCCCATTTCCTGTCAGTACCTAACAGTGTGTATAGCCATCGCTGCCGTTGGTACTTGGTTCACCAAACACCGCGCTATTGCCTTTGGCATCGTCACAGCTGGATCCAGTCTTGGTGGTGTCGCACTCCCAATCATGGTGAATCGTCTAGTCGTCCGGATAGGGTTTGGCTGGGCGATGCGATCCATCGCCTTCTTGTTCCTTGGACTTTTGGCTATTGCCAACCTGACTATCAAGTCACGACTACCACCATCGAAGAGAAAGTTCAATCCCAGGGACTTCATCACACCTTTCAAAGAGATGCCGTTCCTTCTCTTGACGATATCTGCATTTATGCTATACCTGGGCTCTTTCCTTCCTTTCAACTTTATCATTGTGCAAGCCAAGGCACTGGGTATCTCGCCAGGCCTGGCTGAGTATATGGTTCCCATTGTCAATGCCGCATCGTAAGTCTCGTCATCTCGCCTATTTGAACTCTGACTGACATTCCCTAGCACATTTGGCCGACTTCTACCAGCATATCTCGGTGACCGCATCGGTGTCTTCAACGTCATGATTCCTCTGACTCTTCTCGGCGGCATCTTTACTCTCACCGTCTGGCTCACCGCACACTCCGCTGCATCAGTGATTGTTTACGCTGCGCTCTATGGCTTTACATCCGGATGCACACTTTCCATCATTCCCGCCATGGTAGCTTCATTCTCGGATGTGCGAAGTATTGGTACACGTAACGGGTCGCTTTATGGTGTTGCGGCATTTGGTGCGCTTATTGGTAGTCCCGTTGCTGGAGCTATTGTTGGTGATCAAGATGGCAGCTTTTCTGGGTTGATCATTTTCTGTGGAGTGTCTATTCTGGTTGGAACCGTCTTTGCTGTTATGTCTCGATGGGCTCTTGTTGGGGCTGGATGGAGAATTAAAGTGTAGAGGCTGTGTTGAAGTTCTTCATTGTAAGCTTTGGTATGATGAACTTCAATGGGATGGGACTTGGTAGAAACTTAAAAGAAGCTCAATTTCATTTTTATCCCTTATCATTTTGCTCGTGTGTTGTTAATTGTAACTATATTTCTGCGTGCTCCAAACCTAGCAGATGGAAGGTTGCGAAGAATTTGCAAACCTTGACCCGGTTGGGACTTGCTACTTAAGGCAGACATTCGTTTCAATAGAATTGTGCAATCTTTACTCAACCCAACCGGTCGCATCATTCACCATGGCTACCATCGACAGTCTTCCGCCCGAGATCCTCATCGAGATTATGAAGGAATGTGATCTACAAGACATTGCTGCGCTCATCCAATCCTCACCCCTGTTCCTACAAGTGTTCAGTGTCCATCGAGAACACCTTTTAACGTCGGTGGTCAATGTTCTGACACCTGATTACCCAGATTGCGAACCGCACCCTTCTTTGTGCATGTCCACACTAGCATCACGCATCCGCTACCAGAGGCGCCTAGATGTCACGATGGAGGAAGCATTGGCAGTCAACGACTACCTTTGGGATCACCGAGACTTTGAACTTGACTTATCGACATCAACCTATCCCTCGATCCTACGCAGCATTTCCCGGCTTCATACCGAGGCGAAGTTTGTCGTAGGCTACTATGCATGCGCGTGTTGGCGTTCGCTCTACCGTCTTTACAAGTCAAAGTTCCCAGAGTTTACCCCAGCCACTTCTCCTAAGACGTTGTGGCTTTCCCAGACCGAAAGATGGCGATTTGTCCAAACTGCTATCCACTATGACGCGTTTTGCCAAATGTTCTTTCTGAACGGCGAGGTTCTTTTCGAGGGTGATAAATCCAAACGCGAAGGATTCTTTGAAGTCTCGGAGACGGACGGCATTGGCGCGGGAAACATTTATTCTATCGCCGGTTTTATCTGGAAGGAATACGACACTATGGTCATGCATGTCACCTGGACTCTTGACAAGTGGGAAAAGTGGGAAGATTCGAGAAAAGAGAGGCAGACGGACAAGTCACGCGTCAACCTCAAAGTTATATTGAGGCAAGGCAAAAAAAGAGTTTTCGCAAGCATCAGAAGCACGATGCAGTGCAACCGTGTTGGGAATACCCCGGACCATCATCACACCAATCGGACACCTCCGAGCCCCGATATTGAAGCAAATATACAACTATGGCAGATGTACACTTCCCGGTTCAAACAAGGCACAACAAAAGAAAGAAAGACATTCACTCACTTTCTCACATCCCAGGGCCTTGGCATGTTTTGCAAAGTGGTGCAGATGAATTTCGAAAGGCGAATAGAGTTCGTACTGGAAATGTTCTACAGACTGAATAAAGGTAATAAGGTTACAGCGTATCATCCTTCCTTCTGGCGGGGAGAGGTTTATTGGGAGCCATGGAGGGGTACAGTCAGTAACCCACATTTGAGACATACCTTCGCTTTCGACGATGCTCTTGAATGCTGGGACATGGCTCGATTCCCTCGCGAAAATGGAGAATTGCTGGAACGAGTTGAGACACAGCCTGCGAACGATGTCAGTCAAAGGATCAATTAAAAGCTCAATCTATCAACTTCACAATACCATAGGGCCTGAATAACAAGACGTCTACCTTTGTGTTAAGGTTGGGCGAGTTCATGATCCTGGAGCCATCGATCTTGATAGCTTTGGTGTTTGTGTTATCGGTGTAATATTAACCTGTTTCCAGGGCGATGGTGGACAGAGGTTATACAAGAGGTAGAGTTTGTAGGGCCAGTAAAGAAGTTGCTATTTTCAACTCGATAACATTAATTGGTGATCAGTAGCTGAATATGACGTCGAGTTGCAGGCGAATAATTCTTAGCATATGATTCCGTGACTGCTTGTGATGATGATAGCGGAACGCTCATCGAGATTGGTCCTGCGCAGGTAGTGACAATTGAGGTTCTTAGATGGACTAAAATAGAACAAAGAAGGGTTGTACCACAAGAAGTAGATGTCGGCAGTGCTATCCCGGAATGCGATAGTGTTGTTGATCTTCCTAGTCTGAAGGAACAAGGTACCAACTCGGTAGTAGTGACTATTTTCCTTTTTTTTTTTTCTTTTTTTTTCCCGAGGCGTAAGTCCCGAGGTATACAGATAACGGTAGCAGTGAATATCATTCTGATGCCAAGCCAACTCTGTTTAACACATCGGGACCTAGCCATTCCTGTTATATATCTGGCAGGTTTCAAGGACACTAGACCAGGACTCTCCTACCCCACATTGAGTCTGAGTCCCTTCCAAGAGCTAACAGAACATTGTGGGTCTACGACGTGCGTCACAAGAGTCTTTTACTAACCATACTCCACCAAGTTTCAAGCAAGTCGAGTCAGGAAACAATTGTCAACAATGATCCACTTCGTTTCTTCCCTGTCAATTGAGACAATTCGGCCTCGGCCAACACAGATGTCCGATATCCCCAGTTTTGTATCCATCAAGACCGTAAAGGCTCCACTGCTAGAAACTTATTTATACATGACCCATTTCCTCTTGACCGCATCATCCAGTTTCTCTATTCTCCGACTCAACCGTTTACTTCATCTCACAATGGCTCGAATTCTCATCACTGGCTCAACCGATGGCTTCGGCTTCGAAGCTGCCCGTCAACTAATTGAGCGCAAGCATGAAGTCTATCTCCACGCCCGAAACCAACAGCGTGCCGAGGAAGTCAAGACAAAGCTACCCGGAGCCGCTGGTGTTTTCATCGCCGACTTGACAACCGTTGCTGAGACGCGCAAACTAGCTGAGGAAGCCAACGCCATCTGCACTTTCGACTCTGTCATTCTCAATGCCGGCCTCATGTCCGGACCATACCGAAAGGTCGACCTTGGCGTCCCAGCAAGTGTCTTTGTCAACCTCGTTGCGCCATATATCCTATCAACTCTCCTAAAGCAGCCCAAGCGATTCATCGTCATCGCTTCAATGCTGCACCACCAGGCCGATACCAGCGCCAAGGACATTTTCTGGCTCGAACGAGGTGAACAGGCTTGGCAGGATTTCCAAGCCTACTGCGACGCCAAATTCCACGTTATGCTTCTCGTGAACGCGCTTGCGAGACGATTCAAGGATTCTTCTTATATTTCTGTGCATCCTGGTTGGGTTCCTACTAAGCTTGCGGGTGCTGGGGCGCCTGACAAAATGGAGGATGGTATTGAGACATATGTTATGTTGGCGGAGGGTGATTATGACACTAGTCTCAGTGGTGTTTACTTTAATCCCAAGAAGGAGCAGGGTCAGCCTCATGCGTTGACGGCAAATGAAGACTTGCAAGAGACTGTCGTCAAGGCTTGTGAGGATCTTACAGGCTTGAAGCTTCCCAGCTCTTAAGTGTAAAAAATATAGTTAAATTTAAATTATCATCCTCATCATGTCTTCTCATGTGAGAGGCGAAATTGTTTCTTCATGGTACCCGGTTCAAAGCACGGTTTTTCTGTGATCTTGGCATTGCGCCGAAGGTTCTAGAGGGAGACTGTTTTAATTGGCTGCTGTTAATCAGAACTGCCGAGGTTGCAAGGATTGTGGGTGAATCTCGGGTTCTTTGAATGTTCTAAATTTAGCTATGCGACAGACTCCAGGGTAAACACCATTTAACTTCAGTCATTATCGTCAAATTACCTCTTCTTGGGATCTAACATAATAAAATCTTTCACTATAGACACTGAAAGTTAGTCTACACGTCCGCCTCATCCATCTCATACTAAATTTTAACCATCTGTGCAGTAGTGTTTTGCCAAAACATCAGGACTTCTTGAACATCACTGATGAACAAGCACAACGCTTTAACACTTGGGTAAAGCAGACTTCTGACTTATGACACATCAAAAGCCAAGAACATGACAGTAAATTGGTGAGCTAACCGGAGTCTTAAAGTTGAAAAACCTTCTTACGATATTGTTTCTTTATTGAAAAACCAATACAGAGACTCGGACAGGTGAAATTCACAATAGGGCAATTGCTCCAAGAAGCGGCGAGAGGCGATGACATCATGAGCGTGGGGACCACTTTAGAAATTGCCGGTTAGTCAGCGGATTTAACTGTGGTAGCCTAGCGCGGGAGCAATATATCCGAACATCCGAAGATTCCCAACAAGGAATAGTAAAGTAGACATCTGCCAGCATCATACACCTAACTGCAATATCTAGTCATGAAACGCTGGTGTAATATGAAACTAGCACCGCCGTAGACTTATACTAATGACTGCTAACCGGACCTTTTGTATCTCTCTGTCCTTCCAAACTTCCAGTGTCACCGGACTCAGAGCCATCCGCAGACACGCCTTCATTGGCAGCAATGCGCATCTCCAAATCTGGGTTCTTCGCCTTCCACCTCTTCATATACCATACACCACCCATCAGAATCGCCCACATCGTAAACTCAAACACCGTCGCAGCCGGATATCCATGAGGAAACTTCGGTGCCTCAACCGTCGGAAACGTAAACAGCGGGATCCAAATCTGATTACAGAATCCCAGCGTCATCATGGACGAAATGATAAGGCCTCGTTCTCCATAGTTCTCTTTCAGTGTCGAGTTGACCCACGAGTAAAGAATCGGCGAGGCCATGCCTGAGAAGCCACCGAAGTAAAAGGCGACGAACTTGAGACCATCGGGTACTGTCCAAATGGACAGGACGATGCAGGCGAAGAATACGAAAGAGGCTTGGAATGTCCAGAGGCCTCGAAGACTGAGACATCCTGCCAAGGTTGTACCGAGCCATGAGGATATAGCGCGGAGAAGGTCGATGAATGTTGGAAGAATATTGACAAGCTCAATTGAGTAGCCGGTGGAACGTAGCCAGAGAGCCATATATCCGGTCTGACAAGTGATTAGTTTGCGTGCATCAGTACGAGAAAGGAGTAACTCACCCAGTAGTGAGCCTGGCAAAGAAAGATATAGCAAGAAACACAAATCCACCACATAGGTCGACGCAAAGTATACTTGAAAGTCTTCCAAGTAATACCCTCTTTCTCAACAGTAGGAATACGCTTCAAAGCAAGAGCATGATCCGCCTCTGTCATATACCATCTTCTTGGAGAAGTAGGCAAGCCAGGCCAAACTACAAATCCAAGAAAAGCAAGAGGAAGAGTGATAATGCCTTGAACGACAAACAGCCATCGCCAACCTGCACGTCCAAAGACACCATCGAGGTTCTTGTATGCAGCTGCTTGGAGATATCCTGAGAACATGGAACCTAGTGAGTTGCCCATGAACCACACTCCTGCTCTTTTGAAGAGTTCTTCATTCTTGAACCAAGAGCCGACTGCAGGTGCATGTTAGTCATGGATGAGTTACTATGATAGCTGGACTTACGGATGAGATGTGTGCCGCCGAATGAACTTGCTTCCAGGAAGCCAGTTAAGGCTCGTAGGATGTAGAGATGCCAGCTGTGTTGGATTTCGGATTGACAGAAGGCGATGATGGCCCATAGTACTTGGAGTGAAGGAAGTAGGAATGGTGCCCTGATATGGTTAGTACAACGATTACTAAGGGGGTACTCATTCTACTTACAGCTTTCCTTTAGTCTGCAGTGTCATGAGCGGGATCTGACCCAAGACATACGCCGTGTTATCTGTATGTGTAAGCTCACCATATCACGAGCACCCGATTCAGTCATGACTTACAAGCAACAACATAATAGTTTAGCTCATTTCCGAAAGCGCCGAGATCCTCTTTCATTCCGGAAACATAAGCGTTGGTGATATTCTGCTGCCCGAGAAACTATACCAAGAAGTCAGTACTAAGCCTCGGTTGATAGTCGGCTCATGGATGGACTCACGCGGCAGAAGACTTGTTAATGTTAGCATATATAAGTCA
Source organism: Fusarium sp. S19/10 (assembly GCA_019054715.1). Lineage (NCBI taxonomy): Eukaryota > Fungi > Ascomycota > Sordariomycetes > Hypocreales > Nectriaceae > Fusarium > Fusarium sp. S19/10. The sequence goes on along the minus strand of JAHKNZ010000056.1, from coordinate 18,928 downwards.
AAATCAGGACTTGCTTCAAACTTACAACTCAATGATCCAAAGACCAAAATAGCCAAATCCAGCTTTCGAAGAAGTTTCCTTTCTTCTTTTGGATAATGGGACGCTGTTTCAATGTCAGTCGATCTGTGCTACCACGGAAGTCGGAGACGTACGATACCAGTCAAAGACGGATACAACAACCGCTCCGACCTTATTCCCCTTGAAACGCGCCGCTAAACCCATATTTGCAGGATGTCAGACTGTTTGGGAGAGTTTATTGGATGATCATGTCCCAATGGCCTGGATTCACAAGACCTTTTAACTTGGTCATCTACATCCTGTTATCTCGCGATCGGGGAACCAGCCCTGCCAAGAACTACATCACAAGCTGCAATTATGGCGAGCTCGATCTAACGATGAACTCCCCGTGAACTCCCCGCCCCCTGTCAACACTTTTGAGCTCCGCGGTTCCTGATGTAGAAACCGGATACTACACTAGTAACATGGACAAACATCGGGATATCTCCGACAATCCGTTATTATACTATCAATCACTATCTTAGTTCGATAAGGCTTAATTGCCAAGCTTATTTGCCGATGCTTATGGAAAACGCCATGGGTTATCATATGGCGACATATTGCGACATCTGCCCCACTCGTGATACTCCAACCACATAGGTCAAAAGTGCGGGGAATGAAACGGTTGATTATCGATGGCGACATTGTGTTGTAGTGTCACGCGAATAAGGGTATCCTTTCCCCAATTGATAACTGAGTCAGGGAGATAGCTTCGGTAATAGTGCGGGGTGTGGAGGGTGGTTGACAAGAGGAGGTTGAGTATAAGTCGGTCCATTTCCTGGGCATTAGATAGGGAGTTATTACATCTTTATACGATTGATTTAGTTGCTAACCCTGTACTGGTCTTTCAAAATGCCGTCTGCAACTCAGCTTTACCAATACAACCATGTCCCCGAGACAAAGGAAAATCTCGACTGGGCAGATTGTAAGTCCACCTTTACATACCACCAATCACTACCGTCCAGACCAGTCCCTAACCACGCTTCAATTCCAGTACCAACAATCGACCTCTCCCTCTACGGCACACAGAGTGGCAACGAAACACTCGCCGAAACCCTCATCGAAGCAATCCGCACGAAAGGCTTCTTCTACGTAACCAACTACGGCATCTCCCAAGAAGAGGTAGACACACAATTCGCTCTCGGTCAACAGTTCTATGAGCTTCCGCTCGAGGAGAAACTCAAGTATCAACCAGACCTAGACTCTGGTGACTACAATGGGTACAGACCTGCTGGACGACGTGTTTTGAGCGGGAATATTAAGGATAAGGTTGAGGTTTGGAACATGGCTAGTATGTACACCTAGGTAAAGATTGGGAGACTTGACTAATGCGCTGCAGCTAATGATGGACACATCACTCAACCACTTCCTGAGCTTCTGCAAAAGAACAAGACTTTGATCGAAAACTTCTCCAAAGACTTGCACGACAAGGTCCTCGATCCTCTTCTACACCTTATCGCAATCGCTCTCGAACTCCCAGAGGACTTCTTCACCAAGCTCCACCAATGGAATGTCCACGACGAATCCCATCTGAGATATATGAAATACTCCAAGTTTAGTCCCGAGGAGTTGGAGAAACTTAGTGATGGACTCTGGTCATTGGGTCACACTGATTTGGGAACTATCACTCTTCTCTTCCGTCAACCTGTGGCTGCTCTGCAGATCAAGGATCATAAGAGTGGTGAATGGAAGTGGGCTAAGCCTTTGGATGGAAGCTTGACTGTTAATACGTGTGATGCATTGAGTTTCTTGACGGGAGGGTATATCAAGTCCACTGTGCACCGAGCAAGTCACCTACAACCTTCCAACGTGATCAACGCTAACTTATTAGGTTGCCGCGCCACCCAAGGACCAACAACACGTCGATAGACTCGGTCTTCTATACTTTGCCCGCCCACAGAACGACTTGGTTCTCAACACAATCGACTCGCCAGTGCTGAAGCGTGAGGGTTATGTGCAGAACGAGTTTGAGGCTGGTGGTCATAAGGTGCCGACTATGGGCGAATTTACGACACTGAAGCAGACGTGGCAGCAGAGGAAGGGCAAGACATACAAGGGTGAAGACGGAGTTGAGATTCTGCCTGGTTTCAAGGGTAAATACCATGAATAGGAATATGTAACTGAAGATACGAAGATTCAATAAAAGCTGTGTGCTTAAAAGTGTCGTTTTTTCTAGTAAGCCATTGCAAATATATTCGGATGTGTCATCGTCAAATGTTCTTCGGTAGTACTGAATGACAGCTTGTATACTTGATGATTCCCAGTGATGTGATCGTAAGCTACACAAGCTAGTGCATTCGATCACTTTTGTATGTGCATGGGCCAAGAAGAATAGTATACTGCCCTGCCGGAATTAAGAGGTATGTATCTTTAGAATAAAGTGTAATCGTGCAGCGTTGATACCAAGCGTATCAAAGAACTATTTTCTATCGTTTCCAGGCAACTCATAAACAAACGACGTATGGCTATCCATCTCCACAGGGCGACCATCACCACTCATCTCTGCTGGAGTCGTTGCATCGCCTGTCTTGTACGTATCCTTCTCGTACATTGGCGCTGGAATTGTAACAGGGGTACCGCCAGCCTCAGCAACAGCGACATCTTCCTTCTGAGGGGGCGTCTGGTTATTACGTCGCTTCTTCATAAAGAACCAGATCAGTACGCCAAGTGCAATCACGCCAGCAGCGACTCCGACGCCTACTCCAGCCTTGGCACCAGTGGTCATACCAGTGGGCAAATCAGTGTCCTCGGGAACCGGCTCAGATTCCTTACTTGGCTCATCTGACTTGGTCTCATTCTTGGGAACCGTTTGCGGCAGAGCAATAGCCTTCTCCCATTCACCGTCATGGTTCTTATAAGCCTGAACAATAGTCTCGTTAGACCAGTAATAGATCCACGTCATTCCTTGGCCTTGATTATATGCCACTGCGAGACCGGCACTGGGGTCATCAGCGAGAGGCCATATTTCCTCTGATCGATTCGGTGTTATTTGCCAGTCGTCCTTGCCCCAGATCGCGATCGCTTCGCGGAGTACTTTATCGTCGCCGAGGTAGAAAAGACTTCGGGTTCGTGATTGATCGGTGGCCATGCCTATGGCTTCGATGGAGGCGTTCCATCCTGGGAGGGAGAATTCGGGAGTTTCGGAACTCATACGGATTTTGGCCGAGGCGGTGTTGTTTGTGTAATTGCCTGCTAGTTGTTGTGGGAAAGACGCTAACACGCGTCAGTAATTATCTGTAAACCAGGATGAGGAATGCATACTGAGCGTCCAATTCCCAGTCTTCTGTAGACGACTCGTCTCGATGTTATCCTCTCCCTTGGGGAACGCGACAGTAATATTCTTCTTATCATAGAAGACGGTTCCAATTGCAGTTCCATCTGCGGTATCCTGCGACACGGTGCCCGCATCGATCCAGGTGGTGTCATCAGTATACGACATCATCTTAATCTGCCTGTCCTCGTTGTGGTAGAAGACGCGATACCCGCCATCTTCACCGCCACCAAGAAGGTCAACAGCAATACCTGATTCGCTGTGGATAGAGTTGACTTCTGCGGTCAATGAGATAGTATATTCGCCGACGTGCTTGAGTTTTCCTGTTTCCATGTCGCATTCGTAGTATCCGTTTACTATAACGCTGTCTTCTGACTGCCAGAAGATAGAGGCCTATGTTGTCAGCCAAATATTCCTTTATTTTTAGGAAGGCCACCACGTACAATGATCTTCTGTGTATCCCACCAGCCAACTGCTGCAAGCGAAGTACCATTTCGTGGCTTGTTATCCGTTTCGAGAACATTCGGTTTATCGAGAGGGAAAATTGGTGTATCCTCGCTATTACAGTTGCTGTAGAAGATCTGGCCTGTCGAGGGATCTTGGATGCCAACTTGGGTGGTTCGGTCGGTAGAGTATGCGTAAAGAGCGGAACCATAGCAGGGCTGAATCCACGCTACAAGAAATAGTAGCCATGACAGCACCAGCTTCTCTTGATGTGGAGCCATGATGGCGGAGAATCGAGTTGGTGAAGGATTTGCGGAACGTGTCGACTAGAGAGAGAGGTCTGGGGAAGGAACGGATTTAATACAGGATCCTTCAGCTGTTTAACTCCGCTCGGCCATCTCTTCCGCACGTGGTAACTTCGTTTTTCTCTGAAGGATCTTATTCCTGACTAGTGTTGTGGTTCTTTCACTGACCAGCAGGGATCTGCCTTGCTTCTTTCTAAAGCACAGCCCTAAACTGCTTAACCAGACGGGTCCGGATATTTCCGTCTGACAATGCAATTTAACACCTGCTGGTTCTTCAACATTGTATTTATTCTCATTGCTCATTGAATATTGTTGAGACAAATACTTCTTTCTCTTCAGGATGCCTTCAGTGGAATCCCACTCAAAAACCGTTTGATGACTTGCTGTCACTTTGTAGACAAGCTTTTCGCAAGGCAGACCGTCTCAAAGACCCATGCCGATCTTGCTACCCGCTAATGCATGTAAGATGTGTCTATCGATCTTAATTGGATGTGATTCGCCCGATGGCAGATGAAGGAGCTTTGCTGTCTTACAGCTGGACAAGATTATCGTTTCGCCCCCAATCAATGGCACGACTTTTATTAATTGGAGGAATAAAAGAAGTAGCCGCCGGTCGGCAAGCTTTCACCGTATTTCCTGCCAATCAGACTTCCTCGATACAGCCACTATCGGTGGTGCCTGGTCAATGATCCTTGGCCAAGCGATTTGTCTGCGATCGGTCAGCATGGAGTGGCGGGAAAGCTGATCGCCAAGTCGAGTCTCAACGGTCATCGGCACCCACGTGTAGGAATAGACTTGCGGCAGGGCAAGGGACGACCCGATTGCTGTTTTGAGCCGCAGTCTCGACCACTTTCAATCAAATGCTGACCTCGCCGCTTATGGTTCAGTAATTGGTCATCAGACTACTCCACCGAAAGAAATTACTAGTTGCAAGTCCGTCGGAGTCCGTTCCATTCATCCCGTCTCACGAAATTCCAAAAAGGCCTTAGCGACGACCGTTATCAGTCCACAAAAACGTTATCAGAAATGTTAAATGATGATAAACCCTGCAGTAGCTACTCTAGATGTGTGTTAAAACTTCAAAAAGAAGGTATAACAGCGGGATTGAACCACCTATGATGGACGAACAGGGAATCGAACCCTGGACCACTCCCATGCTAAGGGAGTATTATACCACTAAACCATTCGCCCAGTGAATTGTTGAAGATGCGAAGAGAGATTTCGTTCTATGTTGGTGAGTTGTGTTGATTGGTTGGTGATGGTGTGGTGGGGTTTCGCCCAAGTCTGGACTTTTACCGACGTTACCAAGGCAAATTCTTATCGGCAAGAGCAACCGATGCACTTTGCCCCAACAGCTCGGGACCGAGTACCTGACGGCTGTATCCGCTAGCGTCTAGTCCCCTGCTGTTTCAGCCAGTACTTGAAAAGGTGAAACAATATAAAGTAAACAATAATTAGGAGGAACACCTTCAGTAAGCTAAAGCGTACTGACTGCAATTAATGTTAAAACTAAAAAACCGAAATTGCAGCAGCAAAAGGGAAAGACAGGAAGTTACAACACTGATACCATTGACAGTACGACGGGGTTCAAGCCTGCGACCTCCGGTAGATTGTTTGGTTACGTATTAGGACGTGGTCTAGGGTAGGAAATACTTTGGATGTCCACATATCATAGATACAGTTATAGTCTTGCAGCCAATTAACCACGGTGCTCTTGTTCTAGCTATAGCTAAAGCCTGTTAACAATATACCAAGTGGTTTTTATTCGACTGGAGCTTGTTGTAAGTCATCGTGTTACTAATTAAATAAAATCAACGAAAGATATAACACTGATCAGTTAAACTTGTAATAACGTAAGAAGAAAACGGATCTCGTGCTCTATAGCACAGGTTACTTACATAACACTAACAATAAACATCAGGACTAAGAGATATAGCAAGTCAACTCAGGAACTAGCTATCACGTAACAAATATCTGACGACATCGGACAGTCGGTGGTTATTGATCTTTGACAACGTCCAGCATGTCTCTATCCTTCTTCATTACTGGCCAGGAAACTCAAGGGACATATCATCATCGCCTCACAAAAGCTGTCCTTCGATAAATTCAGTACTCATGAAAGTGTTAGGAAATCAGTCTAAGCTTTCGGTTACCACTGCCAAAATAACTTTCCTCTACATACGAGTCCATACACCATATATTGGTCAGTAATTAAGCTCGTCGGTACAATGAGACTTTACTCAAGGGATACGTAGGGTTCCGCTCATGACCTCGACTGCATTTCCACCAAGATGAACCGTCTTGATCTTGCGCTTTCCATCGCCATCCTTCTCAACTACAACATCCACTAAGATCAGACTCTCTCGTCCCATCTCAACACCCTGGGTAAGTCTGAATTGGATGGAATCAACAGAAAGTTTGTGCAGTGCCAGATAGCAAGCCAATGCACACGCAGCACTTCCCGTAGCGGGATCTTCCATGGTACGTTTTATAAGTCTCGTACGAACATTCTGCACAGATTGCTTTCCATCAGAAGCTGTTTTACTGCCGAGAAGCACGAAGTAGTATCTCCTTGAGTCAAAGTCATGCTTCCAACCTTCATCTTGCAGGTCTCCAGATATGTTCGCCATGGCTCCGATCTTGGCAGCGCTCAACATGTGCAGAGATGGAAGCTCAATTAGCGCAAAGGTCATTCCGTTGACAATGCTGAACAGCCGCGCGCCATCTTCAGCTGCAGCTACTTGAGCGATCTGGTCATCCGAGCCAACTTCATACTCAGGCTGAGCAAGGCGATGGGCGTGAAGTCGCACGTTATGTGGAATAGCGGCAAGGGCAGAACCATTCTCATCAAATTCAAGATTAATTCTCCCTGCTTTGGCGATCATAGCCTTGACACCCTGAGAATGAAGGAAGATTGCGGTGCCGATTGTCGGGTGGCCAGCAAATGGGAGTTCCGCTTTCGGAGTAAATATGTCAATTCGTCTCTCACTTGACTCTGACTGATTCTTAACATCATGGACAAAGACGGTTTCTGAAAGGTTGAATTCGCGGGCGATGCGTTGTTTTTGGGCTTGAGTGAGTGGGGGACTCTGGCTTGGGGGTGGGATTGTTACCACAGCAAGTGGGTTACCCTTGTAGGCGGTTTTGGTAAAGACATCGAGAGTAGTAAACTTGAGGCTCATTTTTACTTTTTACGTGTTGAAAAAAAGACGTACAGAGGAGAATATGTTCAACGAGAGTTGTGCTTTGGGATTGAGTCATACTAATCATGCTGACTAATTCACTTATTCTCTATCTCCGTACTTCGGCGCAAAGGACAAAAAGACATGGTCAAGAAACAAGTTACCCGTACCACAGTTAAAGCTAGGAATGGAAACGAGTCATACAGGAACGATCTATGTAGCATTTGTTCCAAACATTTAACGAGAATGTGAGTATTGTGTTTTGTTTTCTAAAGTTTAGGCCATTATGCTTATGTTCCAAACGTTATAAGACCTCCACGACCTAGTCATATCCGGATTTAGGAGCGTTTAGCAGTTCTCCTGACACACGCGGGCGGCGGCAGTAAAGCACTGGTTCTGACCAGAACCAACAGGTCAAGTACGTCGACGACCAGAAGCACAAGCCGCGTAGTTGGCATAACCCAAGCAGCCACCACGAGCTTCGAGGCTCTGAGTGTTGCCCTTCTCAGCGACAGGGCTAGCCGAGGTAAAGGTAGTAACGGCCATGGCGGCGACGAAAAGTGTCTAAGTCTTGTGTAAGTTTATAAATGGAGATCATGGATGGAGGACGAGATATATACAGTGGGAGAGAGCATGTTAACGCTGTATCAAATTTGATGAATGCTTTGTGTCTGTTTTAAACAACAACCTGGCTGGCAATGTACTATTTATACTTGAAAGCCAGTCAACAGGGTCCGCTGAATGTCACAGTTAAGGCGTCATACCAAGCCTAGCAGAACTCAACCAGACTGCGATATTCGGACCATCGGCAGCCGAAGGATCTGATAAGCTCCGCATGTGTGGTCAGATCCTCAGACCAAAAGATCCTTAAGCAAATATCAGTGGACAGATGGAGAGCTTACATGAGCCGTAGCATCCGATCTTCCGGCCATACCCGCCCAGATGGGGATAGATCACCCCTGATTATCTGATTGATTAGATAAAAATTGATTCTGTGGATCTTGATCGACTATCTACCAACAAGCCTCTTCACGGAACCGGTCCGTACACGAGTTTTGTTCCCCACTTGGTTAGGAACTTCAGATGCATGCGATCCTTCGTGCACTCTACGTTGCCGTATAGCCGATGTCGCCCTTTCCCAACTCACCTTGCCGCCTCTAGTAGTTAAATAACTGAGCAATGGAAAGGTTGATCCATCAGATTGAGTAGATGAAAACGAAAAGTTTTAAGGTACAGCCTAGATGACAGAAGTTAACCTGCTGGTTGGTCGTTACGCCTCCAGACGCTGTAGCTTCTAGACCCCTACAGTTAGTATTTAGATATAAACTTTAATTCAAAATTATAATTAAGTAAATAATACATTTTACTTACAATAAAATACATTCTTTTATTTTAATTAGTAAACTTTTAACTACTTAAAGGCCGTAGCTAGAACCTATCAGGAAACTATTAAGTATTTTTATTTTATTGAAATTTGCTGCAATTGTATACTGTAATTGTCACAGTCCAGTGGTGTTCAGCGAATAAGTATTCTAATAATACATGGATTTTACAACTTAACTTACATCCCTAATAACGGTGCACATGCAGCTTAAGGGTCTTGAAACCCATCTTCGGGCTTTTTTAGACTAAATTCCAGCTGTAGAATCCTTTCAGTGGTTTCCCCGCAGTTAAGTTGCACTATGCAAAAAGCTCTCTCCTTCATGTCAGCCGCCACACATACTACCCAATGCTACAATTGGTCCTCGGCGGGCAGGAACTATTGTATCGATGCAACATCAAGAGTTTACTGTTACGTTTGGCGTGTTCGAGGCTCTTCTGTTCTCCCCGTGGCTGAGATAGCTGAAACCTGAACTCGTCAGTCAGCAACCCCAAGCCGATGGATACCATGAATTTGAGGCATACATACGTACGCGATGGAACACAGCTTGTCGTATGGTTGACCGGTTGCAATTCGCATGGGATTATTGAATGTCTTCGTCGTGTAATTGGTTTTCACATGAATGAGGCTTGAAAACTACGGAAGACGATGGATGAATCAGCCAGCCACGAATGCGAGCTTACGACTCATATGAAAGGAGCAAGTCATGTTGGTAGTAACATACAGTCAACTTATTCAAGGCGACTTGACGTCTATAAAAAGGTCTTTTTCCTCCCAAACGCTCCAACCAACTCTCTTCCATCTAATTCACGCTTCAAGATCAAGCCTCTCAATTGTGGACTTAAAAAAAACCACTTTTTGTAGTTCATCTTCCATCTTTCATTACCATTCAACCCAAGTCCTTCATCCAAAATGTCCGACTCTCAAAAGTGGGCCAAGTCCCAAGGTCCAATCACCGACCTCCACTGGCGCGGTGACACTCAAGTCCCAAGAACAGGTCTATCCGCTGGACCCTCAGCCGTTGTCTTCCAAGACAATATCTACTGCTTTCACCAAGGCAGTGGAAACAGCGGTGAGCTGTGGTTCAACGTCTACGAAGACTTCCAGTGGCGTGGCGATCAGAAGGTTGCAAATGTTGGTATGTCAGCTGGACCTTCTGCTGTTATATTCAACGACAAGGTCTATGTGTTCCATCAAGGTGGTGGGAACAATGGTGAATTGTGGTTCAATGTGTATGATGGCAATGGTTGGTGGGGTGATGCTAGAGTGCCTAATACAGGCATGTCCGCTGCTCCATCCGCTGTGATCTTCCATGGTAAGATTTACGTGTTTCATCAGGGAGGAGGTAACAATGGGGAACTGTGGTACAACGTGTATGATGGAGGGCGCTGGTGGGGCGATTCCAAGGTCCCCAACGTGGGTGTGTCCGACTCTCCTACAGCTACCTACATCCCGTACAACGACACCATCCAGGTCCTCCATCAAGGAGGCGGGAACAACGGTGAACTTTGGGGAAACGTCTTCAACGGGTCCCGCTGGTTCGGCGATGAGAAGGTCCAGAATGTGGGGACCTCTACCAGCCCATCTGCAGTGGCCTTTGACAACAAGTTGTTTTGCTTCCATCAGGGAGGGGGCCTCAACGGGGAACTTTGGGTTGATCAGTTCAATGGGGAGTATTGGGAGGGTGATAACCGGGTCTCCAACACGGGTATGTCTGCGGATCCGTCTGCTGTGGTTTATCGCGGCAAGATTTATTTGTTTCATCAAGGTCACGGAAACAATGGCCAACTTTGGTTCAATGTTCTCGAGTAATGTTGGGTCGATTACTCAACGAATATTCGATTTGTACCATTTCCATCTCGGTAAGAATGCAAAATCATTTGCCATTGAGTAAGGGGTGTATTCGATCCTTAGTATTCGTAATACGCGAGGCCTCATTTCGTGTTACCAACCTAGCGAGGGGCATCGTCTCAGGTACCCCGCATTTATAGCCGCAGGAATCGTGCTTTGGTCAATGGAAACAAGCGTTCCTGGAACTTCTGCGTATCTAGCAACTGTCATCCTAAATCGATTTATGCTTTTGTTTCGTGAACTGTGCAATGGAATCACTACAGCCGATCTCATCGTCTGACTACTGCCAGAACTGTTCGAAGCTTATCTCCACGATGCTTAAAGGTGGTGGACTCTTTGAACCGAGTTCTTTGATTGAAGATACAACTGAAGCGTGGAGCCTGTGGCCCATTGAATTAGAATGCGGTATTTGCAAGATGGTTTCCTTTTATGAAGAGAAGAGAACTCCACACTGGGACCAGCACTTCAGGGAGAACCATATACCAGGGACAGTGGAAGTCAAACCTAAGCTGGGTTATCAAAGCGACATGCAAGTACTTACTAGGTTCCAAATTACCTCGTCAGCTGGCCCGATATTTGATCTGGCGGTCTGGTCTAAGGGTAGCCAGGTGATGGTCCCCGATCCATATCATCCATACAATGATAGTGATACCGAATCCAGGTCAGAACAACGATTCATGCCCATTTCTAGTAGATCACCCCTGGAGAGCAAATACGGCAAAGCACATTTTGACCTGATACGATCATGGTTAGGGACGTGCCGGCATCACCACTACGGATGCAATACAGCAAAGAAAAAGGCTCTCTTGCCGACTCGTCTGCTCAAGATCGGTCACAAGGCGCATGGTGCTGTTACCTTAGCTGATACCAGTGGAAAACGAGGGAGCTACTGCGCCCTGAGCTACTGCTGGGGGTAAAGGCCAGAAAGACACATCAAGACTACAACAAAAACCCTTTATCAACACCAAACTGGTATCAAAATTGATCATCTCCCGCAAGTGTTCAAGGATGCCATTCGAGTGACCCGCGAGATCGGACTGCATTATCTTTGGGTAGACTCTCTTTGTATTATCCAAGATGACGCAGAAGACTGGACGGCTGAGGCTAGTCGTATGTCCGAGGTGTATCACAATGCAGATCTCGTTATTGCCGCAGCTGGAGCTTCAGATCCCAGTCAAGGGTGCTTTATGGAGAGACAACTACCTCCCTTTCCAGAATCGCAAATCGCCACTGTTCCAGATACCGGTAAACTAGGCAAATCAAAGTCTATCTGGATACAGGAAGCTCCATTCGGATTAGAGCCGTTCTTTGGACCTTCGCAAAAACGCGAATGGGCTTTGCAGGAGACATGTCTCGCCCAACGGTCCGTCCATTTTATGCCATCAGGTATGTACTGGCAATGCAAAGACCTAGAAGTCAATGAAACCTCTCTTAGTATCTTTGTTGTGCCAGCTCCACGTTGGCTGGGGCTCTTACAAGCCTTCTCATTACGCAACTTAACGAAGAAGGAGGACCGACTATTTGCCATCCAGGGTTTGGTGAAGAAGCTACAGATGGACCTTCCACCAGGCTGCAGATACCAAAAAGGGGTGTTCACTCATAAAATCTATGAACAGATACTCTGGTCGATGATGAGATATGACGATGACGATATCAAAATGGAAGTATGGGAGGACATGCCAAGCTGGTCATGGGCTCGAATAAGCGGCCAGAAATGGTTCTGGTTCATGGAGCGTGAGATTAAGCCATCCCAGTCTGGAATCGAATTCACTCTAAATGGCGACGATGCGTTGCAGGTTCAAGGATATTCAACAGTCATTCATGTCGGCGATGCAGTTGACGAAAGCCATGATCGAAATGACTATGAGCAGGCTATAGTGGATACAGTAGCTGCTTGGAGGATACGAGAGTTATACACTATGTTTCAGTTGGAAACACGAATCAACTTGCTGGATTTGCTGGTTTGGATAGTGATGCAATACCTTTGGGCGATGTGACTGCTCTGTTCATTGCCGAGCGTACGTGGGATTCGATCCAAGAAGACTGCGATGACTGGTAAGATCATCCGCAGACATAGTTGAATTTTGCGTTTAACAGACACCCTGCAGGCTTTCATCAGACGAAGAATCCCAGCATCCCGTTCTCATGGATCCACCAAGCGAGAAGGTGTGTGTGCACAAAGACTTAAGCCATGGGCGAGACTATCTGCTAATTTCCGGTTAAGATCCATATAGGGATACTCGTATCCCCCTCGCCTTATCATGAAGGGAAATATGAACGGGTGGGAATGTGTATCATGATGCGTGATCCACAAGATATTGCGCAGCAGTCGGTAATTGAAATTGTCTAAGTGGAGCTGAACCAAGGAAGCTTTCAGCCCCCAATAGGCACAGCCCCCAATGCTACCTACTGCACGGAACTTGGTTTAAATGAGATCACAGCTGAATCCTTCTGAGGCGTCTGCCTTGAATTCTAGCTCGTACTGCCTACATACGGTCAGCCTTCCTGATTCAGGTACAGATAAGCTCTAAGGTTGCTAGTCAGTGCACTCATTTATCTAGACCGCCAGGTCAGAGTATTTAGCTACAAGGGCTTATGATAGAGAGTTCAATCATATTCTCGCAACAAGGTTGAATTTCGTCCTATAGTCTCTGTTATCGCATTCGACGTATTGACTGGTTTTATGAGATGGCTATGCTTTTCCGTGTCCTAGTGTCAATATCGTCATACGAAGGATCCGAGGTGCAACGCTCGGATGCCGGCAACATGATCCTACTATTCCGCCAAGGCCAGAATCCTTCAGGATCTCGACTCCACTTAGACAAGCGAAAACGATGCCAATTGGCCAAATAGTTTCTGCTAGTTCTCAATTGCCGGTGATCACTTCTTGAAAGCAGCATAGACGGTGAGATTGGCAAATTTTCTCTACTTCGCCTTGCTTTGGGATATGGAGCCTTATTCTTGGCCGACATACTCGGTGAGTCCGAAAGGCCTCTGACATAATTCGAGAAAAAGTATATGAAGCCCGTCGTTTCCTTCTTCAATCTGAGTTTCTCATCAACAACGCACACAACTACACTACAAAAGCATCATTTCTATATCAATCTTCACTTTCAACCAACCGCAGTCATGTACTTCAGCAAGAACGCCATCTTTGCCCTCGCTGCCAGCGTTGGACTGGCCTCAGCTGCCCTCCCCAAAGCCAACGAGTACCAAAGCCACGATTGGTAAGTCCTTGACCCACCTATGTCCCAATCAAACTTGATACTGACGACTGTAGCTCTGGAGATCTAAACTACGGCCACCACGCCTTCGACCTTCACATGGTCACCATGGACGACTCTAGCCATTCGGTTTACCAAGCCGGTACTGGTTGGTACCTCTTTGACGGAAAGACTAGCAACGGCGGACGCTGCGAAGGAGAGCTTTTGGGAACGGTTATTAGTGGGACCTCTCCATGCTTGGATCTGGATAACACCTTCCCTGGAAAGCGTATTAGGTGTGTTTGCAACCCTCTCATTGGGGCCAACACGAATGGCATCAACTCTTGCCAGTACGTTTAGGAGCGGATTGGGTACTTGTTACAGCCCTATAATAATACTATAAACTCTGTACTTGGTTGTTAATCGAAAACCGCCTCATCTAAACAGGCTCACTGGTTGTAAAAGGGAATGAGATATGAACCATACTTGTTAGTGTAATACTTCCATGCTGTCCTTGAAACCTGAAAAGTGAACTGGCGATAAGTAGTCATCTTGTTATACATTTAGCATCGAGTTACCTCATATGGACCCTGACTAATATCTATAGTTAGAAACTTGGGAGATATCGTCGATCTATTTCCGTTCAGCAAAAAACAGCAGCATTGATATTATGGCTATGCACATGCCCATTCATCCAATTAAACTTACAAACAGACTTTTTCGCCGGTAGGCTATCACATGTCAACGACATCTTACTGTACCACAATGGAGCAACTGCTTACCCAGCGTCAACGGCTTCAATAACTGAAGTTCTAACAATAGCTTGATAGCAAGTTTGAGAAACGATCAATTGATTCGAAAGAAAAGACAAAGCTATCCTAAAAAGAGCTTGCTTACGTCAATACAAATCAAACCAATGGCGATAACCAGACTTCCAACGCAAACATTGATTTATTGGAGGTCTTCTGACAGTTTCCGAAGTGCAGCGGAAACGTGACAATGTCCAGACCGTCCAGGCCAACGGGACGGGATTCAGACTACTAAGCCCGTTTTGGCAAACACTGCGGATCGATCTCGTTGGAGGAGAGTGGGTCTACCGATGGCACTGTGCAGCTGGATAGGTGACATGTTTCAGTACTATAATTCGACGTGGGATGTGATGGTTTCGTTGATGCATGTGCATGCGCATACAGTACACTCTCGACTTTTTTTCGCAGAAGGCCATGCTGGCGACGCTCTAGGCCCTGTACCACCGCCCAAAGGCGGCATTATTATGTGGCGGTAGCGATGATCAACTGCGTTTTCATCCATCCATATCGCTTCCTAGCGTCTAGACAAACAGGATTCGCTACCTCTCCCTCATAATCTCTTCCGCTAATGGAATTATCACTTCTTGCGCTTCCCACCGCAAGTAACAAAACTCTTCCTTAATTTTATTTTTAAAAAGAATCCTTGGGGTTCTGCCTGTTTACTGCATCCTTCCGTCTGCACGCGGAGAAATGGAGGTTGGGCCCAGATCGATCGTCGAGTGACATTGCTGACACGCATAAAACTTTATGAAGCCACCAACATGCAGCCTGCGTGTTTGTTTGCTGACGCTTCGAGCTGAAAGCTCTGTAAACTGTATACCAGCCATTATGCATGGCGTTCGGTAATGAGAAAACTGCTGTTGAGAAATCGTGTGGTTTTGATCTGGCTTTGAGGGAGATGTTGATCAACGACACAAAGAGAGAAATGATGAGTGCAGCGTGCAGAATACATATGCAGCTTTGAATATAAGCGGAATTGACAGATGGCACTCAAAATGTGGTTTGAGTACGTTAATGAATTGGCACAGTACTGCGGCTCATGATGCCTTACCATTCTCTTGCAAGACGATACGGTTCAATATAAAGATTGAAAGACATACGGTTCAATATAAAGATTGAAAGACATCAGAAACCTCGTAATCACATTGCAACCACGAGTTGACAAATACACCAAACGCTTTTAAAGAATTAAGCCCAGCGATGATTTGAGTCCCCAGCCATTTCATAAACCCGAGAGTCTCCCATCTCATGCGCTCGAGGTTGTACGGACTCCCCGCTCATCTCGTGGGCCAAATTGCCGCCCATGGTTGGCAATATTGCTTGAGACATATCACTCTGTGCACTTGGCGACACTGGAGCATTTGGCCAAGCTTGTGGAGAGGTAGAATGGGGCGAGCTGAATGCCGTCATCATTGAACCTCTCCATTCGGACTGCGCCGGGGATGTCGGGACCGGCTTTCCAGCCATTGAGTCGGATAATGGAGCTTGTTCCATTTGAGAAACTTGAGTCGGCGGAGGATGATGTTTCTTTCTTGATTGTCGAATGAACCAGAAAATGGCGATGATCACAAGTGAAAGCGCCGCGAACCCTCCGATCGCACCACCGATGATGGCTCCAAGATTGTTTTGCTTCGGTGGATCGGGTGAAGCAGAAGACGAGGCGGATGTCGTGGAAGAGGTTGAATCGGCGGAAGAGCTTGACTCGGTGGGTTTGGCTGACGAGATCCGACGACCATTGAGAGGTATGTTTGTTGTAACAATTCCTGCATTCTCTTGGCCACGATATGTAAAATCTGCGCTTGAAGCTCGAGTCCCCGAGGTCGATGAACATCTATAGTCGACAATAGAGTCTGGGAAGAGGTACGTTGCGCAGTATGGAGCTGATTCCTCGGTACTATTGTGCACATTAACGCGTCAAATTGAGTCCATTAGCCTGTGAGGTGTTTCAACTCACCAGAGAAGAAATACCGGGTTGTCGATGCAGGTGTCATTGCAAAGGGCCGGATTCAATGCCATCTCCCTATCCATACATCTGATATGAATCTGCCAGTTCTTCTCGTCATCGTTGATATCGCCGCATATCATTCCTATCTCCGTAGCCCACATGCATGACTTAGTATTCTCGCAGGTAATGGGAAGCACTGCACGTCCTGAGAGGTAACCGCAAGTTTCGTCTGGGGCCTGAGTAACGGCTAATTCGCTCATGGACATTTGTTGACGCTTTGCCTCATTTCTAAGTCCGGGGGCAAGCGTCGGTTCTGGTGGCTGATGGAAGTTTTGTATTCGTGGTCTTTGTGTTGGTTCAGAGAGAAATCGTCCATGTGAGCCCTGTACGGCCCAGAGGCCGAGCAATATCATGGATCTGAATAGTTGATGCATCTCAACGTTGGAAGAAACGAATTTGCCAAGAGAATATAATTGCGGCAAGATGTCTCACAAATTCCGGGGTTTAGCACCTAAGCTTAACAACAGTGGTATATACGGGGGTAGGGAGTGGTGTGAGTAGTGAGACACTCTGGTGTACACCTGTGATACTACCCAAGTTCCCGACCACTTCCTGGTGGAGGCAATGGCTAAAACTTGCTTTAGGGGCGCTTAGGCTCTGTCACTGAAGAGCACGGAAGGGCTGAAGGCCTCGAACTGGAGTTGGCTTGTCCATGTACGGTGGGCAGAACACATGGTCTAGATTGATGCCTTCCTGCAAGCGACTCTACAGTACATCGGCAAGATTGTTAGGTGGCTTACGCGGCTCTAGACGAAACCGTTCGTAGATTCACGGTTAGATGACAATATCACATCATTCTGCAGACGAAGCATAGGTGGAGCTGAAACTGTATGTACAGTCTGTAGTCATCGTACTTTCCTTCCGTCAGTGAGAAGAGTCTCGACTGTCATCGTCCTTGACTCCGCCTTTTAAACATCCGTCTAGACGAGGAGCTATAAACGCCAATGTAGGACTGACTGCGATGTGACGTACTAGAGACCGAACCAGTAAAGTCAAGTCCATAGTGGCGTACGCCGCTGCGCCAACCCCAAATTTATGGGCCGATCCATTGGAGGATTTAAGCTTACTTACACTTGAAATTTGTACTGTACTGTAGCAGACACTGTGCCAACGGAACTGGACCAAGCCACGAATCTATACTTATGCCTTGGCGCAGCACATCCAACGCCTTATGAGCAAGCTACAGGGTTTATCAGTGACGATCATGCAAATCATACATATATGACTAATATGCCTGCATATACTTCGCACTAGACGTGCATTGAGCTTCTGCAGCCTCAAGGCTTAAAGACAATAACAGCCGTCTAACAGCGGAGACGGAGACGACATGTGAAATGATGCTATTTAAATACAGGTAGGGGATGTCATGAAAAGCCTTGCTTAGTATTAATAACCTGTTGCGTCGTACTGTTCAGTCTGCTCGTGTTATCCGGTGCAAGAAGTAAAGGACAATAAAATGTATCTTTTAAACAGTCTGACCATAGGCCTTCTTATCGGAGGTGCCTGGGGTCAAACAGTCGTTGCTCCACCAGATCCATCATTGGAGGTTGAGCCTGCTGGGGCTACTGGGGCAGGTCAACCTGATCAGCCAACTCCTCCAACTGTCCCAGAGGTCCCGACTGCCCTGACTGCCCCAGAGGCTCCAGAAGCTCCAACTGCTCCAACCGCACCAGAAGCCCCAACCGCACCAGAAGCTCCAACCGCACCAGAAGTCCCAACTGCACCGGATGTTCCGACTGCACCCACTGGTACAGACGTTCCCGATACTCCAGAGGCTCCCACTATTTCTAATGCTCCTACTGAGCCAACCGAGGCCATTTCGTCAAATACAGCTACAGAACCTACCGAGCCGACTGTCCTAACTGATGCTATAGAGCCGACAGTATCAAATGAGCCTACTCAGCCAACTGAGTCCGTTGAACCAACCGAGCCAATTACCCCCACTGAGCCTGCTCCAATTCCCCCTATAGAGCCAACAGAGCCAACCGTTCAAGTTGAGCCCACCGAACCTACCGTAATCGTCGACCCTACGCAGTCTGAAGTAGTTGAACCGACGGCTCCTGAGCCAACTCCTTCTACAGAGCCAGACACTCCCGCTGCGCCTATCCCACCAATCGAGTCTACCGAACCTACCGAGGTTGTAGAGCCTACTCCACCTGCTCCTGCAGAGTCAACAGAGCCAACTGCTCCCATTGAGCCTACTCCACCTGCTCCTGCAGAGTCACCAGAGCCAACTGCTCCTATTGAGCCTACTCCACCTGCTCCTGCAGAGTCAACAGAGCCAACTGCTCCCATTGAGCCTACTCCACCTGCTCCTGCAGAGTCAACAGAGCCAACTGCTCCCATTGAGCCTACTCCACCTGCTCCTGCAGAGTCAACAGAGCCAACTGCTCCCATTGAGCCTACTCCACCTGCTCCTG